>OW240920.1:149834432-149873988 GCA_933207985.1 Pelobates cultripes | reverse complement strand
GTGTGGGGGGGGAGAAGGGGAGTGGTCAGTAGTGACGGGTGGCAGGCTGTGGGGGGGAGAAGGGGAGTGGTCAGTGACGTACGGTTCCAGATTGGCAGGTTGTGGAGAAGGAGATGGGAGTCATGTCCTTCCCGGGTGGGAGGGTGGAGGGAGCTCTGGTCCTCAGGGGGGAGGATAATGTGTGTATGCTTTTGGGTTTTGCAGGTAGAGCTTGCACTCTGGGATACAGCTGGTCAGGAGGATTATGATCGTCTTAGACCTCTTTCTTACCCCGACACAGACGTCATTCTTATGTGTTTCTCTATCGACAGTCCAGACAGTTTGGGTAAGTAACATTCTCCTCTCATAGTTATGGCAAGTGAGCAACCTCCACTTCATTCTGTGACTCTGAGAGTAGGAATCTTTTTATTCTACCGTGACGCGGCCAGTGAGGGTAGGAATTGTTTTATTCTATCATGAAGTGGCCGGTTAGTGTAGGTCTTGCAATCTATTAGCAGAGCAAGGAGAAATTCTAAATTAATCCCTTAAGGACTGAGCCAAATGTACACGTTGTAAACAAACCTGGAATTTGACTATATGTCTGTTCAACCGTAATTTGCCTCTTTCATATTAAAGGAACACTATAGTCACCTAAATTACTTTAGCTAAAAAAAGCAGTTTTAGTGTATAGATCATTCCCCTGCAATTTCACTGCTCAATTCACTGCCATTTAGGCATTAACCCCTTAAGGACCGAGGACGGTTCAGGACAGTCATCGGCATTTTTGCGTTGCCGACCGATGACGGTCCTGAACCGTCCTAACGGTCAGAGCTACTTACCTGATCGCCGTCGTTCCCCCGGCGGCGATCAGCGAGACCGCCTGCAGCCCAGACAGTCTCCCCACACTGATTTAGGACCCCTGTGGCCATGTGATCGCTTAACACAGCGATCACATGGTCACAATAGGTGTCCATAGTGCTGCCTGCAGGGGGACTGTCTGTGCTGACAGGCAGTCTCCCTGCTAGTGTAAAATCAAAAAATAAATTAAAGTTAGTGTTAATAAAAAAAAATAAAAATAATTATATATGATATATAGACATATATTATACCTATATAATATGTCTATATATCATATATATATAGTCATACTAGGTGTATTTTATATTAATATGTACTTATATTAATATAAAAATACACTTATAGTTAAATTACACACGTGTATATATATATTATTATAAAATATAAATAATAAGTAATTTAAATTAAATAATTTTTTTAAATAATAAAAAATTAAAAAAAAATTATATAGCTATATGAAATTTTATTCTAACTGTATTTTAAAATTAATATATATATATTTATATCAAAATACACTTAAAATGAATTTGTATATATATCTATGTATATAAAAATAAATAAAAATAATAAGAAATATACATATACAAAATTACATAAATAATTATATAAATATACACGTAGACTTCAAATATATAAATATGCATATATATTTAAATTCTACGTGCGTATTTATGTAATATTTTTACATAATTCAGTAATTTTATTGATTGCAATTTGAGGGACCTGCCTGCCAACCCAGGCCGAAATTCCAGAGAATTTAATTTGCTAGCACTGTATTTTACCCTGTAACGTTCTACGACACCCTAAAACCTGTACATGGGGGGTACTGTTTTACTCGGGAGACTTCGCTGAACACAAATATTAGTGATTTAAAACAGTAAAACATATCACAGCGATGATATTGTCAGTGAAAATGACTTTTTTTGCATTTTTCACACACAAACAGCACTTTTACTGATGATATAATTGTTGTGATACGTTTTCCAGTTTTTAAACACTAATATTTGTGTTCAGCGATGTCTCCCGAGTAAAACAGTACCCCCCATGTACAGGTTTTATAGCATTTTTGAAAGTTACAAGGTCAAATATATGGGTCAAATATTTTTACATTGAAAATGGCCAGGTTGGTTACGTTGCCTTTGAGAGCGTATGGTAGCCCAGGAATGAGAATTACCCCATGATGGCATACCATTTGCAAAAGAAGACAACCCAAGGTATTGCAAATGGGGAATGTCCAGTCTTTTTTAGTAACCACTTGGTCACAAACACTGGCCAAAATTAGCGTTCAATTTAGTTTTTTTACTTTTTTCACACACAAACAAATATGAATGCTTACTTTGGCCAGTGTTTTCGACTAAGTGGCTACTAAAAAAGACTGGACATACCCCATATTGAATACCCTGGGTTGTCTACTTTAAAAAAATATGTACATGTGGGGTGTTATTCAGAGATTTATGACAGATAATAGTGTTACAATGTCACTATTGATAAATTTTAAAAATGTATGTTTTGAAACCGCAATATCCTACTTGTACCTATAGCCCTATAACATGCAAAAAAAAGCAAAAAGCACGTAAACACTGGGTATTTTTAAACTCAGGACAAAATTTTGAATCTATTTAGCAGTTTTTTTCATTCACTTTTGTAGATGAGTAAAAGATTTTTCAAGTAAAAGTCAAAAAACATGTATTATTTTCAATTTTTCATCAGATTTTTGTATTTTTTTTTTAAATTAAAATACATGAGATTATATAAATAATGGTATGTAAAGAAAGCCCATTTTGTCCTGAAAAAAAACAATATATAATTTGTATGGGAACAGTAAATGAGAAAGCGGAAAATTACAGCCAAACACAAACACCACAAAAGTGTAAAAATATGCCTGGTCGCAAATGTACAACATCGCAAAAACAGTCCAGTCCTTAAGGGGTTAAATCAATTTGTTTCTGTTTATGCAGCCCTAGCCACACCTCCCCTGGCTATGATTGACAGAGCCTGCATGAAAAAAAAAAACTGGTTTCACTTTCAAACAGATGTAATTTACCTTAAATAATTTTATCTCAATCTCTAAATTGAACTTTAATCACATACAGGAGGCTCTTGCAGGGTCTAGCAAGCTATTAACATAGCAGGGGATAAGAAAATATTAATTAAACAGAACTTGCAATAAAGAAAGCCTAAATAGGGCTCTCTTTACAGGAAGTGTTTATGGAAGGCTGTGCAAGTCACATGCAGGGAGGTGTGACTAGGGTTCATAAACAAAGGGATTTAACTCCTAAATGGCAGAGGATTGAGCAGTGAGGCTGCAGGGGCATGTTCTATACACCAAAACTGCTTCATTAAAGGTAAACTATAGGGCCAGGAAAACAAACTTGTTTTCCTGGCACTATAGCTTCCCCCTTTGTCAAGGCCCACCCCACATGGTATAGAAGGGGTTACTAACTCCTGTCACTTACCTGGATCCAGCGCTGAGGGACCGCATGCATTATCCAATTATTTCCTATGGGAATTCCGTTGATGGTGGAAGTCCTCATGCATAGTGTGAGTACGTCCAACATTGTTTAGGCGACGCCACTTGTGCCTGGAGAGGACTGCTTGCCCGCCTCTTGCCCTGTGACTATGGACCCTAGGAGATTTGGCCCGTTCAATTCAGTATGATAGGAGTTATGTATTTTTGTATCCTTTTGTGTTTTACTGGGAACATGTGCTCAATGGAGTCTGCCTCTATCCCTGGATATAATTGGATTATGTTCCCCATTGTCTCCAGGATAGAGGGCTCTGTAAAACCAGTTTGGGCCAGATAGCCATGCTGCCAGCCAAGCCCCAAAAGATACTTTACTAACTTCTGAACCCCTGGTCTGATTCATGCCATTTTTTGATATGTTGTTTCCCTGAATGGATTGATTGTGAATATATAATTTGTATGTGAATGTGATGTATATTTTAGAAGTTATGAATATGCTGTAAAAACTGAATTTTTCCTGCCTGTGATAATTGAATCTTCTATTGTATAAGATAATTGAATCACAGGCAGAGGGGAGGATTTTGTGTGGGCTGTACCCTCTGTTTTATTGGCTACTGTAGATAACGTGTGTGTCCCTCCCCTGCATGGGAGCAGGGCATAAAAGAAACTGTAGCTTGAATACCTGTTGTTGTTACTTCCAGTAAAGTCTTGTTCCAGCATTAAGCCTTGGCTCATGTTTGGGGGGATTGGAAAACTACACTCTGGCGATTGCTATATTCACTATACTCCCCAGGGTATATTCGCTAAGCTCTGCTAAGAGCTTGTTCCTGCTCTCTAGGGAAAGCGAGGTTAACCCAACTGGAAGCTGGATCCTGGCCTTGGGTCCAGGGTGGGTGGAGACATCGAGACCCCGGCGCAGCTGCATAGCTGGGAGTGGGGTCTGCAGTGCTGATGGTGTCGGTTGGAGTGCGCGGAGGTACTCAGTCGGAGTGCCAGCGTTCCGTCACATTAACCCTAGCGGATAAATATTGCAGTTTATAAAAACAATGAGCTGAACTGGTCTGGGTGCCTACAGTGTCCCTTAAAGCTAAAGTTGTTTCGGTGCGTAGAGAAGTTTACACAATAACCTCTACACTACCATCACACTATTAAAGCACCAGGTTAAGGTAGTGTAAGGATAAATAGTTTCTGTACAAAGCGGACTACACACGCGACAGATTTAGCTTTGGTTTTATGTCCACAAACGGGCCCTGTAATACATTCTGTTATAGCTAGCATGGTGTAAAAACCCATAGGAAATGCTTTTTCAATCCATTTGGAAATCTTGTGAGTTGTGTGGACAGGCTGTGTAATGTTTTTCTTATTCTCCTTGACCCCCCCCAGAAAACATTCCCGAAAAGTGGACTCCAGAAGTCAAACACTTCTGTCCCAACGTCCCCATAATACTGGTTGGTAACAAAAAGGATTTAAGGAACGATGAGCACACCCGCAGAGAGCTGGCCAAAATGAAACAGGTTAGTCCTCTCACGGTGCACAGCGTGCCGCTGGTGAGAGACATATAATATAATGTGTTTTGATTTTTGCAGGAACCGGTGAAGCCAGAAGAAGGGAGGGACATGGCTAACCGGATCAGCGCCTTTGGATATTTGGAATGCTCTGCCAAGACCAAGGATGGTGTGAGGGAAGTGTTTGAAATGGCAACTAGAGCTGCCCTTCAGGCCAAGCGAGGGCGCAAGAAAAACACATGTGAGCTACTCTAAGAAGGAAGCCAAGTCCTCCCATCTTCCCGCTGCTTTCTATCACACTCCTCTATTGCCCTCACTCTGGGTTAAGGGGAGAGGCAGGTACTTCCTTGGACTTTGAGGAATGTGAGGGACAAAATACAGGAGACAAGCACAACAGTTAGCCTCTGCCCACAAAGCCGCCACCATCTGTATGTGGGATCGTGTTCCTGTGTTACCACCCTTGTCAGTGGTTCAGATTGTAGGGGTTAAATTCTAACAGGTGTTTCTGTACCCCACAGATGTACTGGGTTCTAAATATCTGCAGAATTTGAGGGTGGGGGATTTGTATTTCTTCCAGAACTGTCTCTGTGGATGGGATTGTTCTAGGAGGGAAGCTTCATGTTGTAGTTTTTCCCTGTATTCCCCCTGCTGTTTGGATTGGGATGAGTGCTGCAGATTTGGGAAGATTGGCCGTGGGCTCAGCAAAAGGCAGAGCGTGGTCTTCTTTAGGGCCTCTCTAGATCTCTCTATCTTATCTTTGTCTCACTAAGGTCTTTTTATCTTTGTGAGGGATGTATGTTTTTTTTTTTTTAAGTTGTCTAATTTTATTCTGTTTAAATGGTTTACTCTCTTCTCAGTTTATTTTAAAAAACAAAAAAAAACAATTAATGAATTTGTCTTTTCCTGCCACACACCATTCCACAATAAAATTTCTAGCCATGTTTAGTAAGCGGTGCCTCTTGCTTTGTGGAAACAATGAGCAGGTGTGTTTTATTAGATTAATGTTAACAGTTTTGGAGAGACTTCTGCCACGGTTTTTGTGGAATAATTTTCAAGCAGTTTAATAGAAGGGGCTCAGCCAGCCAAATCTGTATTCCTGGCACTGTAAGGGTTAAAAAAAAAAAAAACCCCCACAACCTTTTTGTACTTACCCGATTCCAGCATCTGGCAAGCAGGAAGTGCATCTTGAGGCAGTGTTAGTCCTGCAATGTAATTGCAGCCAGACCCCTGAGCTGAAATGGTCTGGGTGTCGATAGTGTTCATTTAATAAATACTAAATATCAATCATGTGCAGGTCTGACTTCCAGATGGAATGTGTCTTTGACCCATTTTATTTCTTTGGTGATGCTGGGGTAGAACAAAGTGCCAGCGGGTGTGCCTTTGCTGGAAGGATTGGGTTTTGTCAGCCAGTCTCCTGAGCTGCATTCGCATTTCCAATTTCAACAATTTACGGATCGCTAAACACACGGCTAATCCTACAGTTATTTTGTAGGCCATCTTGATCTGTGCACCCTCTTCCTGAGCTGCTGGCTTTTGGATTTGAATCTTGTAATAAACATTGAATGTGTAGGGACCCTGGTTTGGCCATCTTGGAGCCTCTACCCAGGTTTTTGTTCTAACAATGGAAGGAATTTAATTCGTAACATTCACTGCATACACCGTCTTTTGGCATAAAGCTTCCTTTCTCTGCTACAACTAGACTAGCTTTAGCCTCTGCCCAAACTGTACAAATGCTTGTGTAGATTAAACTTTCGGTGATTTGTAGGGCAGGTAATGAACCACATTCTAACGTGTAAACAGTGCTTGTAGCAGAGTAGTAAGGGTTAATGCACGATCTCTCCGCTGGTAGTCAGGATTCAGCATACACGAGGCAGGAAGCGCAGTATAATCCCCCTTCCCAATGACTAGACGACACAGTCTAGGAGTCAACTGAGGGCTTTATTGAAAAGTCACCAAATTTATACGGTTTTCCTTGCAAGGGGTTTCCAGACTGATACAGCAGAGGTTTTAATCAGGTGGACTGTGCGAAACTGACCATGCAAGGTCGTTTCCTACAAGGACAATGATGACATCATCAGGCACAGATAATTGCATTAACAGTAGGTACAGTAAAATGTATTTTACATTAAAATCTATAACTTAAGTAATTTCTAACAATTTCCACGAATGATCTGAATGTACAGTCTCACGAATTACTGCTCAAATCCCTGCAAAAATAGCCGAACGCCACACAGAGAACCGTTTTTAGTGAACCGGGTCTGGAAAGGGAGAACTCCCGCAATGCGTTAATTCCGTGAACGCTATAGAAGTCCAGCGGTGTTTGGAAATCAAGTAGCCGATTTCAGTTCCAGGCACTCGACGACCAAACACAGCTGAACTTCTTAGCGAACAAAGATGGCCGCTGCCACGTGTTCGGTACACGAACGGCGGTCACACACACAGAACCTATTAACAGCTTGAAACAATGTTGCAACTGGGCTAATGAGAGACATACGACCTCACCGGTGTGGTCTCTCATTTGGTAGTTTGGTAGTTTCCCGAACAGTGTTGCAGATTACTGTTCAGGAAACGGATGCTGTATCCCCATAGACTAACAATAGGAGATACAGCCATTTTAAAGTCCCGAACACAGTCTATGGTAAGAAAGCCACTCTGGACTGTAAAAGGACTAAGTTTGCCACCGTGCTTTTATTTCACATAATGTATTTACAAAGGTGCCATCAGTTTCCATGCAGATAAGAGTGTTTGTTTTCTATGTTATAGTTATATACTAGCTAGGTAGTGTGTGAGTGAATATAGTTTAATGATCTAGCTGTGATGACGGTGTAGATTTCTGGCTAATATAGCCGACCTAGACAGAGGAATCTCCCTTCACAACAGCAGCACAGGCTGGGATTTGCAGCCAACAAGGTGCAGTGCAAGTTGTATTTTTTCTTACAGTGTTACAGAAATAAGGGGACTTGAACACCAGCTAACAGTGTCCTCCTAAATTTGCAAAGAAGCCCTGCTTTGGGAAATCCTGGCTTTGGAGTGGAGCCGCACAGATGTCAGAATAAGGGTTAGTCCAAACACGACCACGTCAGTGATTTGATGTGGTCATGGTGGTAGAAGCCTGGATGTGCGGTGTTTCTACTTGAAATACTGCACATCCAAAGTTATTGTGGATTAGAGGCTAGTTGCATCCCCTTGTCACAGGTGACGTAGGCAGCCCAGAACTGTTTTGAGCTCCATAATGTCAGTTCTGTGCATAAAATAGGTGTTGTCTGCCTGCACTGCATGCTGTCGACGCCTAAATCTTCCCCTTACAAGCACAGCTCCTGCAAGGGGACGATTGCTTTCCACTGTGTGATCCCGCCTGCTGTTACCCCTAGTCTTGTTTGTTCATCCAAAATCCCACCCCCTCGCCAGCATGTGCTGAGCCGGCTAAGCGGACCAATCACAGGCTGCTCTATGAGAAGCATGTGCTTGAACAGTGAGAGCTTTGGATGATGTCCTGATGGGGAGGGGAAGATCAGCCCTGGGAGCTTCGCACTGTGCTGGATAAAAAAAAAACAAAAACAAAAAAACACATCTTTTACAGTGGGGAAACTTGTTATGCCCTATACAGCATTGTAGATGGTGCCACGGGATATTTTTAGTATTAATGTTGGGGTAACTGAAAAAGTTTCATTCCCCCGAGGAGTAACATATTGGACTTGCAGTAATGTTGTTGAGTCCAAGGTGTAAGAAAGGTCCTGGTGCAGACGTCTGATCTTTGGCTCCATGCATGGTCTTCATGTTTTAACAATTGGAGTCCGGGTCCTCCTTATGGTTTAATTCCCAGAAGGTGAGAGGAACAGTGAGGTAGCGAGTTAGGGCTAACAACAACATTGACATTGTTGCATAGTTTGTAGTCTATAACAATCTGCTGTTGCTAAGGCCAGTAAGGTTTTGTCATGTATAAATAGGGGCATAAATTCTCGGGATGAAAATATAATTTTGCCTCTATAAATCTCTGGTAAGACCACACCTTGAATATGCTGTGCAATTTTGGGCACCTGTTCTAAAGAAAGATATCATGGCACTAGAAAAAGTCCAGAGACAAGCTACAAAATTGATAAAAGGAATGGAGCATTTTAGTTATGAACAAAGGTTAAACAATTTAAATCTCTTTAGTTTGGAAAAATGGTGCCTGAGAGGGGATATGATGACATTATACAAATATATTCGGGGCCAGTACAAACCTTTATCTGGAAATCTATTCATAAACAGGGCTATACATAGGACATGAGGTCATGCGTTTAGACTGGAAGAAAGGAGATTTCATCTAAGGCAAAGGAAAGATGTTTATTGACTTTGATAAAACCACATCCTTATTTTTACTGTGAAACAAAGTCCATAGAGATGTTTAAACATCAACTGGATGCATACTTGCAAAAAAACATACTATACAAGGCTATAAATAGCTTCTTGATCCAAGGGGATATCGGAAAATTCTTTAAACTGGGGGGTTTTGCCTTCTTTTGAATCAACAGCAAAAACATATGTAAGAGGAATTAATAGACGCATGTCTTTTCAGCTTATGTAATTATCTGTCCAAGAACTCTTCTGCATGTATAGGTTTGTACGCATCATCTTAGGAGGAGCATACATGCTGGTGTTTACAGGTGTCCATGGAGGTTCTCAACGAAGGTCTGATAGAATTTCTCTGGATTATAAAAAGTGATTATAGCATTGTAACGTGTCATCTACAAAAAACATATTACTGCTAACAGAGCACAGCTCATCTACAACCATCAGTGTCATACACACTCCTAATACATCATCTACGGCTAACGCACCCTTATAATACATAATCTACAAAAACAATGTCGTACACACTCACTCCTAATACATCTACAAACATCGCGGTATGTAATATATTAACACACCCTTTCCTTACACCATCTACAAACATCACAATGTCAACACACTCCTAATACATATACAAACAATATATTACATACTGCTTAAACACCCTTATAATACATCATTTACAGACACAATGTCTTACACACTAATACACCCCCTCTTTCACATTTGTATCACACAGCTATGTTACAATGCTGCTGCCCACCCCATTTGTTCCCTATTAAGGGTTAATAAGTATGTAGGGGTTTAGAAAAAGACCCATCTCTGTCTCAAGGAATTAAGGTGAATGGTTAGTGTAGGACCCACCTAAGAGGTTTGCCTTGACGTGGCAAGTTGGCATCACTCTAATGGCCATTGGAGTTACTAAATTACATCTGTTTGTTTAAATATACATAGTGATTTGGGAAGAGCGCAGGTAACATTTTTTCCTTTGGTTTTTACAATGTCTTACACCCCCTTCTAATACATCATCTACAAGCACGTCTTACACACTAACAGAACCCCCCGCCCTGCACAGAATACGTACCTTTATCTGGCTCCACAAATCCATTTCGTATTAGGAAATCTAAAATCACGAGTGCACAGTTTGGCTTGAATACCTCACTAGCAATGGCGTCTTTTACCTGTGATTGATAAGGTTTTCAGTGAAATTTAAGGTGCCCAAACATGTGCTTGGTCCCAGGAGAGAAGTGCAATCTCACCTTGTCCAAAGGCCACAAGTAGAAGTCCTGCACCTCCCCGTCTCCCACGCTCGGCTTGAATGTTTCTGGAACCTCTAAATCAAACACGAACTGACACTCCAGGAACACGGCTTCCTGCTGTCTGTATGCATAACTAGTGATTACATTGGTGGAAATAAAGTTAAACCGCCCGAGAAAGGCAGAGGGTTAAATATGAAGGTGGTGCAGATTAGAGAAGGTTCAATACCTGACTGTGCCTACAGGCCGTGCACTGGCTGCAAGGGGTTCTGGGATACAAGCCTCCTCAGTGCACTCCTTCAGCAGCGTCTCCCAGACTCCGGACCCTGCAGCGATGCCCCCTGCTGCCTGTTAACAGACAGAGTTAGGACAACGTTTCTGCCTTCCCCCCATGTCTGATCCACTCACCCAGCCTCACCAGATGGTCCAGCATTCCGGGATAGGAAGGTTTTATTTTAGAGCGTCGTCCAATCCACATAAACATTTCAGCTCCTTTACGCAGGTAGCCATTAACGTGCACCCCATAACGAGGCACCCCCAGGAGTGCTGTGAAGACATAACAAGCATTAACATTGCACAGGTAAGACTGATCCATGAATACCCTGCAAGGCTGCAGCCGCGGGGGCACCTACTGGGGCTCGGGTAAGTCAAAGCATTCTAAAAATGGCTTGATACATTAGGGCTGTCCTAGCACTAGAATCACTAGAGGGGGCGCTTGTGGTTCAGTAGAACCACAACTGCCCACTACAGTGATTATAAACACTGCGTGCGGGTACACCTTACAGACTATAAACACAGCGTGCGCGTACACCTTACAGACTATAAACACAGCGTGCGCGTACACCTTACAGACTATAAACACAGCGTGCGCGTACACCTTACAGACTATAAACACAGCGTGCGCGTACACCTTACAGACTATAAACACAGCGTTCGCGTACACCTTACAGACTATAAACACAGCGTTCGCGTACACCTTACAGAATATAAACACTGCGTGTGGTACACCTTACAGAATATAAACACTGCGTGCGCGTACACCTTACAGACTATAAACACAGCGTGCGCGTACACCTTACAGACTATAAACACAGCGTTCGCGTACACCTTACAGAATATAAACACTGCGTGTGGTACACCTTACAGAATATAAACACAGCGTGCGCGTACACCTTACAGACTATAAACACAGCGTGCGCGTACACCTTACAGACTATAAACACAGCGTGCGCGTACACCTTACAGACTATAAACACAGCGTTCGCGTACACCTTACAGACTATAAACACAGCGTTCGCGTACACCTTACAGAATATAAACACTGCGTGCGCGTACACCTTACAGACTATAAACACAGCTACACCTTACAGACTATAAACACAGCGTGTACACGAATATAAACACTGCGTGTGGTACACCTTACAGAATATAAACACTGCGTGCGCGTACACCTTACAGACTATAAACACAGCGTGCGCGTACACCTTACAGACTATAAACACAGCGTTCGCGTACACCTTACAGAATATAAACACTGCGTGTGGTACACCTTACAGAATATAAACACTGCGTGCGCGTACACCTTACAGACTATAAACACAGCGTGCGCGTACACCTTACAGACTATAAACACAGCGTGCGCGTACACCTTACAGACTATAAACACAGCGTGCGCGTACACCTTACAGAATATAAACACCGTGTGCCCTATCAGCACACGGTAGGGAGCTGCTGGTGTACCGTATACAGTTAGATAAATCACACTAGCCCATGTACGAGGGGACAGTGGGGAGATACTCACGTGTGGCTGCCCGCTCCATACTGAGGAAGGGAAGATCTGAGTACTGACTCCTGACATCGTAGAGCTGAGGAGTCAGAGGTTTAGTCACAGTATGGTCTGCATATATTGTACATAGTGGTAGGAATAATACAAAGATATAACTGGGATCATGTTTTACAATATGCAGCATTATAGGTTTCCAATAGGGAGTATCTACTAAACATTGATTTGTATTGTATTAGCTGTATAGTGGAATGTGCAACTCACTCCAATTAAAACACACATTTCAGTGCTTTTTGCTTTAGTTTTTTTATTCAGCAGATAAAGCACGTTCCAGAATGGGTCACATGGTGTTGCTGGTTATTAAGCGTATAGGAGTCATGATGTTACAGGTATTTCTGATCGGTCTGACCTGGGCCACCGGGTGTTGCGACTCAGTCAATGCGCTGACTTTGCACCGCACAGGGAAAGCTAATGGAAGCTTGAAACTTGCACTACCACCTAGGGGACCCCAGGTAAGTATCTACACGCCTGGCAGTACAACGCACTACAGTGGTGATGGTGCTTGGACTGTTCCTTTAATGTCAGTTCAGCAAAACATTAAAAAAAATAGGTTTTTGTAAACGAGAACACATCTCAAAGTGTCACTCTAAAAGCCAATAGAAGCAACAGACATGGCTGGTTCTCTGTCAGAATAAAGAGATTGGATCTTTGGACACTCTGCATTACAATAAAGTGGTTTAGGTGCTGTTAGTGTACCTTTAACATTCCCCCATTTCCCCAAAGCCATGCACAATTTATTAAACACCCTCTGCTATTTACGGCTGCTGTGTGACGACACGTACTCTGTTATTCAGCAAAGTGCACAGAATGAATGAAAAGACATTTCCAATTTTTGTCCCAGGCTGGCTATCAGATAATGTGATCAGACTCGTGTAGGGAGTCAGAATCCAGAGCAATTCTACTGATACCTCATCGCGCCATTCTTGGAGACAGGGAAACCGTTTCTGGGTCCGCAGGGATCTCATCAAGTTCTGTACAGCCAGAGTTCTCTCTTGGGGGGTCTGCAGACCCTCATTTAGCTCCAACCGAGCAGACGTTCCCCCACGACATGTGAATACAGCAGGGAACTGAGCGAGGTGCTGGGCAACTGATTCCACAACCCAACCTACTCGCTGGCCACAGACAACGAAGGGTAAACAGCCTTCAATGGATAAAGAGAAATAGATCAATGGAAATCGAATCATCATTGGGAATATTATATTTACACATACAACATCCAAACTTCTATCACAGTGATTGATAGATAGACCTGAGTTTTAGAACTACAACTAAACTAAAGTATCATAGGAGTTCTTGTTCTGCAATATGTGGGGACCTACCTCTCGGGCACCCCTGATGTAATGCAAACTGGACTTTTGGATACCTGGGATGTTTGGATACCTCTACCGTGGATCAGGCATGCATGGTTAGAGCTCCCTGGTGGGGGGATAGAGCTCCCTGCGGTGGGTTGAGCTCACTGGTGGGGGGATAGAGCTCCCTGCGGTGGGTTGAGCTCACTGGTGGGGGGATAGAGCTCCCTAGTAGGGGGATAGAGCTCCCTGCGGTGGTTAGAGCTCCCTAGTAGGGGGATAGAGCTCCCTGCGGTGGTTAGAGCTCCCTGGTGGGGGGATAGAGCTCCCTAGTAGGGGGATAGAGCTCCCTGGTGGGGGGATAGAGCTCCCTAGTAGGGGGATAGAGCTCCCTGCGGTGGTTAGAGCTCCCTGGTGGGGGGATAGAGCTCCCTAGTAGGGGGATAGAGCTCCCTACGGTGGTTAGAGCTCCCTGGTGGGGGGATAGAGCTCCCTGCGGTGGGTTGAGCTCACTGGTGGGGGGATAGAGCTCCCTGGTGGGGGGATAGAGCTCCCTGCGGTGGTTAGAGCTCCCTACGGTCGGTTAAACTCCCTGTGGTGGTCCATAGTATGACACAAACGTGATTTGCAGTACACATTGACTAGTTGTAAATGTATATCGGTCAATTTGCTGAGTACTGAGAATCCAATTCTAAGTTCTCCAATGGAAAATCATTATCCATAATAACATGAAACCAAATCCTGGTTTACCAAACAATCTAGATCCAAAATAAATAAATAACTCAGAAAAAATGACAAAGAAAAACATAATTACATTTTCGATTACCCTTTAATAGAGAGTCACTGTACTAATTTATGGGTAACCAAAATGAATGTATTATCTTGATGGTAAGAAGCAATACAACACATTTTGTTCATTCAGTCCACCAGGTGATACTGTCCAGCGTATGTAAATCCAAAATGCTTCTTTCTTAAGTATTTCTCGGTCACGATCCCCTCCTCTTGGCAAAGGGGGTATGTGGTCTATGCCTGCAAATCTCATAGAAGAAATTGAAGTGCATAGTTCCATGAAATGTCCTGGTTGCATGGCGATGACCGCTCATTCTGTCTCGTAGATCTCTTGACGTTTTGCCAATATAAGAAAGTCCACAGGGACAGACTATTCTGTACATAACATGGGATGTCGTGCAAGTAATCCCATGTCTAATTTGATTTGTCTTGCCAGTATGAGGTTAAATGTTTTGCCAGAAATCATTGAATTGCAAGCAGTGCATTTTAGGCATTTGTAGAATACTTTACTGGTACTCTGATTGGTGGATTTGTGAGAACTGGTCGGTGTGAACCAAAATATCCTTTAGATTAGATTTTGTGAACTAGCTTTCCGTGAACCATCTACCTTCACATCTATACTGCAGCATGAATGGTCCATGTGGGAAGATGGTGTGAAAAAGGAATACGGTCTTTAACCATGTTCCCACCTGACTGAATGCTTGTTCTACTTTTTGTTTCTTACCATGTGTGACACACCGGGTACCTCCATCGATTGCTGATTCCTAGTACTTGCGACCACCATAAGCACTGTATTAGCACACCATAACCACTGTAAACCCCATGAATCGCCACAGCTAGGTTGGGGTCTCGCTGTCCTCCATCCACCCTGGACCAAGACCAGGATCCAGCTTCCAGTGGGTAGGCCTCTCCTAGTCCAGAGAGAGTAGCAGAAACAGCTCTTATAAGAGCTAGTGATTATACTCAGGGGAGTATTGTGATATAGCAATCCCCAGAGTGAATGTAGTTCTCCAATCCCCCAAACATGAGCCAAGACTTCATGAAGGGGTAAACAATTTAATGGGAGCCACACTTGGCCTTATATGACAATCCCCATGCAAGGGGTACGCCCACATAGACCTTGTTGGAGACTGATTTACAATGACACAGACCAATAACAATAGGGTTACAAGGTACGACACTCCCACATACAGCACACAATCCCTCCCCTCTGTCTGGGAGATAATTGAATCAGTAACCGTACTAATTCTAATCCACTTATCTCCAAGCACAGAAAAAATATACTTTAAAAAAAAAACAACACAACACCCCAAAACACATAGTATCCCCACAAATGTAACATCCCCTGATAGCCCTGATCTGGGTGACCAACATATCCAAAAATCACCCAGATCAGTTCAGGGGTTCAGAAATTGTATGGAAGTCACATAGACCAACCTGGAACCGCAAATTTTTCATGGCGAAAATAGTTCCAGGGCATTTGCGGCAAAGTCCCCCTGAAGTCTATTCGCAATTTTGGTCCATGCGAACAAGATGGCCGCCACCTTGTGGTCGTCCATAGGAATTGCGGCCACCCAGACGAACACAGAGGTGGAAATTGCAATAATGTATCAATTAAGCTTAATCAGCTCCAGGGTGGTCCCTGGTTCATGCGGCTGCTCAGTTACCGAACCATATAATTCAAATAGACAAACGGAGACTTTTATATCACAGTTTACAGGGTCCACAGTCTGTGGGCAGGAGGCTGGCAAGCAGGCCTCTCCAAGAACTCGTGGCAAACTCACAGGAAAAGGGGAGTTTGTCACACCATGTTATAACTTATTCTTTGAATTTATTTTCACTTCTGTACATACGTTACTTATCTCATTTATATAGAGAAAACTCATTTTTTTATGTGTATTTCACTTATTTATCTGTGTTATTTGACAACAGTTCATACATTATTGTATTTATGTCATTATTATAGTATCAGTTATACTATTATAAAACAAACGTAACATTAATAAATATTTTACACAATATTTTCTCCGGTAATTAATCAAAGGTGGTCGTTTAAAAAGTTCTGGTAATGTGGGATCTTTAGACGGAGTTTGCCAGTTGTTGGAAATAGTAGATCTAACAAATTGAGATCTGCTATGAAATGTTTGAGGAAAGAGAAGTCTCTCATTAAGACTTGATATTCGTTCACCGGTATCATAAAATCTTTGATTCGCACACTCCAATGCATTAATCAAGTTCTGTCTAGTGTAACCCCGCTGCATGAAGTGTTGTGCCATTATGTCAAGTTGGACAGCACACATTGTTCTATCAGAATTGTTCCGGACCCATAGTGAATATATATTTGTGGTCAGAGTAATATTGCCGTGGTGGTAGCATAACACATGATTCGTATACAACAGAACATAGATAATAACACCAGTTGGTTGTGGTGTGCTGGAACCGACAATGCAGTAGGCCTGTCAGGGCCTACCTTTGAGGGTGATGTGAGTAAAGGGAGTGGTGGGAGGGGTAACTCGCCAGACCAACAACGGTAAAGAGGAACAAGCAAGAGCTTAGTAGTGATTTAGCAAGGGAGTATGACAAGCATAGCAATCCCTTGTAGCAGATTCCCCCAATAAGAGACGGCACTCCAAATATAGTTTTTACACATGTACTATAACTTTAATATGTCATTTTTATGAAAATTGAATGTATATTTTTATTCAGCACACTTTAATTATAAACATAGTCAAAATTCAGCTAATTCCATCCAGGGGTTAAAACGTTAGCTGGAAGTCCTTTATGACCGACTGCAAGCACATTTTCCTGCCCAAAACAGCTCCATAGACTTGGGCTGTGCGGTCGGTCTATTTCACACTGACAAAATGACTAAGCCCCATTTGAACGAGCGTTTGAATCTTCGCACTGGACTTAGTCTCTGCAGCTGAAAAATCAGTGTAGGAGAAGGTAAGGGTCAGTGGTGTTCGTGGAACTGTGTAGCCAATAGACCTATTTGGCTGCTGTTTGAATGGTAAAGATAAATAATGTAATGGTCTATGGATTTGTGGATATTGGCCATTTTAAGGTAGTCTATGGTTGTGACACTGATGGAGGTAAATTCCCTTGGCCGTAAGAATCCATAAAAAGCAAGATATATGGCTGTTTTAAGCACCATATTGGTAGTATGTTCGAATGGTGCTGTATCTAACAGGTCAGAAATGACTGGAATATTTTGTTGTGAATGGGTAGTCTTTTATGGGGTAGGCGTGTGTATGATTTTTGGATTCCCTTCAGTAGTGTTTTGATCTGGTATGCTGAAAGGAATCCTGTTTTGTTGGGGTGTTGTATTAACATGTGGTGTTGAATGCCTGTTAAATACAGTTTGATAGTGTTGAAAAATAACTAAATTAATGTGGCAAAAGGAAGTGAACCCCAACATGGTCTCCAAAGCAAAGGTGTCCTGTATGTGAAATTTTGCCAAGAACTTAGTTAAAACATGAAAGGCCCTATCATAGGACTTTCTAGAGCTAACAGAAAGTGCCTGGTGGGAAAGGTTACTCCAGAATCATGTCCTGGAAAGGGGGGATAGCCTGACTGGAACCAGTGGGGAGAGTCTGGAAGAAGGCCTGAAAGTGAAAACGGGATAAGTGATCAGCAGCTATATTCGTGACACCTGGAACGTGAATACAGATGATGAAATATTGTCTGGTGGCCGCCACCAAGGTGAGACTCCTTAAAAACCTCATAGTAGCCTATGAGGAAGACTAGTCTTTAATTACGATATGGCAAGTGGCCAGGTTTTTAGAATAACATCTGACAGATTGGCCTGCCCAGTCTGTTCCCCAAACGATAGCAGCTGTCACGATTGGGCACAGTTCAAATAAAGCAGATGTAGTGGAGAAGGAAGAGAACCAATTTATCTAGGCCATGGGCCCCACAGCCACTTGTTACCCCAGACAGCAGCAAAACCAGTGTTGGCTGCCGCATCTGTCCAGAGTGTATGAGAATTGTCTGAAATTGGGGGTATGAACATGGCGTGTCCGTTCCAGCAGATGAGAAAAGTGTGCCACATACGTAAATGGGCCGTCGCGTGTGTGCCTAACATGGTGCGTGAGTCGCCCGATGGGAGGTTTGGGAATAAAGAAAGTAACAAATCAATGCTCGCTAGGGTGTGCCCAATCTTATCCAGGGGAAGACTTGCCTGCCTGTGAACAGTCGTTTGTGTCAGGCTGACAGGGGGAAGTGAGTTGTTTTCTATAGTGAGAAAATCGTCCAACTAGTGAATTACAGTTGGACATCTGCAGACATTAAGCAGTAACCAACACAAGGTTTCGGCAAAAATCTCAAATATTTTGGGGCTGCTTTTAGAGCCGAAAGAAGAAATTTATCTGATCCAGTTGATGCTGTAGTTAAACTGAGCCAGAGCTGCAGCCACCTTCGCAGAGAAGGAACGGTTGTAGTCATAGAAGGCTGAACCACAGTATTTATGCCCCAGATCCACAAGTTTGTGCAAGTATACATCCAACTCTTCCCTTTTCTCTGGATAAACTGAGCAGTACACATCCCTGTATATGCCAAAACCTAAGACAAATTCAGGTATGGACAATTTTTTATTTAACCTAGGATCTCTATCCCTCAGTACCACTGATACACACAATATACCATTCTCAAGGACATCATGGGAGGCAATTAAGAGCAAGGCTAGTTTAACATCCTTGCCCTCCAGGATGTCTTTCTTGAGATTGGCCGGGACCATATTCACTGGGTTTATATTCTCTGGGACGAGAGTGTTACCCAGCATGGCAGGTGGACCACCACCCACCGGAATAGCGGGCCCCACTGGCATATTAGAGGAACAGACTGAACATCCGGTAACTGGGATCCGCTAGGCCCCTCCCCTGCCCCAGAGTTGTCTGTGTTCGTATTGAAAAGTCCGAAGAGCTCCGCCTTCCTGGCAGTAGCTGGGAATGGAATACATCGTTTATGGAGTTCAGCCGTGAGATGAGGGATAGTCCATGGCCTTAAAGAAAATGGACTAGCCGTATCAGCACAATGGGCAGGGGCCAAGTGTAGAACTGTATAGCACACAGGTGCAAATACACAGGTGAAAATACAGTGCAGGTCGCCACAAGCACAATATATATAGTAGTTATAGTTACCAACAATGTTGAGTTGAGGACCAGACTCACATAAAAAAGTTAAACAAAAAAAATCATAGCGCAAACTTTAAGATACACAAATGTGTAAAAATAAAATGATTTATTTCAATTGTGCCTCTACTTTTGTGATTGTATTCAATATGTGCACAAGAGCTTGATGCCTCAAAATAGGTTTAATCCCCAGGATCAACAGTCAGCTAGGGAAGTCTCATTACAGCTTCCTTCTCCGGTAAACAGGAAACAGAGTCCAGATCTCAAATACTGCTGAGCGGGAGTGCTTCTGGGGTTACACATCTGCTCAACGCGTTTCGTCTATTGGTAGACTTTTTCAGGAGATTGATGTTAGTTCAATCTTCGGCATTTAAATATGCCGGGCTGCGTCCTAGCGCTGTGTTTGCGCATGCACGAGCGTGATGACTAATTAAAATTATACTAACACAAACGTGACAGGTGAGGCCCTGCTAAGTACCAAGTGGCTTGAGAGGCTCTAGCTATGTGTTGGCCCAAGGGGATTTTAGGCCACCGAAACGTTGTGGCGGGGTGTTGGCCTCTCTGTGATAATTAAAGGACCACTATAGGCACCCAGACCACTTCAGCTTAATGAAGTCGTCTGGGTGCCAGGTCCCTCTAGGATTAATCCTTTTTTCTATATACATAGGAGTTTCCGAGAAACTGCTATGTTTATGTTAGGTCCCGAAGTTCCGAAATTACCGAATTTCCGAAGTACAGTATTGTCTAAGTACTAATATATCTACCCAGTGAAAGAAGAAGAATGTTACACTGTATACAATTTTAAATAAAAAGTATACAAACATAGCCAGGATTGAGCTGTAAGCATTTGCAACACTTACAGCAATCAAGTAACATACATTCATATAAAATGTAAGTTATTTATTCATTCCTATCATTACATTGACTGGCTAAGTAGATAACGCCCTAATTCCCACGGTATCAGGGAGCTATCTACCGCAAGTAGGGGCATGTCTATTTAAAAAAAAAAAAATACACGTCCCCCATCCCCCTCCTAACCTGAAGGGGGGAACCTATTGTCCTCCCCCCTGGCACCCAGCCCTGAGCGGTGGGTGGGGGCCCTAAATACTAATTGGGGGGAGGTGGGGGACACTTCGGCATTTCAGAACTTCAGCTATTCGGAAGTACCCGAATGTCCGAAGTTCATATTTGGTCCGAAACGAATTGCACACGTCTAGAATTCATACGAATCATATGATGTTTAAGCATAGGCTGTTTGCACGATTCTTCCAGATCGCCTGTCTCCAGCATTTTGCGGTTGAACGTTTGTATGTTACTTCGAGACTGGTGCCCCCTAGTGGTTAAGGTGGATAATACAGTTAATTATAATCTAACTCATCTTTATTCCTATTCATATAAATAGCCATTTTACTTCTAATATATAGAACCTTCTATTTAGCTGGCATCTCTTCTTTTTTTCAGCCCCCAAAAAGGCCAAATAAAAAGCCATAATTATTATTATTATTATGATATTTATAGAGCGCCGTCAAATTCCGCAGCGCTTTACAATGGGTGGACGAATAGACATGTAGTTGTAACCAGACAAGTTGGACACACAGGAACAGAGGGGTTGAGGGCCCTGCTCAATGAGCTTACATGCTAGAGGGAGTGGGGTAAAATGACACAAAAAGGTAAGGATAGTATTAGACTAGTGACAGTTGCAGAAGAGGAATCAGTCAGGAGCTATTAACAGTTTAATTGATACGCTTTTATGAAGAAGTGGGTTTTTAACGATTTTTTGAAGGAGTGGAGACTGGGTGAGCATCTAACGGAGGAGGGAAGCGAGTTCCACAGGAACGGTGCAGCCCTCGAGAAATCTTGAAGGCGAGCATCAGAGGTGGGAGTACGGACAGAAGATAGACGTAAGTCTTCAGCAGATCGTAAGGGCCTAGACGGGACATACTTGTGTATAAGGGAGGATAGATAGGTGGGAGCAGCATTATGTAGAGATTTGAAAGCAAGAACCAGAATTTTAAATTGAGCTCTATATTTTATAGGAAGCCAATGTAGGGACTGACAGAAGGGTGAGGCATGGGAGGTGCGGGCGGACAGGAAGATGAGCCTCGCCACCGCATTCATTATGGACTGTAACGGCGCAAGTTGGGAGCACGTAAGACCACTGAGAAGCGGATTACAGTAATCAAGGCGAGAAAGGACAGTGGAATGCACCAACACCTTAGTCGCATCTGGCGTTAAGTAGGGGCGGATGCGCGCAATGTTTTTGAGATGGAAATGACAGGATTTGGCGATAGATTGAACATGAGGCTTGAAGGAGAGGTCGGAGTCAAAGAGAACACCTAGGCAGCGAGCCTGCGTGGTGGAGCTGATGGTAGCACCGTTGACTTGGAGGGAGACAGACACAGGAGTAACAACACTTGAGGGAGGAAAGACCAGAATTTCAGTTTTGGTCAAGTTTAGTTTAAGGAAGTGGGCAGCCATCCAGTTAGAAACAGCAGAGAGGCAGTCAGAGACACTAGTCAAGAGGGACGGGGAGAGATCAGGAGAGGACAGGTAGATTTCGTGTCATCTGCATAGAAATGATATTGGAAGCCAAAGGAGCTAATGGTTTACCAAGGGAGGCAGTATAGATGGAGAACAGTAGGGGACCAAGGACTGACCCTTGGGGACACCAACAGAGAGGAGTTGGGGAGAAGAAGCAGAGCCAGAGAAAGAAACACTGAAAGAGCGCTGGGAGAGGTAGGAGGAGCACCAGGAGAGATCAATATCTTGTAGACCGATATTGCGGAGGATGAGAAGAAGCTGTTGATGATCAACAGTGTCAAAAGCCGCAGACAGGTCAAGGAGAATTAGGATAGAGTAGTGACCACGAGATTTTGCAGCGAGTAGATCATTGGATACTTTGGTCAGTGCCGTTTCCACAGAGTGCTTAGCGCAGAAACCAGACTGAAGCGGGTCTAGCAGAGAGTTGGACTCGAGGAAATCTGTCAATCTCGCATACACAATTTTTTCAAGGATCTTGGATGCAAAAGGCATTTGCGAGATAGGACGATAGTTGGATGGGGAGTTAGGGTCAAGACTGGGCTTCTTTAGAATTGGGGTTACAGTTGCATGTTTGAAGGGCAATGGAAATATCCCAGAGGGGAGAGAGAGAGAGAGATTGAGAATTTTAGTGAGAGGTGGAGAAAGAGAAGAAGACAGAGTACGGATGAGATGCGAGGGAATTGGATCTAGGGAGCAGGTGGTGGGGCGGGAGGACTGGAGCAGAGCAGAAACCTCTTCCAATGTAGCGGGTGCGAATGAACATGAAAAAAACAAAAAAAAAACAAAAAAAACACCTTCATCCAGCGAGGGCTCCGCGCAGACTGAGCTCTGCAGGGCGGGGAAGGCTTATAAAGCCTTGCCCTGCAATTAGACTCAGAGCACTCTGATTGGTGGGTTTAAGCCATCCAATCAGAGTGCTCTGACAGGTAAATTAAGAGACTGACAGGGAAGTCTCTACAGTTACTTGTCACAGCACTCTGATTGGTTGGTTTGAAATCCACCAGAGTGCTCTGTGTCATTTTACACAGCGTGGGAAAGTTCTTTGGAATTTTACCACGCTGTGTAATTTGACTCATAACACTCTGATTGGTGGATTAAGTAACCAGAGAGTTATGAGTCAAATTACACAATAGGTCCCCATTATTTTACTTTAGGGCCCCCACCCCGCTGCTCAGGGGGCTCGGGAGGGGGTACCCTTTTATTTTTTTTTTTTTTACAGTGAGCAGCCACAGACATGCCCCTACTCACGGTATAGCGAGTAGGGGCATAATTTACTAATACTAAGTAATCTTTACTTAGTATTAGTAAATTTGGCTGAAAGACCAATTTAGGTCTTTCAGCCTTTTGGTAGATAACTCCCTAATACAGTGGGAATTAGGGAGTTATCCACCAAGCGGCTGCAAGGGAAGTTCCGAAATTCCGAAGTGTCGACGTGCCGAAGTTACCGAATTTCCGAAGTGTCGAACGGAAATTTTTTCCCATGCACATGCCTAATGAATTCATATCTATGAATGTAGAATGTATAAAGAGTCGAACCGGGGGGAGGAGGGGGTGGGAGGTCCTGACCGTGCGGTTGACCGACAACAGGACTAAAGCATATGCATACGTGCATGTATGCGAAAGTGCCGAACACATATTCAATACGAAATGGTAAGGGAGAGAGAAAGAGAGGGAAAACCGAGATCCAAAGCTTGATGACGCTTTCCGAGACGCTTCGGTAGAAACGAGCAGTTCTGAGAACAGTCTCCGAGCCAGCTGGAGGAGCAGCGGTACTGTAATGTTTGGCAAGCGGTCAGATATGCAGAATTTAAACAGAACAGGAGCAAGAAATCAGGACACGAGGAAACTGCAGGAGACAGCAAAATGTCGAACCGGAAGTAGTCACTCAACTCGCCAGACCTACAATGGCAAAGTGGGAAAGGACTGGCACTCCTTATAAAGGGGACTCAAGCCCCTCCCACAACTATATATAACATACAAAATACACAATCCAGCGCACTCGCTCATTCACTAAACAATGATTTCAAATCTCACAGATTGTAATAGTTTTATTTAAAAACACCTCACCTAGGCAAAAAATAGTTTAGTTACATTATATGATCATACATTCCATAAGCCTGCCACAACTTTAATGTATACCATTCTTGGCAGGTCCTACTCTAACACCTAATGTCTGATCTTATGAGATACTTTGCTGCAGATGGACTTAGATAGACTAGGCACTCATATGGCAGATGAAATTTAATGTAAAAAAATACAAAGTTATGCAGTTCGATGTAAACAATACACAAGCAATTGATACTGTGGCGAAACCAACCTCGCCACTGGAGGAGCCTGGTTGCCCACCTCTTGCCGCTGGACTATGGCCCTGCATTAAAAAACTTATTTTCCCTATGTGAGCAGTGTTACCCCAGATAGCTAAGCCACGGAGCCCATTCATATACCGAAAGACTATGGGAAAGACTTTGGCTCCATGGCGATTAAACTGTATGCATGTGATCTGAGCGCCATCCGATAATAATGTGCGCTCAGATCTAAGCTATCTGGGGATAGGTAGAATGTGTATGTTCTATGTGATGAATGTAACAGTATGTAATTTTATGCCTTTTACTGTCTTTTTACTGCCATGTGGTTAATGGAGTTTTGCCTCTGTACTTGGAGATAATTGGATTACTTCCCAATTATCTCCAGGATAGAAGACTCTGTGGAACTGGTTTTGGGCAGAAAAGCCATGCTTCATTTGGTCACAAAGGACTTCGATCTATCTTTTGAACCACTGGACCAAATTGTATGATTTTGACGTGTTTGTATTTGGAGTATGCAGATTCTGAAAATGTGAATGTGATGCATACTTTTCAAGTTATGAATAATGTGGAAAAACTATTTCTCTGGCTGTGATAATTACATTACCCATTGTGTAAGGTAATTGTATCACAGGCAGAGGGGAGGATTTTGTGTGGGAGTGTCTGAGTGTATTGTACATGTTTATTGGTTGTTTTCCAAAACCCTGTGGGTGGTACTAATGTGTAAGAATGTATATATAAGAACAATAAACCCACAGCTCTGTCTGTTCCTGCTTGACCTCAAAACGAAATGTCGTCTGATTATTGGAGGAATTGGATTGTATGCTGCTTGCCAGGAGTGTAAGCTGATTGTAGGCTTTTCCTGTTTGGCTGTTTCCAATATTCGTGTAGTTTGCAGTTCCGGAGATTGGTGCTTACAGTAGCTGTCGGTGCATCTGGAAAGGGGAATATCGCCTACTTAGTACTGGAACTTAGTACTGGAAATAGACCAGCCGCACAGCCTAAATCTGTGGAACTGTTTTGGGCATAAAAATGTGCGCGCTGTCAGTCAAATGTGACTTCCACAAAACTTTTGAACCCCTGCTCTGATGTGGGTGATTTTTGGATACGTTGTTCACCCAGATCAGGGATATCCAGGGATGTATAATTTGTGGGGATATGTGATGTTTTCTGTGTTTTGGGTAAAAATGTGTGTAACGGACCGTTTTGCACACAAGGGGTAAAAACCATTTAGGTGATCGTCCCCCTTTCCAGAGATGCAGGCACAGCTATTGTAAAACACCAAACCCACGAACCGCCAATAAGGGAATGCTCCAAACTCCCGAACGGCATCCAATATAGCACTCCAAACTCACGAACTGGAACCATACGAATAGCTGCTAGCAGACGAATAGGAAAAGCACCCAAGCGGCTTACACTCCTAGCAATCAGTCTCTATGAGCGTTCAGTAAATCCCCCCAAAGACGAGACAAGGCTCCGTGTTGTGGGGTCAAGCAGTGGTCTGTTTAATGAGGGCTACCTGCCCAGTGTTTATGCAGGTCTCCCACCTGGTGGACACTCCCCTAGGGGACCAAATGGGAGACTGTGACAAAGGACAGACAATCAGAAAAATAGGACACACAGTCACATTGTATTCCCACAATGCATCCTGGCTTCCTCCCCTCTGCCTTGGAGATAATTGAGAAGTAATTCAGTTATCTCCCAAGACAAAGGCAAATCGCCATTATGCACGTGGGGATACTAAAACACGAATTACTATTAAAATACACCACGCAGGTGGTATAAAACTATACATTTAACATATCCCCAGATAGCTCAGGTCTGAGCGCACATTATTAAGCGAATGGCGCTCAGACCACACGAATACAGTGTAATCGCCATGGAGCCAAAGTCTTTACACAGTCAGTTCTCATGCGAATGGGCTCCATGGGATTCCCATCTGGGGTATAACATATTCAAGTAAAACTACCGAACACCAGGCCGTTCGTGCACTTTCACCGAACAAGAAGGGAGGTCGGCGGCTTCAGCGGTGTTCGCGCAAAACTGTGTCCGATTTTAGTTCCATGACTTAAGCGTCGAACACCGCTGTGCGTTCACATGTTTAAAATGGCCGCGACCTCGTGTTCGTGATACGAATGGCGGGCACCCAGCATTCGTCAATTAAGCTGCAGTTAACCGCAGCTTCAGGGAGGCTAATTGCCGGCACACTCTAGCTCCCAGGTGGTCCAGTCATTCGTGCGGTTGTTCGGTAGATTGAATCTACCGAACACCAGGCAGAAAAGCACGAATAAGTCTTTTCTGCGGGGAAAAAAGATGTCTTTCAACATGGGGCCATAGTCCAAAGGCAGCAGGCGAGCAACCAGGCTTCTCCAATGCAACGTGGCGAGATTGCTCTCGTCACAATGTGTGTTTTCTGCCTGTGGGTAATTGAGTTAGTCCATTGTATTTGTTAATTGTATCACAGGCAGAGGGGAGGGTTTGTATACAGTAACTGGGAGTGTTCAAATGTAAAATCTCTTTTTATTGGATTTTGCATTTCATGTTCTGTGCTCCACAAGGTCCACATGGGCGGTAACATTGTGGGGAAATACTGTATAAAAGAAGCAGCTGTACCATTAAACCTTCAGATCTGCTT
Source organism: Pelobates cultripes (assembly GCA_933207985.1). Taxonomy (NCBI): domain Eukaryota; kingdom Metazoa; phylum Chordata; class Amphibia; order Anura; family Pelobatidae; genus Pelobates; species Pelobates cultripes. The sequence continues at coordinate 149,847,065 of OW240920.1, read as the reverse complement.
AACCCTTAATGCGTAGCCTCGTCTCGTGTTTGTAGGGGACTGCTAAATTCACACTGGGGATTGCTATACTTTGTATACTCCCCTGGGCTCTCTCTAATCACTTAGCTCTTTTAAGAGCTGTTCCTGTTATGCTCTCCTGGAGGAGAAGTCTCCCCACACGGTCCTGGATGTCAGAGGTTGATCCAGGGTGGAAGGAAGATGGCGAGACTCCAGTTAAGCTATGACTGTTGTGGAGTCTGCGGTGCTCATAATCCTCGGCATCCGGTAGGAAGCATCCGTCAACGGAGGTACCCAGCCAGAGTGCCACGTGATCCGTTACAAAACCATTGTCTGGAAATCTATTCACAAACAGGACTTTACATAGGACACGAGGTCATGCGTTTAGACTGGAAGAAAGAAGATTTGGTTTAAGTCAAAGGAAAGGTTTATTTACCGTAAGAATAATAAGGATATGGAATTATCTGCCTGAAAAAGTGGTTTTATCAGAGTCCGTACAGATGTTCAAACAGCAACTAGATGCGTACTTGCAAAAAAACTGAATATTCAAGGATATAATCTTTCAATGTAGGGTAATAGCTTCTTGATCCAATGATTAATCTGACTGACATTCAGTGGCGTACACATGACCCATGGGACCCCGGTGCAAAAATTGATCCGTGCCCCCCCCCCCGCGCGGGTCGGGGTCGCAACATATGGTGGCGGGGACCTGGTCACAGGGGTTGCAGGGCTGCGACCCCGCGACCGCGGTATGCACACACACTTAAAGGACCACTACAGACACCCAGATCACATCAGCTCAATGAAGTTGTCTGGGTGCCAGGTCCCTCTAGTTTTAACCCTGCAGTTGAAAACAGCAGTTTCAGAGAAACGGCTATGTTTCACTGAGGGTTAATCCAGCCTCTGCTGGCTGTCTCATTGACAGCTGCTAGAGGAGCTTCCGCGATTCTCACTGTGAAAATCACAGTGAGAAGACACTGAACGTCCATAGGAAAGCATTGAGTAATGCTTTCCTATGGCGGTTTAAATGCGCGCGCGCCTCTTGCCGCGCATGTGCATTTCGGAGCTGAGTGGCGGACACTGGGGAGTCCGACGCTGGAGAAAGGTAAATGCTGAAGACACACACTCTCACGAACAGACGCATACACACTAGCTAACAGACACACACATTTACTGACAGAGACACACTCAGCGACAGACATACATACACACTCACTTACAAAACATACACTTTCACTGACAAACACACACTCACTAACAGACATCAAACACACTCAGTAACAGACACACACAGTAACACACTCACTAGCAGACACACACCCAATAACAGACACATTCACAGACACATTCACTGACACACACACATACATACACTCTAACACACACACACACACACTAACACACACATACACTCTAACACACACACACACACACTCACTAACACACACTAACATTTTTTTTTTTTTCAAATTTAATCCCCCCAGCCTCCTTACCTTTTGGAGTGCTGGGGGGATTCCCTGGGGTCCAGTGGTGCTGCTGGGCTCCTGGTCACTGGGTGGGCTGCCTGGCCGGCCGGCGCGCGAGGGAGCACTTTCCCCTGTGTGTTCCCTCTTCAGCTCCCTCGCGCGCCGCGTAGGGATGCCGGCACCGGAAGATGACGTCATCTTCCGGCTCTGGCATCAGTGCGGTGCACGAGGGAGCTGAAAAGGAAGCACTGAGTGCTCCCTCACGCCCGCCTGCCCGACCGGCCTGAGGTGGCCGCCTCCTGGGCCCCCCAGGGGAAGAGGCTGGCCCTGTGGGTACATACCGGGTCGCAGGGGCGGCCGGGCCCCCGAGTGGGCCGGACCCGGTCGCAGCCGCGACCCCTGCAACCCTGGTATGTACGCCATTGCTGACATTCTAAGGTAAAGAGTGAATTATTTTCCTAGTTTGTTGCAAAACTGGAAGTGCTTCAAAGTTTGTTTTTTTTTTGGATCAACACCAAAAAACAAATGTAAAGAAAGGCTGAACTTGATGGACACATGTCTCTTTTCAGCCTATGTAACTTCCTTCTTTAATTGACAATGACTAGGTCGTCTTTGTTTTGAACCATCAGGCTCTGGACAGTACTAGACGATATATTTAATTCATCAAATAAAATTGGGCCACACGCCTTCTCTACTTCTTTCTTTGGATGCAATAGAATTTAATGGAAATACCTTAGGGAGGTTATATTACGAATTAGCTTACCAGATCCTTTCAGCAGGGCTGTGTTCATGTTATATTCTAATCCAACAGACAACGTTTCTGCAACTGGATTAATATAGGATATTTTTTCTTTAACTAATGGAACAAGACAGGGTAGTCCATTGTTGCCATTTTTATTTGTGATGGCAATGGAGCCCTTAGCGGAAAACATAAGACAGTGGCCAGAAATTGAAGACATCCGTGGGAGACAAAGAACACAAAATTGGGCTATTTGCAAATTACATTATCTCATCACTGAAAAATTTGTTGTCCACATTTACTCCGCTAATATCTATCCTACAAGAATTCGGCAACATTTCCCTATATAAATTAAACACAAGCTCTTTTCTTTTTTGTCCCAAGACATGTACTGAATATTTTAAAAGATAAATTTGACTTGGAATGGAGGGACTCATATCGCTTGATTGGGCATAAATTTCTGAAAGAACCCATCAAGGATGCATGATTGTAACTTGAAAAACAATTTGGACAAAAATTAGAGACGACATAGAAAATTGGTGTGATCTTTAATTTCGTGCATAGGTAAAAAGAATTCAATTAAAATGAATGTCCTACCAAAATTTTTATATGTCATTAGAGCCACCCACCTCAAGAATCTCATCTCATTTTTCAGATCAATTCTGCCCTCCTAAAATATATTTGGAATCATAAACCAAGTAGAATTAAGAAAGGGTTGGGTTTGCCGGACTTTGTTTACTACTATTACGCCACAAATGCAGCAACAGCTCTTTAATTAGAATACATAAGAATCTCAATGGTTTTCCATTGGTCTTGTCAGCTCTTCACTATCCCGCATTTCAGACTCTGGATGAATTTCCCATTTTGTTATTGACTCTCAAAACGGTGTTTCTTATAGCCTTTACTTCCAGACGTAGAGTTTCTGAGTTGGGAGCTCTTTCGTCGGACAATAGATGAACATCTAATTTTTTTTTCCAGGATAAGGTCATACTTTGGACAGTACTGGAATTCAGACCGAAAGTTATGTCATCCTTTCATGCGAGCCATGAGATAGTCTTACTGTACTTTTTGCCTTCCAAATGTTCAGAAGTGGAAAGCAATCTTCATCACCTGAATGTGGTTAGAATGCCCAGTTTATCTTAAAAAAAAAAAAAAGCAAAACATAGAAAGCCTGTTTCTGACCGCGGAAAAAGCCTTCGATAGGCTTAATTGGGCTTTATGTCTTTAGTACTAACTAAATACAAATTCCCACCCGAGTTAATACAAGGGATCATGGCGTTATATGGGGACCCTTCAGCCCAGATATCTCACTCAGGGTTTGTTTTGTCACCCTTGAATCTCTCTAATGGCACAAGGTAAGGATGTCCCCCTTCTCTTCATCCTTTCACTAGAACCACTAGCTCACAAAATTCAGCAAGACCCACTTATCACGGGAATTCATATCAATGACACGAACTACCAACTGACCATGTTTGCAGACAATGTTTTACTATCCTTAAGCAGCCGAGAGACATCTCTACCACGACTCCTGACCTTACTACACAACTACGGGCTTGTTTCCTACTATAAGCTCAACAAGAAAAGAACAAAAGTGCGCTGTGCCTTTAAGTGCTAATATAACAATATGAACAATATGTAAACCAATAATGGTCCAACTGTAGTGAATAAAGTGCAAATAAATATAATCCAGTGGTAAATACCCTGTGAATATGTGCTCACTGTGAAATTTTATACCAATAAAGTCTTATTTTTATTTGGTGCCGTCCTGCTTGTTTTAAGCACATCTATCTACTATCCTACAGAATCCTGATGAGAGGATTTGCACGCTTTTATAGTTAGAGCAGACTTTATTCTGCTCTACCATTGTGAGTGATATTCTTTTATTATTTCCTGGTTACATTTGTGATACAGAGTTACACTATATTGTGTTCTTTTGTCCCTCTATCTTATGTTTTTATGTGGAGCGTTTTTAAAGAGATACTCCTTCAAGTGACAGCAGAGTCTAAATTTAAAGGAGTAAGTTCTTTGTTGTTTGTATTTCACAGTGAGCACATATTCACAGGGTATTTACCACTGGATTATATTTATTTGCACTTTAATAATATACGTATACTGTATTTGCACTTTATTCACTACAGTTGGACCATTATTGGTTTACATATTGTTCATATTGTTATATTAGCACTTAAAGGCACAGCGCACTTTTGTTCTTTTCTTGTATTCTATTTGAGTGGTTTTAGAGCTATTTCACTTTTATTAGTGCTTGCTAGCCTTTTTGAGTGATATTATTTTTTTATTGATTTTATAGCGCCATTTTTACTTGATAGTTTTATATTTTCTATAAGCTCAACAAGTCCGAAACACAGGCACTGCCGATTAACATACCTACACCGCAAGTTCAGCAACTGCGCCTCACATACCAGTTTGACTGGAGACAAAAACATATTACATACCTGGGGGTAAAACTAGCTCTACGTAAACAGAAAATGGTATCTCTCAACTATGTACCAATTAACCACACCTGCAACTCTAACTTCCAGAAATGGAAAAACGTCCAGCTGTCATGGCTGGGCAAATTCCACACAATCAGAATGATGTTATTACCCAAAATTTTATACATATTTAAAATGTTGCCTTTGCAGGTTCCACTACAAATTTTAAAAACTATCTAGACCACGTTAAACAAATTTGTCTGGGGTAAGGCAAAGCCTCGCCTACCTCTTCTCCTACTTCAACTTGCTCCAACAGTTGGAGTTCTGGATCTCCCAAACCTGGTGGCCTTCTATGAGGTAGCTATTCTCGAATCCGCTGTCCGACTTCACGCACCCCGGAATACTTGCCAGTGGGTAGACATGGAACACGACAAAACCCTTCCAAGCTCCTTGATAAACGCAATGTGGTCACCAAAAGCATTTCGACCACATGTAGCCTAGCTATACCCCACCACTACAACGTTGGGATAATCTACAAGCCACCATGTCTGAGAAAGAAAAATTTTGCTCACATGCACCACTAGGGGCACTGGAAGGAATATTGTCGCTGAAACCCTGGTTGACCCACGGCTTTCAACCACATTAGAGACTTGTGCTCTCAATCGATTATTTTACCTGTGGCAAACCTAGCCACTTGGACATTATATAAAGACTATAGCTTTAAGGGTTGCCTGTACTGTTTTGAGGATGCGTATGTTTCTGTGTGTATAGACTGTGATTGCCTAACATTGTATTACTTGCATTGGCTATCTGCCGAAAGCAGATAGCTGATTTCCGTTCGTTTCACGAACAGCGCCTTTGCGGGCTGTTCGTGAACCGAATAAGACCCACATGTATAGCCCACACATTGAGAGACGAGTGGTGATCGTTAACCGATTGCAACAATGTTGCAATCGGTAATTAGAGGCTCTCCTAGGTGGCCGTCGTTCGACTACCGACCGTGCGGCAGTCGGCCATCTTGGATCCTTTGTTCCTCCAGCGGTGTTTGGTCGTCGAGCGCGTGGTACTAAAAACGGCTACTCGACGGCCCGAACACTGCTGGACTTCCAGGCCGTTTGGGAGTTCCGGGCCGTTCGGTATTTTATTCCCCATATGTCAATCGGTCTTTTAAATGCATGTTTTGGTGAATATGTTTTCCGTGCGGCGTTCGGTTGTTTTAGCTGGGATCTGAGCGGTAGTCTCACGAATGATGCGCTCAGACCCCAGCTATCTACCGAACGTCCATTCGTGCAAATAGACCTAATATTCGAAAAGTTGTATATTTTAATATAAATTGCCGGTTCTGCTGCACGAAGGGATAATCCACTTAACGGTACATTCCAGTGGGAGGATCCCTCTCGTGCAGCAGTGCCTGATGGGAGAAATGCTCTGTACTGTAAGTTCCCCACGTAGTCCACCCCTGGAATACCCCTGGGACAGGACTCGGGAAACCCCTTGCATGGAGAATTGTATAAATTGTGGAGCCTGTGAATAAAGCTTGCAATTGACTCTCAGAACTGTGTTTCGTCCGGTTACTGGGAGATTTGGGATATTGCCTTGTTTTTCAGCGCTTAACTGTGGAATACATTCTGAACCAGCGGAGATCGTGGGATTTAATATTGCCGCTCCGCTACATTACCCTTCCCAGACCTACAAAGAAAATACCATCTACCCAACTCTCTTATTTTTCCGTACCTTCAGCTAAAAAGCATCATTAACACTAAAGTGACCTTACCCATGAACACACCGACCACACAGGCAGATGCTTTACCGTCCCTCATCAAGAGGTAACACTCTGCCCCCTACTAAACCTAAAACCCTATCCCTTTGCTACAAAACTCTCTCAGATAAAACAGCACCCTGCTCCTTTAAATATGTAACTCAATGGGAAAAGGAGGGCATGCCCAGGCTCACAGATGAACATTGGCTTAGATCCCTCAAAGGCATCACATCCTGCTTTTCCCACATAGAAGCTCACAAGAAGGTAGTCTACCGATGGTACCTTACCCCACAACGGCTACAACAAATATATCCCGATGTTAACCCTCAGTGCTGGAGATGTGGAACTCAAGAAGGCAACATGACCCACAACTGGTTGGAGTGCAGGGATATCGAACCCCTATGGACGCATGTACAAATGATACTGAACAAAGTGCTACATACTACACACCTCATCACACCGATGGTGGGGCTCCTGTTGATATTCTCAGACACGTGGAAGATAGAAACCAAGAGGCTAGCCTCTCTTATCATACTAGCGGCAAGAAACCTTGTGGCACTCCACTGGAAAAAAAGCTTACTGCCCCTCAAACAAGGAACTGGTAGACAAGATATACCAATACTATAGATATGCAGTGCTTTCCTCTGACTCATACATGAAAACAAGGAAGACAGAAAAGCTGTGGAAACCATGGCTCACCCTTATGGCCCACCAGAAGGCTTAGAGAGGCATGCTACTGAAAAGTGTAATGTTGTCTCATATGAAGACAAGCTACCTGAGAATGTACACACAGAACGGACCAAACCGACAATAGCCAACAAGTAACAATATCAAAAGCTGATACCAACCCAGTCACCGACACATACTCAAGCACAGTGTCTCAACCAAATATCCCCCTCCCCCCTCATCTCCATCTACCACCCATAGCCCACAGGACATGCTAAATGATGACAACCACAAACAACTGGCACAAGTACCCTCGGTTAATGTACAAACGGCCCAAACATAATATATACTAACACCATATAATATAACACTATAGGATATAATAACACCATATAATTTAACACTATATAATATATAACAACACTATAGGATATAACAACACTATAGGATATAACAACACTATGGGATATAACAACACTATAGGATATAATAACACCATATAATATAACACTATAGGATATAACAACACTATAGGATATAACAACACTATAGGATATAACAACACTATAGGATATAACAACACTATCGGATATAACAACACTATAGGATATAACAACACCATATAATAATATAACACTATAGGATATAATAACACTATATAATAATATAACACTATAGGATATAATAACACCATATAATAATATAACACTATAGGATATAATAACACTATAGGATATAACAACACTATAGGATATAACACCACCATATAATAATATAACACTATAGGATATAATAACACTATATAATAATATAACACTATAGGATATAATAACACCATATCATAATATAACACTATAGGATATAATAACACCATATAATAATATAACACTATAGGATATAATAACACTATATAATAATATAACACTATAGGATATAATAACACCATATAATATAACACTATATAATAATATAACACTATAGGATATAACACTATATAATATAACACTATAGGATATAATAACATCATATAATATAACACTATAGGATATAATAACACCATATAATAATATAACACTATAGGATATAATAACACTATATAATAATATTACACTATAGGATATAACACTATATAATATAACACTATAGGATATAATAACACCATATAATAATATAACACTATAGGATATAACAACACCATATAATAATATAACACTATAGGATATAACACTATATAATATAACACTATAGGATATAACACTATATAATATAACACTATAGGATATAACACTATATAATATAACACTATATAATATAACACTATATAATATAACACTATAGGATATAATAACACCATATAATATAACACTATAGGATATAATAACACCATATAATATAATAACACCATATAATATAACAACACTATAGGATATAATAACACCATATAATATAACACTATAGGATATAATAACACCATATAATATAACACTATAGGATATAATAACACCATATAATATAATAACACTATATAATATAACACTATAGGATATAATAACACCATATAATATAATAACACTATATAATATAACACTATAGGATATAATAACACTATATAATATAACACTATAGGATATAATAACACCATATAATATAATAACACCATATAATATAACACTATAGGATATAATAACACCCTATAATAATATAACACTATAGGATATAACACTATATAATATAACACTATATAATATAACACTATAGGATATAATAACATCATATAATATAACACTATAGGATATAATAACACCATATAATAATATAACACTATAGGATATAATAACACTATAGGATATAACAACACTATAGGATATAACACCACCATATAATAATATAACACTATAGGATATAATAACACCATATAAAAATATAAACACTATAGGATATAATAACATCATATAATAATATAACACTATAGGATATAATAACATCATATAATATAACACTATAGGATATAATAACACCATATAATAATATAACACTATAGGATATAATAACACCATATAATAATATAACACTATAGGATATAATAACACCATATAATAATATAACACTATAGGATATAATAACACCATATAATAATATAACACTATAGGATATAATAACACCATATAATAATATAACACTATAGGATATAATAACACCAATATAATAATATAACACTATAGGAATAACACTATAGGATATAACAACACTATAGGATATAACACCACCATATAATATAACAACACTATAGGATATAATAACACTATATAATAATATAACACTATAGGATATAATAACACTATAGGATATAATAACACTATATAATAATATAACACTATAGGATATAATAACACCATATCATAATATAACACTATAGGATATAATAACACCATATAATAATATAACACTATAGGATATAATAACACTATATAATAATATAACACTATAGGATATAATAACATATAATATAATAACACCATATAATATAACACTATAGGATATAATAACACCATATAATATAATAACACTATATAATATAACACTATAGGATATAATAACACCATATAATATAATAACACCATATAATATAACACTATAGGATATAATAACACCATATAATATAATAACACCATATAATATAATAACACCATATAATATAACACTATAGGATATAATAACACCATATAATATAATAACACCATATAATATAACACTATAGGATATAATAACACCATATAATAATATAACACTATAGGATATAATAACACTATAGGATATAACAACACTATAGGATATACACCACTATAATAATATAACACTATAGGATATAATAACACCATATAATAATATAACACTATAGGATATAATAACACCATATAATAATATAACACTATAGGATATAATAACACCATATAATAATATAACACTATAGGATATAATAACATCATATAATAATATAACACTATAGGATATAATAACACCATATAATATAAACACTATAGGATATAATAACACCATATAATAATATAACACTATAGGATATAATAACACCATATAATAATATAACACTATAGGATATAATAACACCATATAATAATATAACACTATAGGATATAATAACACCATATAATAATATAACACTATAGGATATAATAACACCATATAATAATATAACACTATAGGATATAATAACACTATATAATAATATAACACTATAGGATATAATAACACCATATAATAATATAACACTATAGGATATAATAACACCATATAATATAACACTATAGGATATAATAACACCATATAATAATATAACACTATAGGATATAATAACACTATAGGATATAATAACACCATATAATAATATAACACTATAGGATATAATACCCTCACTGTGGAATCCATTCATTTTTAGCACCAGCTGTAACATTCTCTCTGACCAGCCAGTTGCCGCCATCTTTCTCTTCCAGCATGCAGTTCAACCTGAGTCAAATCAGACTCCGCCCACAGAGAGGCGGCCATCTTACTGCACCCACCACACAGCAATCCATCTGAATCCACTCAGAGAGGCGGCCATCTTACTGCACCCACCACACAGTCACCCAAGGTATTCCACACATTCATTACTGTGAGTTTTATTGCTGTGGAGCTCTGTGATACCCTCACACACACTGCACATTACTGGGAGTTTTATTACTGTGGAGCTCTGTGATACACTCATACACCCTGCACATTACTGGGAGTTTTATTACTGTGGAGCTCTGTGATACCCTCATACACCCTGCACATTACTGGGAGTTTTATTACTGTGGAGCTCTGTGATACACATACACACTGCACATTACTGTGAGTTTATTGCTGTGGAGCTCTGTGATACGCTCATACACATTGCACATTACTGTGAGTTTATTGCTGTGGAGCTCTGTGATACGCTCATACACACTGCACATTACTGGGAGTTTTATTACTGTGGAGCTCTGTGATACACTCATACTGCACATTACTGGGAGTATTATTGCTGTGGAGCTATGTGATACACTCATACATACTACACATTACTGTGAGTTTATTACTGTGGAGCTCTGTGATACACTCATACACACTGCACATTACTGGGAGTTGTATTACTGTGGAGCTCTGTGATACCCTCATACACACTGCACATTACTGGGAGTTTTATTACTGTGGAGCTCTGTGATACCCTCATACACACTGCACATTACTGGGAGTTTTATTACTGTGGAGCTCTGTGATACACTCATACACACTGCACATTAATGTGAGTTTTATTACTGTGGAGCTCTGTGATACCCTCATACACCCTGCACATTACTGTGAGTTTTATTGCTGTGGAGCTCTGTGATACCCTCATACACACTGCACATTACTGGGAGTTTTATTACTGTGGAGCTCTGTGATACCCTCATACACCCTGCACATTACTGGGAGTATTATTACTGTGGAGCTCTGTGATACCCTCATACACCCTGCACATTACTGGGAGTATTATTACTGTGGAGCTCTGTGATACCCTCATACACCCTGCACATTACTGGGAGTATTATTGCTGTGGAGCTCTGTGATACCCTCATACACCCTGCACATTACTGTGAGTTTTATTGCTGTGGAGCTCTGTGATACCCTCATACACACTGCACATTACTGTGAGTTTTATTGCTGTGGAGCTCTGTGATACCCACATACACACTGCACATTACTGTGAGTTTTATTACTGTGGAGCTCTGTGATACACTCATACACACTGCACATTACAGTGAGTATTATTGCTGTGGAGCTCTGTGATACCCTCATACACACTGCACATTACTGTGAGTTTTATTACTGTGGAGCTCTGTGATACCCTCATACACTGCACATTACTGTGAGATTTATTACTGTGGAGCTCTGTGACACTCATACACACTGCACATTACTGAGAGTTTTATTGCTGTGGAGCTCTGTGATACACTCACACACACTGCACATTACTGGGAGTTTTATTACTGTGGAGCTCTGTGATACACTCATACACACTGCACATTACTGGGAGTATTATTACTGTGGAGCTCTGTGATACACTCATACACACTGCACATTACTGGGAGTATTATTACTGTGGAGCTCTGTGATACACTCATACACACTGCACATTACTGGGAGTTTTATTACTGTGGAGCTCTGTGATACACTCATACACACTGCACATTAATGTGAGTTTTATTACTGTGGAGCTCTGTGATACCCTCATACACCCTGCACATTACTGTGAGTTTTATTGCTGTGGAGCTCTGTGATACCCTCATACACACTGCACATTACTGGGAGTTTTATTACTGTGGAGCTCTGTGATACACTCATACACACTGCACATTAATGTGAGTTTTATTACTGTGGAGCTCTGTGATACCCTCATACACCTGCACATTACTGTGAGTTTTATTGCTGTGGAGCTCTGTGATACCTCATACACACTGCACATTACTGGGTTTTATTGCTGTGGAGCTCTGTGATACACTCACACACTGCATATTACTG
>OW240920.1:149766909-149834332 GCA_933207985.1 Pelobates cultripes | reverse complement strand
CATATAATATAACACTATAGGATATAATAACACCATATAATATAATAACACTATATAATATAACACTATAGGATATAATAACACCATATAATAATATAACACTATAGGATATAATAACACCATATAATAATATAACACTATAGGATATAATAACACCATATAATAATATAACACTATAGGATATAATAACACCATATAATAATATAACACTATAGGATATAATAACACCATATAATAATATAACACTATAGGATATAATAACACCATATAATAATATAACACTATAGGATATAATAACATCATATAATAATATAACACTATAGGATATAATAACATCATATAATATAACACTATAGGATATAATAACACCATATAATAATATAACACTATAGGATATAATAACACCATATAATAATATAACACTATAGGATATAATAACATCATATAATATAACACTATAGGATATAATAACACCATATAATAATATAACACTATAGGATATAATAACACTATAGGATATAACAACACTATAGGATATAACACCACCATATAATATAACAACACTATAGGATATAATAACACTATATAATAATATAACACTATAGGATATAATAACACTATAGGATATAATAACACTATATAATAATATAACACTATAGGATATAATAACACCATATAATAATATAACACTATAGGATATAATAACACCATATAATATAATAACACCATATAATAATATAACACTATAGGATATAATAACACTATAGGATATAATAACACCATATAATAATATAACACTATAGGATATAATACCCTCACTGTGGAATCCATTCATTTTTAGCACCAGCTGTAACATTCTCTCTGACCAGCCAGTTGCCGCCATCTTTCTCTTCCAGCATGCAGTTCAACCTGAGTCAAATCAGACTCCGCCCACAGAGAGGCGGCCATCTTACTGCACCCACCACACAGCAATCCATCTGAATCCACTCAGAGAGGCGGCCATCTTACTGCACCCACCACACAGTCACCCAAGGTATTCCACACATTCATTACTGTGAGTTTTATTGCTGTGGAGCTCTGTGATACCCTCACACACACTGCACATTACTGGGAGTTTTATTACTGTGGAGCTCTGTGATACACTCATACACCCTGCACATTACTGGGAGTTTTATTACTGTGGAGCTCTGTGATACCCTCATACACCCTGCACATTACTGGGAGTTTTATTACTGTGGAGCTCTGTGATACACATACACACTGCACATTACTGTGAGTTTATTGCTGTGGAGCTCTGTGATACGCTCATACACATTGCACATTACTGTGAGTTTATTGCTGTGGAGCTCTGTGATACGCTCATACACACTGCACATTACTGGGAGTTTTATTACTGTGGAGCTCTGTGATACACTCATACACCCTGCACATTACTGTGAGTTTTATTGCTGTGGAGCTCTGTGATACCCTCATACACACTGCACATTACTGGGAGTTTTATTACTGTGGAGCTCTGTGATACCCTCATACACCTGCACATTACTGTGAGTTTTATTGCTGTGGAGCTCTGTGATACCCTCATACACACTGCACATTACTGGGAGTTTTATTACTGTGGAGCTCTGTGATACACTCATACACACTGCACATTAATGTGAGTTTTATTACTGTGGAGCTCTGTGATACCCTCATACACCCTGCACATTACTGTGAGTTTTATTGCTGTGGAGCTCTGTGATACCCTCATACACACTGCACATTACTGGGAGTTTTATTACTGTGGAGCCTGTGCCACCCTTTATACACCCTGCACATTACTGGGAGTATTATTACTGTGGAGCTCTGTGATACCCTCATACACCCTGCACATTACTGGGAGTATTATTACTGTGGAGCTCTGTGATACCCTCATACACCCTGCACATTACTGGGAGTATTATTGCTGTGGAGCTCTGTGATACCCTCATACACCCTGCACATTACTGTGAGTTTTATTGCTGTGGAGCTCTGTGATACCCTCATACACACTGCACATTACTGTGAGTTTTATTGCTGTGGAGCTCTGTGATACCCACATACACACTGCACATTACTGTGAGTTTTATTACTGTGGAGCTCTGTGATACACTCATACACACTGCACATTACAGTGAGTATTATTGCTGTGGAGCTCTGTGATACCCTCATACACACTGCACATTACTGTGAGTTTTATTACTGTGGAGCTCTGTGATACCCTCATACACTGCACATTACTGTGAGATTTATTACTGTGGAGCTCTGTGACACTCATACACACTGCACATTACTGAGAGTTTTATTGCTGTGGAGCTCTGTGACACTCATACACACTGCACATTACTGGGAGTTTTATTACTGTGGAGCTCTGTGATACACTCATACACACTGCACATTACAGTGAGTATTATTGCTGTGGAGCTCTGTGATACCCTCATACACACTGCACATTACTGTGAGTTTTATTACTGTGGAGCTCTGTGATACCCTCATACACTGCACATTACTGTGAGTTTTATTACTGTGGAGCTCTGTGACACTCATACACACTGCACATTACTGTGAGTTTTATTGCTGTGGAGCTCTGTGATACCCTCATACACACTGCACATTACTGGGAGTATTATTGCTGTGGAGCTCTGTGATACCCTCATACACACTGCACATTACTGTGAGTTTTATTACTGTGGAGCTCTGTGATACACCCATACACACTGCACATTACTGTGAGCTTTATTGCTGTGGAGCTCTGTGATACCCTCATACACACTACACATTACTGTGAGGTTTATTACTGTGGAGCTCTGTGATACCCTCATACACTGCATATTACTGTGAGTTTATTGCTGTGGAGCTCTGTGATACCCTCATACACACTGCACATTACTGGGAGTTTTATAGCAGTGGAGCTCTGTGATACCCTCATACACACTGCACATTACTGTGAGTTTTATTGCTGTGGAGCTCTGTGATACACTCATACACATTGCACATTACTGTGAGTTTTATTACTGTGGAGCTCTGTGATACCCTCATACACACTGCACATTACTGGGAGTTTTATTACTGTGGAGCTCTGTGATACCCTCATACACACTGCACGTTACTGTGAGTATTATTGCTGTGGAGCTCTGTGATACACTCACACTGCACATTACTGTGAGTTTTATTGATGTGGAGCTCTGTGATACACTCATACACACTGCACATTACTGTGAGTTTTATTACTGTTGAGCTCTGTGATACCCTCATACACAGCGCACATTACTGTGAGTTTTATTACTGTGGAGCTCTGTGATACACTCACACTGCACATTACTGGGAGTTTTATTACTGTGGAGCTCTATGATACCCTCATACACACTGTACATTACTGTGAGTTTTATTACTGTGGAGCTCTGTGATACACTCACACTGCACATTACTGTGATTTTTATTGATGTGGAGCTCTGTGATACACTCATACACACTGCACATTACTGTGAGTTTTATTACTGTGGAGCTCTGTGATACACTCATACACACTGCACATTACTGGGAGTTTTATTGCAATGGAGCTCTGTGATTCCCTCATACACTGCACATTACTGTGAGTTTTATTACTGTGGAGCTCTGTGATACCCTCATACACTGCACGTTACTGTGAGTTTTATTACTGTGGAGCTCTGTGATACCCTCATACACTGCACATTACTGTGAGTTTATTGCTGTGGAGCTCTGTGATACGCTCATACACATTGCAAATTACTGGGAGTTTTATTTCTGTGGAGCTCTGTGATACACCCATACACACTGCACATTACTGTGAGTTTTATTACTGTGGAGCTCTGTGATACACTCACACTGCACATTACTGTGATTTTTATTGATGTGGAGCTCTGTGATACACTCATACACACTGCACATTACTGGGAGTTTTATTACTGTGGAGCTCTGTGATACACTCATACACACTGCACATTACTGGGAGTTTTATTGCAATGGAGCTCTGTGATTCCCTCATACACTGCACATTACTGTGAGTTTTATTACTGTGGAGCTCTGTGATACCCTCATACACTGCACGTTACTGTGAGTTTTATTACTGTGGAGCTCTGTGATACCCTCATACACTGCACATTACTGTGAGTTTATTGCTGTGGAGCTCTGTGATACGCTCATACACATTGCAAATTACTGGGAGTTTTATTTCTGTGGAGCTCTGTGATACACCCATACACACTGCACATTACTGTGAGTTTTATTACTGTGGAGCTCTGTGATACCCTCATACACTGCACATTACTGTGAGTTTTATTACTGTGGAGCTCTGTGATACCCTCATACACTGCACATTACTGTGAGTTTTATTACTGTGGAGCTCTGTGATACCCTCATACACACTGCACATTACTGGGAGTATTATTGCTGTGGAGCTCTGTGACACCCTCATACACACTGCACATTACTGTGAGTTTTATTGCTGTGGAGCTCTGTGATACCCTCATACACTGCACATTACTGTGAGTTTTATTACTGTGGAGCTCTGTGATAGCCTCATACACACTGCACATTACTGTGAGTTTTATTGCAGTGGAGCTCTGTGATACCCTCATACACACTGCACATTACTGGGAGTTTTATTGCAATGGAGCTCTGTGATACCCTCATACACTGCACATTACTGTGAGTTTTATTACTGTGGAGCTCTGTGATACCCTCATACACTGCACATTACTGTGAGTTTTATTACTGTGGAGCTCTGTGATACCCTCATACACTGCACATTACTGTGAGTTTTATTACTGTGGAGCTCTGTGATACCCTCATACACTGCACATTACTGTGAGTTTATTGCTGTGGAGCTCTGTGATACCCTCATACACTGCACATTACTGTGAGTTTTATTACTGTGGAGCTCTGTGATACCCTCATACACTGCACATTACTGTGAGTTTTATTACTGTGGAGCTCTGTGATACCCTCATACACACTGCACATTACTGTGAGTTTTATTACGCTGGAGCTCTGTGATACCCTCATACACTGCACATTACTGTGAGTTTTATTGCTGTGGAGCTCTGTGATACCCTCATACACACTGCACATTACTGGGAGTATTATTGCTGTGGAGCTCTGTGATACCCTCATACACACTGCACATTACTGTGAGTTTTATTACTGTGGAGCTCTGTGATACACCCATACACACTGCACATTACTGTGAGCTTTATTGCTGTGGAGCTCTATGATACCCTCATACACCCTGCACATTACTGTGAGTTTTATTACTGTGGAGCTCTGTGATACCCTCTTACACACTGCACATTACTGTGAGTTTTATTACTGTGGAGCTCTGTGATACCCTCATACACACTGCACGTTACTGTGAGTATTATTGCTGTGGAGCTCTGTGATACACTCACACTGCACATTACTGTGAGTTTTATTGATGTGGAGCTCTGTGATACACTCATACACACTGCACATTACTGTGAGTTTTATTACTGTGGAGCTCTGTGATACACTCACACTGCACATTACTGGGAGTTTTATTACTGTGGAGCTCTGTGATACCCTTATACACACTGCACATTACTGTGAGTTGTATTACTGTGGAGCTCTGTGATACCCTCATACACTGAGTTTTATTGCTGTGGAGCTCTGTGATACAGTAATGTGCAGTGTGTATGAGGGTATCACAGAGCTCCACAGCAATAAAGCTCAGTGTATGAGGGTATCACAGAGCTCCACAGTAATAAAACTCCCAGTAATGTGCAGTGTGTATGAATGTATCACAGAGCTCCACAGCAATAAAACTCACAGTAATGTGCAGTGTGTATGAGGGTATCACAGAGCTCCACAGTAATAAAACTCACTGTAATGTGCAGTGTGTATGAATGCATCACAGAGCTCCACAGCAAGAAAACTCACTGTAATGTGCAATGTGTATGAATGTATCACAGAGCTCCACTGCAATAAAACTCACAGTAATGTGCAGTGTGTATGGGTGTATCACAGAGCTCCACAGTAATAAAACTCACTGTAATGTGCAGTGTGTATGAGGGTATCACAGAGCTCCACAGTAATAAAACTCACACTCATACACACTGCACATTACTGTGAGTTTTATTACTGTGGAGCTCTGTGATACCCTCATACACTGAGTTTTATTGCTGTGGAGCTCTGTGATACCCACATACACACTGCACATTACTGTGAGTTTTATTACTGTGGAGCTCTGTGATACACTCATACATACCGCACACTGTGAGGACTGTGGCACGGTTATCAAACGAATTAACTCCGCCATTGACCTCGCTCACAGCGGCACAGTTAGAGATACCTGGCCATCTATAGAGATATGGAGATATGGAACCCACTAACAGTGAATGGAGACTGTTCCAGTTCAGTAGTGAAGGTGCAGCCGTCGCCGAGTCTGGTCAGTGACGTTACGGCGGGTTCTCCCTGATCTAAAACGTTACTAAAATAAAAAGATGGACAAACAGCTAGACACACAATGTCTTGGATTTTATTCATGGCCGATTGGCTTATTATTTGCCAGCAGTCAGTACAGAGAATACATTTGCAGTAGAGGTGGTCGAGCTAGCAGTGGGTACATAGAATAGAGTTCTAGTAGATGGACATATTGCGTCCTCAGGGAATATGATCAGAAATAAAAGTGGTTATTGATATTGTGTTTGATTGACCGTGTCTGATCTATTGGCCACATGTAACCTTTTATTCATAACTGTCTCTGTATTGGCTGGTAGTGGGAAATGTGATGTCAGCCCCCCGCTATCCAGTGGCTGCGTGGTGTGAATGCTCCACGTTTTTTGTATGGCGGTGATGATGACAAGCTGTCTTGTTGGCTGAGGTTGGGTGCTTTCTGTGCTTCATTTTATTTACATGTGTCGGCAGCTGCATCCTGGAGACTATACCATTAATCAAGCTGGCAATATGGCGCTTATCCATTATATTGTACCATACACCATAGAAATATCTTGAAAATTCCATGTCGAAAGCTTAGCCGCAAGGAGCAGTCATTACATCTAGCCCTGGCAGTCTTCTTGGCAGCTCAGACTCAGGTCAGAGATGTCTATCACGGTACAAGGTGTTTCACGGGAGGGTCCCTCACTGGCGCCATGCTCTCGGCAGGATATCATGGCTTGCCGGATGCTGCTAATCCATTGCTGCTTGTTAAAGGAGTCATTGGCTTGCAAGGTGTGAGCCTGTCCCCTCGACCGGTCCCGGAAACTCACACGGAAAAAATTTTTGGCTGCAAAAGAGTAAAATGTGTTGATTTAGATAGAGATTCTGTCCTTGCGCTGAATTGGTAACTTCATATTGCTCACCGACTGCTGTGTACGAATAACTAACAAATACTAATGTTACTGCTTGATAAAAACAAACAAACAAACACGTATCTCCTGCGCGATTCCTCCATGTATAAAACAAATACCATTCTTACTTCATTTCAATGCCCAAACCTCGACAGAATGACACTTAACTAACTGTATATGATCTCCGGGATTAGGTAGTCACTAATAGACGATACTGATAGTGGTTATCATAAGTAGCCATAGCAAGAGAGATGCTGCAGATATAATCATAACAACAACGTAGGATAATATGTTCTATACTATTTCATGTTTATAACAGGATGGATCAATAGAATATACAGATAACTTATAGATATTAAATAGATGGGTAGAATTCATTAAATCATTGGACTTAAACATTGAAGTTTTTTGTGGACCATAAGCAGGTTAGATACCTTTCTCATTAGCTGTGGTGAAAGCCCCTCGTATGGACCCACCTACTCGCACCTCTCCATCTGGTAGATCCTCCAGAACCAGTTCCAGCAGAGGAATTGGCTGCCGGTATACTTGGTACTGCAACTGATCATTATGAGACACAGGGCGTGTGAGGACCAGGACAGCCTCGAACAGAAACACATGTAGCTTCTGGAGAGAAAAAAAAAAGAAAGAACATACCATTGACCATTGTTCCTTTTCACAAATAACCCATAAGCAGCTCCCCAAAAACCCAAAAAACAATTAACAGGCACCAGACCCACAACAGCTCCTCAACCAATAGACATCACATTAACAGCCCCTCAACCAACAAACAGCCCACTAACTGCTCCTCAACCAACAGACAGCCCATTATATGTAAAATAAAATACATTGACTGCCTGGACTGCTAACAGCCAAAATAGCAACATTATTGGAGCAAAAACAGTAACATTTCGATCCGGTCGGGTCTTTATCAAGCTTATAAAGACCCGACCGGGTCGAAACATTACTGTTTTTGCTCCAATAAAGCTGCTGTTTTTGGCTATTACCTTGGAGTGCCTGGACCACTATTTTATTTTACATATCTAGAAGTGAGGTTTGCCCATCCTCGGATCTGGTGCAACTTGGTTGCCTGGTGAGTGTGGTATCCTCCATATATCTACAACAAACAGCCCATTAAAGGGACACTATAGTCACCAGAACAACTACAGCTTATTGTACAGTATACAGCTTATTGTATTTGTTCAGCAGCAGACTGGAATAAAGGTAAGATTTTGCTATATTTAGTATAATTTTGCAGGGTGGCTAGATGGTGGTTTTAACACTATAGGGTCAGGAATACATGTTTGTGTTCGATTTAATACAGGTTTGTGTTCCTGACCCTATAGTGTTCCATTAACAGCTCTAAGATGAAGCACTCAGCTCAACTGTCAAAAGTAAAGACAAATAAGTCAATGGGGCCTGATGGAATACACCCAAAGTTATTAAAAGAGCTTAGTGGTGTACTAGCAAAACCAATAACAGATTTATTTAACCAATCATTGTTAACAGGAATAGTCCCAGAAGATTGGAAGTTAGCGAATGTTGTGCCCATTCACAAGAAAGGTAGTAGGGAGGAGTCGGGCAACTATAGGCCAGTAAGCCTTACTTCAGTAGTAGGGAAAGTGATGGAAACCATGTTAAAGGTTAGGATTGATGAACATCTAAAAACACATGGATTTCAAGATCAGAGACAACATGGGTTTACTTCAGGGAGATCATGCCAAACTAATCTTATCGATTTTTTTGATTGGGTAACTAAAATTATAAATCAGGGTGGTCCAGTAGACATTGCTTACCTAGATTTCAGTAAGGCTTTTGACAGTGTTGCACATAGAAGGCTTATCAAAAAACTGCAATCTTTAAGTTTGGATTCCAATATTGTTGAATGGGTAAGGCAGTGGCTGAGTGACAGGCAACAGAGGGTTGTAGTTAATGGAATATATTCGAAGCATGGGCTTGTCACCAGCGGGGTACCTCAGGGATCTGTACTTGGACCCATTCTCTTTAATATTTTTATTAGTGATATTGCAGAAAGTCTTGATGGTAAGGTATGTCTTTTTGCTGATGATACTAAAATATGTAACAGGGTTGATGTTCCAGGAGGGATAAGCCAAATGGCAAATGATATGGTAAACTAGAAAAATGGTCAGAGTTGTGGCAACTGACATTTAATGTGGATAACTGCAAGATAATGCATCTTGGACATAAAAACCCAAGGGCAGAGTACAGAATATTTGATACAGTCCTAACCTCAACATCTGAGGAAAGGGATTTAGGGGTGATTATTTCTGATGACTTAAAGGTAGGCAGACAATGTAATAGAGCAGCAGGAAATGCTAGCAGAATGCTTGGTTTTATAGGGAGAGTTATTAGCAGTAGAAAGAGAGAAGTGCTAATGCCATTGTACAGAACACTGGTGAGACCTCACTTGGAGTATTGTACGCAGTACTGGAGACCATATCTCCAGAAGGATATTGATACTTTAGAGAGAGTTCAGAGCAGTGACGTACACACAACCCATGGGGCCCCGGTGCGAAAACTGGTCCATTTTACTCTTCGCGGGCTGGGGCTGGGGCCGCAACACATGGCAGCGGGCACCTGGTCGCAGGGCTGTGACCGCGATATGTACGCCGGTGCATACAGATACACATACACTTAAAGGACCACTCTAGGCACCCAGACAACTTCAGCTTAATGAAGTGGTCTGGGTGCCAGGTCCTTCTAGGGTTAACCCATTTTTTCATAAACATAGCAGTTTCAGAGAAACTGCTATGTTTATGAATGGGTTAAGCCTTCCCCCTAATCCTCTAGTGGCTGTCTCATTGACGGCCACTAGAGGCGCTTGCGTGCTTCTCACTGTGATTTTCACAGTGAGAGCACGCCAGCGTCCATAGGAAAGCATTATGAATGCTTTCCTATGTGACCGGCTGAATGCGCGCGCAGCTCTTGCCGCGCGTGCGCATTCAGCCGACGGGGCGGAACGGAGGAGGAGAGAAGGAGAGCTCTCCGCCCAGCGCTGGAAAAAGGTAAGTTTAAACCCCTTTCCCCCTTCCAGAGCCGGGCGGGAGGGGGTCCCTGAGGGTGGGGGCACCCTCAGGGCACTATAGTGCCAGGAAAACGAGTATGTTTTCCTGGCACTATAGTGGTCCTTTAAAGGACCACTACAGACACCCAGATCACATCAGCTCAATGAAGTGGTCTGGGTGCCAGGTGCCTCAAGTTTAAACCCTGCAGCTGAAAACATAGCAGTTTCAGGGAAACTGTGATGTTTCACTGAGGATTAATCCAGCCTCTAGTGGCTGTCTTATTCTCACAGTGAGAAGGCGCTGAACGTCCATAGGAAAGCATTGAGTAATGCTTTCCTATGGGTGGTTTGAATGCGCGCCTGGCTCTTGCCACGCATGCGCATTCGGAGCTGAGAGGTGGATCGGGGCGGAGAGATCCCCAGTGCCAAGGGAATCCGGGCCTGGAGAAAGGTAAGTGCTTAAGACACACACACTCTCACGAACAGACGCATACATACTAGCTAACAGACACACACATTTACTGACAGACACACACTCACTGACAGACAGACACACACTCACTCACAAAACACACTCACTAACAGATGCACACAAACTAACATACTCAGTAACACACGCACTAACACTCACACTCATACACGTTTTTTTTTTTTTAATTTTATCCCCCAGCCTCCCTACCTTTGGGAGAGCTGAGGGGATTCCCTGGGGCCCAGTGGTGCTCCTGGGTGGCCGGTCCTGCGGGCTGGCTGTCTGACAAGCTGGCGGGCGCGCGAGGGAGCACTGTACCCTGAGTGCTTCCTGTTCAGCTCCCTCACGCCCTGCGTACTGATGCCAGAGCCAGAAAATGACGTCATCGACAGGCTCCAGTATCAGTGCGGTGCGCGAGGGAGCTGAAGAGGGAGCACTTGGGGGAGGGGGCCAGCTCCTGGGCCCTTCAGGAGAAGTGGCTGGCCACACTGGGTACATACCGGGTCGCAGGGCGGCCGGGTCCCCTGGTGGGCTGGGTTCGGGTCATGGCCGCGACCCTGGTATGTACGCCACTGGTTCAGAGAAGAGCTACTAAACTGGTTCATGGATTGCGGGATAAAACTTACCAGGAAAGGTTAAAGGATCTTAACATGTATAGCTTGGAGGAAATACGAGACAGGGGGGATATGATAGAAACATTTAAATACATAAAGGGAATCAACACAGTAAGGGAGGAGACTATATTTAAAAGAAGAAAAACTACCACAACAAGAGGACATAGTCTTAAATTAGAGAATGGTTCTTATCTGCCGTCACATTCTATGTATCTTCTTGGGAAGTGAATACCTGCAGGAATTGAGATATTTGTGGCACAGAAAGCTCAGCCAGTACACAGAGAAAAGGATGCTATGGTAGGAAACAAGTCACCCACCTGCCCTTTGTTGTTCTTAAGCTCTCCATGGCAGTGCAACAGGCATGAGCGAGCCACATCTCCCTCATCCTGATTTTCATACAGATAGGACAGCCGCCTTCGATAGTATTCACACTCTGCTTCTCCCGTCTTGCGGTTAATCCAGCTGACAATCTCCTGGATCATACACACCTAGCAGCACAGGTCAGGGGTTATGGATGATTATGATGGCATTATGCTAATATTTCTCACTAATTTGCTTTCCTGCCAATGAGTGTAATGGCTGCAGGTCCAATAATAATCTTGACTTTTTCTACATTATGTAAATGGAATGTGTTACCTACCCAAGCCTGGCACAGTAATGGGTCCTGTTATCTACCCAACCCTGGCACATTAATGGGTCCTGTTACCTACCGAAGCCTTGCACAGTAATGGGTTGTGTTGCCTGGCACAGTTATGGGCTGCATTGCCTACCGAAGCCTTGCACAGTAATGGGTTGTGTTGCCTGGCACAGTAATGGGCTGCATTGCCTACCCAAGCCTAACACAGTAATGAACTCACAGACTGGCTGAGCGGAGTGTGATCTGGATGATCCAGCGCTGTGTGTTTTAGTAATTCCTTCAGCAGAAGTGGGTATTTCACCAGCCGGCTCCGGGGCAGGTCCAAGAAGCTCCAGACATCCAGCTTGCGGCTGAAGGCAGATTCCTGGCACAGACGCAGAAAGTTCTGCACAGGGGCACTATTCCTCTTGTGGTCCAGTAGGGCTTTGGCCGCCACTTGGTTACAGCAGTAGGTGCTATAGGAGTTGAGGCAGGGCAGCTGGAAACAGAATAATCACAATTACAAGTATACTTGTCTCACCAACGGTTTCCCGCTGTAAAGATCCCAGGTCAAACTTACCCATTCCATCAAGGTAGGTCCAATCTGCTGCACTCTGCCGTCATCATGCCGTAATCTTGCCAAGCGCTCCAGCAAATCTGCGTGCGGATACATGGTAAAGCAAACTATGTCACTACAAGGGTAGCAATCCACCTGTACAAAACACAGCACAGCATCGTCCTCGATCATCCGGTTAAATAAACCAGCTGGGAAAATAAATAGTAGTGCGAAGAAATACAATGGGCCACCATTTCTAATCCCTGGATGTAGAGGGATGAAACCCGATGTTAGACACAACAAGTGAAATGGTGCTGACTGAGGGCACACCAGGATAAAACCAGAAAACTATTTAAATAAAGGAATGAAAGATTAGAGCATGTTCACTACCACTGGGAGACGGGAAAATATCTAAAGCCGATGTGTGGTGACATAACTCCCCCAAAGACTAGGAATAGATCATCTGAAATACTGAGATGTTAACTCACCTCTGGTTCAGCTCCACCATGATGCAGATGCACTACTGCAACACCCACCTCTACTCTACCTGGACTCCAGTTTGGTTTGCCCGCCATGAGGAACCCTCCCCACACAGGGCGCTCCTCTTTCACGCATTGACATACTGGCTTCCTCCAGTGGTGGCTGATGAAGTTTGAAGATGTTGGTGCGCTGCCCCCACCCCTGATTAGTTGGGTCTATCCACTTAACCCCATGAGATACTGTGCCCTGTTCAAAACTAACCACATCTCCAATCATCAATCCATGGCACAATGGAAACTATCAATTTTCCAATGCCCAGCCTCCACTGATTGCCACCATGGCAGCTTCTGAACATGGCCACATCAAGGAACGCTTGGTAAAGATGGCATGCTCTGAGGTTGCTGTGCCGGAGAGCAGGAGCACTGCCTGTAGGAGGGTTCTCCTGCTCACCTTGTCAGTCAGTTGTCCAGGTCTATGCTGATTGACTGATTGAAAATTCTCACCCTGATGCAGTGGAGGCAATGTGTCAATGATGCCAAAGATCTGATTTAACTCGTCCAGGGACAGAATTTCCAGCTTTAACATTGGCTCATAGTAATTCTGGGGAGAAAGAGAGAAGGATGTAAGAGGCTGTGGGAAAGCAATGCTCTGCGGGAACAAACACAGCGATGCTCTGCGGGAATAAATACTAGCGATGCTCTGCGGTATGGACATCCAGCTATGCAAGATATGAATACTCTGCCGAGGCACAGCAACACTCTGCAGGAAGAGATTCAATTACATAATGATGCTCTGCAGAAGGTGAATTATGCTCTGCAGGGTTTGCAGGAGAAGAGGGGTGGATGATGCTCTGCAGGAAGGGTAGAGAAGGGACAGCAATGGCTACTTTACCTTCTTCACCAAATTGAGATCTTCAATCAGCATGTTCTCCCCCTGCATCAGCTCAAATATCACCTAAGGACAAAGACTTAAAATCAGACCACCGAGAGGGATTCAGAACTCTACCATATCCTGTAAATGTCCATCCACCCCAATATACCCCAAACTACACACCCTATACTCACAGCAATATACCTCAAACTACAAACCTTGTACCAACCCCAATATACCGCAAACTATAAACCTTATACCCAACCAATATATTATTTTATTATTTATATAGCGCCATCAGATTCCGTAACACTGTACAATGGTTACAATTACATGTCTGTTAGTCCACCCAGACAACTGGACGTACAGGAACAGAGGGGTGGAGGGCCCTGCTCAATGAGCTTACATGCTAGAAGGAGTGGGGTATAGTGTCACAAAGGGTAAAAGTAGGGGTATGAAGTAGGTTGTTAGAAAAGTCGGCATTCCAAAATTCGGAACTTCGGCAACTTCGGCACTTCTCTTGCAGCCACTTAGTGGATAACTCTCTAATTCCCACGGTATTAGGGAGTTATCTACCAAAAGGCTGAAAGACCTAAATTGATCTTTCAGCCACATTTACTAATACTAAGTAAAGATTACTTCGTATTAGTAAATTATACCCCTACTCGCTATACCGCGACTAGGGGCCTGTCTAGTAAACAGTGAGCAGCGCGTGGTGGCCCTAAAGTAAAATGATGGGGGGGACCTATTGTCCTCCCCCCTGGCCCCCACCGCTGAGCGGTGGGTGGGGGCCCTAAATACTAATAAGGGGGCCCCCACCCACCGCTCAAGGGGGAGGCCATTAGGTCTCCCCCCTTATTTTACTGTAGGGCCCCCACCCGCCATTCAGGGGTGGGGGCCGGGGGGGGGGGGCAATAGGTCCCCCCTTCAGGTTACAAGCCCCCACTCGCGCGGCATGGTTTTTTTTTTGTTTTTGTTTTTTAGACATGCCCCTACTCACGGTATAGCAAGTAGGGGCATAATTTACTAATACTAAGTAATCTTTACTTAGTATTAGTAAATTTGGCTGAAAGACCTTTTCATTAGATAGCTCCCTGATACCGTGTGAATTAGGGAGTTATCTACTTAGCCAGTCAATGTAATGATAGGAATGAATAAATAACTTACATTTTATATGAATGTATGTTACTTGATTGTTGTACGTGTTGCAAATGCTTACAGCTCAATCCTGGCTATGTTTGTATACTTTTTATTTAAAATTGTATACAGTGTAACATTCTCATTCTTCCACTGGGTAGATATATTAGTACTTAGGCAATACTGTACTTCGGAAATTCGACACTTCGGAAATTCGGTACTTTCAGAACTTCAGGACTTCGGCAATTCATCTATTCGGACATTCGGAAGTAACCAAATGTCCGAATTGACCGAAATTCGTCCGAAACGAATTGCACATGTCTATAGAAAAGCATTAATTGAGGGCTTAGTAGGTAATTTTTGACAGTTGCAGGAGAGGAGTCATGGAGGGTGGGGGATAAAAACCTGCTTACAGTTTAATTGATATGCTTTCTTGAAGAAGTGAGTTTTCAACGATTTTTTTGAATGAGTGGAGACTGGGTGAAAGTCTTATGGAGAAGGGAAGGGAGTTCTGCAGAGCTCTCCTGTCTCTAAAAGAAGTCCAGGCCTGCACCCAACCTACCCAAAAAAACCAACCCTAACTGGTCACTGTAACAGAACCACTTGGCACCCCCCGACCGAGTACCTTCTGTTGACGGATGCCCCTAGTGCTTTCCGAGGGCTCCAAGCATTCCATCTGACACCATAACCACTGCAGACCCCACGAACCGCCGCAGCTTGGTTGGGGTCTCGCCGTCTCCACCCACTCTGGACCCAATACCAGGGTCCAGCTTCCAGTAGGTCGACCTCGCCGAATTCCAGAGAGCAGGAACAGGAACAAGCTCTTAGCAGAGCTTAGTGATTATACCCTGGGGAGTATAGTGATTATAGCAATCCCCAGAGTGTAGTTCTCCAAGCCCCCAAACATGAGCTGAAACTTCATGAAGGTACAAGATGATCTGTTTAATGAGCACCAAAGGGCTTTCTTTTATGCAAGTTTTTCCACAAGGTTACCACCCATGTGGACCTTGTGGTACACAGGACATGCAGTTAGAATAGCCAATCAAAACATTACAGTACAGTCAGACACTCCCAGCCAAGGCACACAAACCCTCCCCTCTGCCTGTGATATAATTACTGAACACAATGGGCTAACTTAATTATCACAGGCAGGAAAATATACAGGTTTTTTTTTTTTTTTGAGTGCATGGATATACAAGATGGCTTAACCTGCCACAATAGCGTTCGTAAGCCTAAACATATCACAACGATATTACAGTGATGGCATTTGAGCAGTGCTCATTTTTGTATTTAGTTGTAGAAACAAAACATGAGTCAACATTGCTTGCTCGTTATAGTCAAAGTTACTAGCGTAATCTGCACTAAATCGTCAGCTTGGCTAAATAATAATATCATTAATATAGAGTGAAGAAAAGAAAGAAAAAAAAAAGGAACAAACATCAACGCTTAACAGTGCTAGGCTAGGTACATTAGGGATGCTAAGACAGTGGTAGTGTGGTAATGCGCTGTGTTGTGTGGTCACAGTTGGCCTGTGTGCGAGGTTTATACAGGGTGTATTGCTCTAGTGTGGGCTATATGGAAACTGCGCGGTTTAATTATGTTGAGACTCGTTATTCACAATTCTTATGCCGCTGTCACCTGCAGATCGTTCAGCATTTTTTTTTTAAATTCAAGATTTTTATTGTTTTCAAGTCATAAAAAGGGGGTTATAGGGGTACAGAAAGGAAGAAGGGGTGGGGGGAGGAGGGTAACAGGGTTTTAGGACCAGTCGTCCTTGTGATTATTGTTATGACAGAGTATCATACATTGACATGGATTAATATGACCGTCATATTGTACATCATTGGCAGTTAACAAAACAAGGTTGAGCCTGCTGTTAACATTGTACCTCATGTGTGCCTGGCACAGTAGCCTTCCTGGTCTTATTTTTATAGAGTTTCTTCGTTGTTGCTTGTACATAGTAGCCGGGGTAGGGTACACAAATTAGGGGGGCTTGGGTAGAAGGTCAGGTACACAGAGTTCCTGTTTATTGCTGACTTTGTCTGTAGCTGGCAAGATGCTTGAGCTATGATCTAGTGGTGTGCCTGATTGTGCGGTGGTTCTGGTTGCTGCTGCTGTTTATAATTGCTTTCGTTTGACTCCGTATTTAGTGGGAGGGGGGCTCCAGGATGTAACTCCTGGGGTGGGGTGAACTATATTACATCGCGTAACAGTTTACCGTGGTTTCACGTATGTTACGTTTGGTTTATGTGACGTGTTGTTGTGTGTGTGGTGTGTTTAGTTTCCCAGATAGGAGGTGGTGTGTGTTTGTGAGTCTCCATCTGGGGTGTGTACAGGAAGGGGGGGGTCTGTCACTCCGTGAGGCTGGCGTATGAGATTTGTTGGTGGACCTATAGATGTGTTGCGACCCCTTTCCAGGCTGGGATATGCCGTGGGGTTGAGTATTCTGGGGTTGGGTGGTTATACGTTTGGGTAGGCTATAGCTCTATCCATGGTCTATGTGTGTGCCCGTCCTCGGGTTATAGTTGAAAGGTGGGGAGTGTTGGGCCAAGTGTTTTTGCCCAGGTCGAGTGCCTCCCGCCATGACTGGTGGGCTGCCTCTAACGGTGCTAAGATGTGTGGTCTGTTTGGTTTGTTCCTGAGGTGCTATGTGTGTCTAGAGTATTGTGGGATTGTGGTTTGTTTACCTGTGACACTGTTTGTCATCTCTACTTTGGATGTGCTCTGGGGTCTGCTTGACATTGTGGTCTGGTCTGGTCTGGGGTGTCGTTCAGCATTTTTAACCAGCATTATCCTAGTAACACTAGGACACATTTAAGCTTTGAACCGTATCGGTAAAGCTGGGTAAAGCTTTAGCGCTGCGATTATTGTTGATTTCTTTGAGTATAAAGTGAGACAAGTAGTGTAGTTAACACTTATATAAGATACTATCTGGGCTTAAATTTTAGGGGAGGTTGAAGACATTCGAGTCATGTAGTAGCTTTCTCATGGCTGTCCGTTATATTATTCAAGCAAGTGATAGCAGGTTTATGAATTGTTAGACAGTGGTGGCTACGGTTAGACAAGTTAATTAGATAGTGAGTTACACACGTGATATGGATAGCAAAAACCCTGGCTAGTAACATCCTCAATCTAGGTACACAGTGAATACTCGTTTAGCCGGCACACATACCCTTCTTTTTCTCCTTAGGATAAGTGCTGTACACAAGTAAGTAAAGTATGTATACTCTAATCAGAACACTCGTGTATGTTTCGCCTATAAGTAAAGTGCCCACAGAAAAGGTAGGCAGTGCCTTATTTAAAAGGCATGCATTGGGGATCTAGAGAAAGGGAAAACTAAACAGAAAAAACAAAGTTAGCATGAACATTGTGTTGGAGCCTACAGCATTTCGGCCAACCAGAGGAAGCCCTTAGTCCTTTGGAAGGTTGGAGGTTTTGCATACCCGGGTGGGCACAACTAGTGGACAGCCAACCAATGTCCACTCGAGGCTTGAGTCCATAAGGGCCGTGTAAAATATACAGTTTTATACAATATGCATAACTTCCAAACTATACATACAATTCACATAAAAGTCACATATTCTGAACCAGCATAAGCAGTATACAAACATATGTCAAAATCATACTATTGGTCCAGTGGTTCAAACGTTAGGTGGATGTACGATTTGACCGACTGCAAGCATAGCTTGCCTGCCCAAAACAGTTCCACTGATTTAGGCTGTGCAGCCGGTCTATCTTCTCCTCTATCATGGAGATAATTGGCTTAAGTGGATGTGGTAACTTAATTATCTCCAGGTACAGGGAGTATCTCCCAGTATTTTATCCTGGAGATAATTGGGAAGTAATCCAATTATCTCCAAGGACAGAGGCAAAACTCCATTAACCACAATGCAGACAAAGGACAATAAAACACATAAAATTACATACTGTTACATTTATCACATAGAACATACACATTCTACCTATCCCGAGATAGCTCAGATCACATACATAAAGTTCAATCGCCATGGAGCCAAAGTCTTTCATACAGTCTTTCAGTATACGGCTGGGCTCCATGGCATAGCTACCTGGGGTAGCATGGTTTAAACAGTAAAGTACCGAATGGACCGGTGTTCGGATAATTGACTGCAGGTAGGAGAAGGTCGGCGGCTCAGCGGTGTTCGTGACTTTAACAGTCTGCAGAAAGGCACGAACCAGCCTTTCTACAGGGAAAAAGAACAGTGTTAAACATGGGGCCATAGTCCAGCGGCAGGAGGCGGGCGACCAGGCTCCTCCAGTGGCGAGGTTGGTTCCGCCACAAATACATAAAAATACATCATTCCTATTATACTGAACAGAACCCCCACATTCAACCTATCCCCAGATAGCTTGGATCTGAGCGCACAATATATCCGAACAGCGCTCAGATCCCATGAACAGAATAAAATCGCCATGGGGTTACAGTTTAGCAAGGGCGGATGAGAGATTAAGGAGGGACAAAGCAGCCAGTTTAAACTGGTCTGGCAGTGTCCCTGGGACAATGCCCTGCTGGAGAAACAATAGACAGGAAAAAGGGGGAGGGGAAGAGGCACATGTTCTCATGGAATTAAAGGGGCAAAAAAAGTGTGTTACAATCCAATATGCCCAAATAATGTTTTTAAAGGGCCATAGTCATAAGGCAGGAGGCTGGCAATCAGGCTCCTCCAAAAGCCAGGGGCAAAGGGCAGGTGGTCACATAAAAAGTCAGTGACAAAAGGCAGTTTGTCATAGTCACATCTTACACAATGTTACAGTATAGCTGGAGGGAAGAGATCAAAGGGAAAGAAGTGTTTAAAGACAGAACTCTGGAAAAGGGGGACTGGATAAACCACTTTTGGGAGGGAAAAGGCATTCTGGGACTTGTAGTTAATGACTGCAAGAATCTGTCTTTAAAAGAACAACAGCCAAGGAGGTTGGGCTCCTTGGCTGTTTCTCTTTTTGTCTCTTTTGGAGAGGACAGCGCAGCAAGCACAGGATACTGTCCCAGACTACCAAAGATGAAGGCGCAAGGGGAAGATCTTCATTTAAATGATTAAGTATTGCCCTTTTATTATGTAGCTTTTGATTATGTACTGGATATGGTTATAATGTGTAATGTGTATATCCTTCTAAAATCTGTAACAGTATCCTAAATTAATATTAACAATACATTTTATTATACACTTGTGTTTGTGTCTTATTTGTCACACATTCCCTAAAAGAATATCCTTGTAAGAGGGTCATAATTTCTTACAGAGGTGATGGTAGCGCCGTTGACTTGGAGGGAGACAGACACGGGAGTGTTAAAGGACCACTCTAGGCACCCAGACCACTTCAGCTTAATGAAGTGGTCTGGGTGCCAGGTCCCTCTATGATTAACCCTTTTTTTTTTTTTATAAACATAGCAGTTTCAGAGAAACTGCTATGTTTATAAATGGGTTAATCCAGCCTCTAAAGCCTCTAGTGGCTGTCTCATTGACAGCTGCTAGAGGCGTTTGCGTGCTTCTCACTGTGAAAATCATGGTGAGAAGACGCCAGCGTCCATAGGAAAGCATTGTAAATAGTGGAGGAAGTCAGATGCAATGTGAGACTTTACCAGCAGCGGTCAGCAGTTCTGGAACATTTCTGGAGTTAACGGGTCAGTTTGGTATGCCAGGGTTGTAATAAAAGCAGCAAGCGCCCCCTTAATTGTAGGAGATGCCTTGATGTCGAGTTGAGAGGAGAGAGCTGAGTTGTAGAGTGAGGTTGCAGAGTTTGGGAAATATACTTGCCCTAACTGCAAAGCTTATAGCCACCCAATTTATCCCAAACTACAAACCTTATATCCACCCCAATATACCCAAAAATACAAACCTTATACCCACGCAATATACCTCAAACTACATACCTTCTACCTACCCCAATATACCCAAACCACAAACCGTATACCCACCCCAATACCCCAAACTTCATACCTTATACCCACCCACCCTTATACCCCAATCTATGAACCTTACTTTGACAAATTCACCTTCCTACGTGTGTTTGCCGTGAGCTCCTGGAGGAGCCTGCTTGCCAGCCTCCTGCTCACAGACTGTGGGCCCTACAAGGAAACCTGCAAAAGACTGTTTAAATGGCTTGGTTCGTGTAATTTCCCTATACCGTTCGGGAACCGAACAACTGCACGAACCAGGGACCACCCAGGAGCTTGTTAGCCCCTATTAACACCTTGGAATGGTTCTCACCTTAGTGTTCTAATTGTTCGTCTGGATGGCCGCAATTCGTATGAACGACTACGAGGTGGCAGCCATCTTGTTCACATGAACGCAGGCAGCGGTGTTTGGTTGTCAAGTTCATGGAACTAAAATCGGACATGGATACTCCCGAACACTGCTGGACTTCTATCGTCGCCTGCGTTCGGTTTGTAGATCCTAGAAGAACACTGTTTGGTGGAATAGTTCGTCTGGATGAGGGGAACAAGCTCCACGGTTCAAACATAGACTATGTTCGGTAATTTATTCATTTTTATGTCACCGAAGTTGACCAACCGCTAGCACTGATTTCATGAAACAGTTTTGGGTATAGGACCATTTGCGCGGTCGGTCAAATAACTTACTTCAATGTAAATCTCGAACCCCTGAACCGATCTGGGTGATTTTTGGATATGTTGGTCACCCAGATCGGGTCTATCAGGGGATGTAACATTGGTGGGGTTTTATAAATTGTGTGTTTTTTCTGTAACTGGAGATAATTGAGTTTGTACAGTTCCTGACTCAATTATCTCCCAGGTACAGGGGAGGGATTATCCTGTTTTGCGTGGGAGTATCGTGGGTGTGTTTGACTGTGTCCATAAATGTATAAAAGCAGGCCATCTGGCCAGACTAAAGCATTCCAGCTTCTACTCCCAGAACTATGTGTCGTCTGGTTACTGGGAGGGGAAAGGGCTAATCACTACTCCAGCTTGTTCCAGTGTGGAGGATTCAACGGGGAAAGTCCTTGTAAGGACTAGAGCTCCCAGGACTGAGTGTCGTCTAGTGCCTGAGAGTGGATAGAGCGAGTTTCCCCATTCGGCTCTAGGACCGAGTGGTTCCAGGACCCCAGTCAAGTCATGGCGACTGGGGGCAGGATTGCTGAGGTTTGTCTACTGTTCCAGCTAGGAAGCGAAGGTACCGAGCCGGGGTACAGGGAGCTCTGTTACGCTTATACCCACCCCAATATACCCCAACCTACACACATTATATCTAACCAACATACCGCAAACTACAAACCTGGGCAAATTGAAAATATCCTCATATCAGCTACTTAGTTACAAAACTTGCAATGTTCAATTCACTGCAATTCCTGGTGTATACTTTGTCTCTGTATAAGGACGAACATTGAGTGGATTGTCCCCTATCTGGTCCATTGACTCACCTCCTGCCTTTTGATCTCTCGTGAAGACAGTTCTTCCCTGGCATTGCTGAAAGTCTCACTCCACAGCTTGCTGCTTCGTTTCTTTGGTCCGGTTCCTGGATCCCAGCTCCGTGTCCGTGGAGAGAAGTTGAATAGGCGACTGTCATTCTTGGAGCCAATAGAACGCTACACAAAAATAGCCACAATTAGGGCCTGCATAATGAACATAGCTCCAACTAGGAGCCTCAATCACTTCTATCCCAGAGCCCCATTCCTCTATTCCACTCCTATCCCAGAGCCCCATTCCTTTATTCTACTCCAATCCCAGAGCCCCATTCCTCTATTCTACTCCCATCCCAGAGCTCCATTCCGCTATTTCACTTCCATCCCAGAGCTCCATTCCTCTCTTCCACTCCTATCCCAGAGCTCAGATCCGCTCTTCTACTTCCACCCCAGAGTTCTATTCCAGTTCCATCTCAGAATTAACTAAATAACCGACAGTATCTAACTTCCCCATCCCCAACCATTCACACATTAACTGCCCCATCCACAGCCATTCACACACTAACTGCCCCATAACCAGCCATTAGAATGAATTGCTCTTTCCATTCTATTTGCCATTACCTGGATTGAGAGGCCGAGTTTCTTGAGAGGAGTGACTTTGGGCTGTGGGGAACTGCTAGCTGCTGACAACCCTTTGGTGACCGGTTTAATCCTCTTGGTGCTGGGCTCCTGTGTGAGTAAACAGACAAATCAGTGTCATCACTTTCTGACTGAGGACTGTGACAGGGTCTGCCTGGGCTATATCAGCTATACATGGAGAACTCATCAATGTCTCTGGGTCAGAGAGAACCAGGGGAGAGGGGCCTGGAGTCAGAAAACCAGGGGAGAGCGTCTGGGGTCAGAGAGAACCAGGGGAGAGCGTCCAGGGTCAGAGAGAACCAGGGGAGAGTGTCCAGGGTCAGATAGCACCAGGGGAGAGCGTCTCGGGTCAGAGAGAACCAGGGGAGAGCGTCCGGGGTCAGAGAGAACCAGGGGAGAGCGTCCGGGGTCAGAGAGAACCAGGGGAGAGCATCCGGGGTCATAGAGCACCAGGGGAGGACTGTGACAGGGTATATCAGCTATACATCAATGTCTCTGGGTCAGAGAGAACCAGGGGAGAGCGTCCGGGGTCAGAGAGAACCAGGGGAGAGCGTCCGGGGTCATAGAGCACCAGGGGAGAGTGTCCAGGCTCAGAGAGAACCAGGGGAGAGTGTCCAGGGAGAGAGAGGACAAGGGGAGAGGCGCTGGGGTCAGAGAGAACCAGGGGATAGCGTCCGAGGATAGAGAGAACCAAGGGCGAGCGTCAGAGGACAGAGAGAACCCGGGGCGAGCATTAGAGGACAGAGAGAACCAGGGGCGAGCGTCCAGGATCAGAGAAAACCAGGGGAGAGCGTCCAAGTCAGAGAGAACCAGGGGAGAGCATCCGGGGTCATAGAGCACCAGGAGAGAGCCTCCGGAGTCAGAGAGAACCAGGAAAGTGGTGGCAGGGTCAGCGAGAACCAGGGAAGTGATGCCAGGGTCAATGAGAACCAGTGGAGTGGATCCGGGGAAAGAGAGAACTAAGGGAGTGGTGCCGGGGTTAGAAAGAACCAGGGGAGAGCGACCGGGGTCAGAGAGAACCAGGGGAGTGGGATTGGGGTCAGAGAGTACAAGGGGAGAGTGTCCAGGTTCAGAAAGAACCAGGGAAGTGGTGCTTGGGTCAGAGAGAACCAGGGGAATGGGGTTAGGGTCAGAGAGACCCACGGGAGTGGTGCTGGGGTTAGAGAGAGCCAGGGGAGTGGGGTTGGAGTCAGAGAGAACCAGGGGAGAGGGGCCGTGTTCAAAGAACTAGGGTTGCACGATTATGTAAAATGGTAGTTTTGGGGGGATGACGTGAACACGCACGCATACACGTAGAAGCGTGTTCCAAAGCAGGGAAGTCTCATGGGGAAAAGCGCTCCATGTTTCTGGTATCTGAGGGAAGAAACAAGCTGCTTCTTGTAGCCGTTCTGTGGAAGTAGCCGATTGATGAAACGCCGATAAAGAAAACCTCCGCCACAAGCTTTGTCCTTACCTCATCTTCTAGCCCGGCCTATGCTTTACTGCAGTTCCTGTGAGTCCGTCTACTACCACCCAAGGTAAAATAACAGTTTGGCCCGCTGTCTCTGGGTTTGCGACACGTGGAAAAGTGGGTACGTCCTGGAGTGGGCCTTCGAATAGAGGAGGCTCCTAAACCAGTCAGATATCCCTACACAAAAGATTTTGATGCAGCTTCAGCCTGAGGACAGGATAAAGAATTGTCTCCTTTCGATATTTGAAGTGAGGAGAAGCTCCTATATTGAAGACCATATGGAATACCTACAGAGAGGTCTAAATCTGTTTCTCATATATATCACTCTGTGATTTCTATGACTTTTTTTGTTTTTACTATTAATAATAGTTAATAATTGTAACGGACCGTTTTGTACACCAGGGGTTAAAACCGTTTAGGCGATATTCCCCTTTTCAGATGCACAGGCACAGCTACTGCAGAACACCAATCCGCCGAACAGGAAACCATATGAATGCTGTAAACAGCCGAATAGGAAAAACCATATGAATAGGTTTACATTCCTGACAGTCAAACTGGAACAACATACAATAAATCCCCCCAAGAACGAGACAAAGCTCCGTGTTGAAGGTCAAACAGTGATCTGTTTAATGAGGGCTACCTGTCCAGTATTTATGCAGGTCTCCCACCTGGTGGACACTCCCCAAATAGGACACACAGTCACATTGTATTCCCACAATGCATCCTGGCTTCCTCCCCTCTGCCCTGGAGATAATTGAGAAGTAATTCAATTATCTCCCAGGACAAAGGCAAATCGCCATTATGGACGTGGGGATATTAAAACATGAATTACTGTTAAAATACAATATGTGACACACATTACAATAAAACTATACATTTAACATGTCCCCAGATAGCTCAGGTCTGAGCGCACATTATTAAGTGAATGGCGCTCAGACCACACAAATACAGTTCAATCACCATGGAGCCAAAGTCTTTACAAAGTCAGTTCTCATACGAATGAGCTCAATGGGATTCCTATCTGGGGTATAATACAGTCAGGTAAAACTACCGAACACCGGCCGTTCGTGCACTCCCGCCGAACAAGAAGGGAGGTCGGCGGCTTCAGCGGTGTTCGCGCCAAACTGTGTCCGTTTTTAGTTCCATGAGTTAGGCATCGAACACCGCTGTGCGTTTGCGTGTTTAAAATGGCCGCGACCCCGTGTTCGTAATACGAATGGCGGCCACACAGTATTCGTCAATTAAGCTGCGGTTAACCGCAGCTTCTGGGAGGCTAATTGCCGGCACACTCCAGCTCCCAGGTGGTCCAGTCATTCGGTAGATTGAATCTACCGAACACCGGGCAGAAAATCACGAATAAGTCTTTTCTGCAGAGAAAATGGGGTCTTGTAACATGGGGCCATAATCCAAAGGTAACAGGCGAGCAACCAGGCTTCTCCAATGCAACGTGGCGAAGTTGCTCTCGTCACAATAATAAGATACAAATCAGCAAATACAGGGAAGCAGATAAATTGGATGAAATCCAGCATTATACAAAAGAAACGGGGGGCGGAGCTTGACAGCCGAGACGAGCGGCCGCAATACTCCGGAGCTCCGAGGCACAAACGAGAAAAACCCGAAAAATACCCATACTAACTACGCCTAAAACACGGCAGAAACCCCCGGCATACACCCTAACGAAATGGGACGCAAAACGAAAAAAACAAACCCGGGGAAAAACAACCCGGGACTCACCATAGGAGACATGTGGAGGCAGGCCCGAGGCGCAAACGAAGCCAACATGGCTGCACTCCATGGGGGATGCTCGGACTTCTCCGATGACCTCTCAGGAGAGGAATACTTACCAGTCCACGCGGCGGAAAAGCCCTCACCACCGACCAACACCACACCGGATTCCACACCAGTGACAGTGGCGATCCTTAAGCAATTATTAGCGGATCACCATGACGAAATCCACAAGGACATCACTGCACTGAGGGGAGATCTAAAGGGGGTGACCACCCGCCTAAATACAATGTAGAACCGTACCGAAACAAATACCGGGGACATAGAGGAACTCAAACGTACTGTGCAGGATCTGAAGATACAACAACGTTCCCACGAATACCGCATGGCCGAGCACGAAGACACCAGACGGCGTAACAACCTGAAAATTAGGGGACTCCCGGAGGAAATAACAGATGCAGAACTACCACAGGTCATCAAACGCCTGCTCGCGACAATACTGCCACCCACACAGGCAGATCACATACACCCTGACTACCTTTTCAGGATCCCCAAATCCCCAAAGGCACCTACTGGGACCACCAGGGACGCCATAGTTGCTTTCCGGAACGGAATTGACAAAACGGCAGTACTGGACGCTCTGCGGGGCAGGACACCCCTACAATTTGATAACAGGGCACTGAGTTTCTACGCCGACCTCTCCAACAGCACTTTGGCATGGAGACGAACCCTCCAGCCACTTACCATACTTCTCCGCCAAAAGGGCCTCAGGTACCGCTGGCGACCATCCCACACCCTGACAGTCCAGCAGGGTACAGACTCGCATCAGGTACGGGACTTGTGTGATGCGGCACCGCTCCTCCTATGGACTCCCTCAACCCAAAAGGCCAGAGGAGCCAGAACCCAGTATCTCCGCAGCACAGATGGGACCCGACCAGAATTGTCCCATTCATACCACAAGGCCTCACACCCGACCAATACGTTGCCGTTACCACATGAACTGCGACGGGCAGTTGCACGGGACACCTGACAAGACGACACGAACAAGGGCACCACACATGTTGCAAATCGTTCTCCAAGTGTCACCCAGACGCGGTCAGGACAGTCAATGCAAAACCTATTCATAACGGTTCGAACTGTGTTTAACGCTTACAAATGCTGATAATATGCCTAATCACTATTAACCCTATTGCTACTTAGCTACTGTTGTTACCTACTCTTTGTTCCCACCTTAATTTGACTACTTTAATTTAATATGATTGACTTTATCTTATTGATGTCGACCTCTAATGTGATATGCCATGTAGGATTTACTAACATACACCTGGCTAGAAAGACTCGACCTTAGCGCCCCAATCTCATCATACACCAGACACTCCCAATGACCGCACCTCCCACACACACTCACTAACTACAAGACTACACTGCACTGGTGCACACTCATACACGCGACTACACAACTAATTACCAGCCAGGGGAAAAATGTTTGGGCAGCAGAGTGGCAGGCCTGCCATTAACCGACATCGGCTACGCACCCCAGGGTGGACTCCCAACAGCAAGGCCCACTTGCATTCGTTTTTTTTTTTTATTTCTCTTTGCTTATTTCGGCAGTTGCCTTCTTTACAGCACAATTCCATATATAATGCATAAATCACTTCATTGCCTGACATGTCTAGCAAGGACCTTGCTTTACACAGGGCAGCCACGTTCTAGGGATTCCTATCTCAGGGTTTTTTGTCTTATTTTCTTTTAGAATCTGATTCCATAGGCTCTAAGTCATTACTGAATATAGCAAGCTCATAGGTCCCTCGTAACAATAACGGCAAGATTTGTACCCAGCCCGAATGCCAAGTCCGCTCACACTTAACTCCTTTATCAGCCTGTCCCTATCTTAAATGTGTTTGATATTGGTTTTTTCTCCTTGCATCTTGATAACTAGCATGTACAGCACCTAATAGGCCGCAGCTCAGATAGTTTGTTACTCACTAATCTCATAACGACATACCAGCTAGCCGAACAACCTACTTGTTTATTAATTGTTTATTGTAAACGCGCAAGTCACACCAGCAAGTTTTAAGCCACGCACCCGCATACCACTCATGTATATACAACCCACATCAACCACGTCTTAAGTTTTGCTACACACCCTAGACATGTTTGAAAACCACGTGACCTAGCTACTACTAAAAAAGAAAAATGTGTGCAGTGATCCACCATGCCCTCTATTTGTTCATTTATGTATTTGCTTATCTTGTACTTGCTGTTGGGGCAACGCAAGAGTCTGTGTCAATTGTTTGCACCACAAAATAAAGAATTTATAAAAAAAAAAAAAGAAACAGGTCCTACAACAGGCATTTTTTGGTTAGTTATCCAACATTCTCTGAAGGTCTTGAAGCAACACAAAAATTTGGGAGTAGGAAGAATTCTGCAAAAAAGAACCAAAATCTGTCGATATGAACAAGAAGAAACAAACATAGCAATATATGTGGGGTGTTTCTCTTTTTAAGGAAGTACCTATGGCTTTTTGAGATTCATTTTGTTAGTCCATAGAGTATATATATAAATGAGTATTTTGGGTAGCTTATGAACCATATGGGAAATCAACTAGGCACTTGGACATTTGTACAAAAGCGCAAAATGTTCTTATTTATTTTTTTATCCTTTCTCCTTTACTTTGATTGCCAATCTAACTACATACCAGAGTATGGCCAGCAAAGATAAAACTAAAACTCTAACAAGGAAAGATAGAGAAAAAATGGAAAGGGAACAGAATAGTAGAAAAGAGAAAAATCTATCAGGTTATTTTCACCCAATTCTCAAAAAGATACATAAAAAAATCTTAATAAGCTCTCTGTTAGCTCCAAAGGATAGACTATCATCTGGGAAGACACACGTGGATTTATCCACTGACCCAGAACAAACAACAATTACCCCAGATCTATTAAAATCTTCCTTAGAAACCCAATGGGATCTGATAAGTCCTAGAATCTATACAGGCTTCCTCATACAAAACCAGAGACAAACTAAAACAACTTAAATCAAAGGTAGAATCAATGCAGAACAAGATAGTAGACCTAGAAGACAGGTCCCGAAGGAATAATGTAAGAATTAGAAATATATCTGAAACCATCACCACAGATAAATTAGAGCAATGCCTGCTTGAATTCTTTGAAACCCTGGGAATTACAACTGAATCCTCTCACTTAACAATGGAAAGATTCCATAGATTACATAAACCAATATCAGTATCGGAATCTCTTCCCAGAGATGTAATTATAGCCTTCTCATTATATAGAACCAAATCACTACTAATGAAGTCTTTACTAATGAAGACTGTTACCAAGGGGTTCTGTTATATCTCAAGAGGTAGTCAAACAAGCACAAAGTCTCAATAGATTTATCAAGAGAAACGGCCTCCACGATGTATGGCACATCTTCCATCCAGATAAAAGAGATTTCACTCATTGGTCAAGGGTACATAACTCATATTCCCGTATAGATCTGGTTCTGTGTGAATCTATACTCTTACAAAAGATAAATAAGATCGGTCTTATTGAAATAACATGGTCAGATCACAACTCTATCTTCTGGGATATAAAGTATCAGGTGGAGATGAGGCCCCGTACATTGTGGAGGTTTAATGAGAATCTTTTAGATTCGGATGATAATTGTAATTATATGAAAGAAATAACAAAACTCTTTTTTGATGAAAATATAACCCCAGACATCTTGCCTGAAAAAATATGGTGTACATATAAATGTGTTGTAAGGGGTCATCTGATCCAAATGGGAACTAGAGCTAAACAAGAAAAAGGTTTAACTATAGCAGATCTGTATTTTAGATAGATTGGGGGACTGGGCACTCAAATGGCAGATGAAATTTAATGTTGAAAAAATGCAAAGTTATGCACTTCGGCATAAAGAATACACAAGCAACGTATACCCTTAATGGAAGCGAATTAGGGAGAACAACACACGTAAGGACTTGGGAATTGTTGTAGACAACAAACTATGCAACAATGTGCAATGTCAATCAGCAGTGGCCAAGGCCAGTAAGGTATTGTCATGCATGAAAAAGGGCATTCATTTTCGAAACGAGAATATAATTGTGCCTCTTTATAAATCACTGGTAAGACCATATATTGAATATGCTGTGCAGTTTTGGGCACCTGTTCTAAAGAAGGATATTAAGGCACTAGAAAAAGTGCGGAGACGGGCTACAAAATTAATAAAATGAATAGAACATATCAGCTATGAAGAAAGGTTAAAAAAATTAAAACCTATTTAGTTTAGAAAAACGTTACCTGAGAGGGGATATGATAACATTATACAAATATATTCGGGGCCAATACAAACCATTTTGTGGAAATCTATTCACAAACCGGACTTTACATAGGACACAAGACCATGCGTTTAGACTGGAAGAAAGAAGATTTTGTCTAAAGTACTGTAAGAACAATCAGGATGTGGAATTCTCTGTCTGAAGAAGTGGTTTTATCAGAGTCCATACAGATGTTCAAACAGCTACTAGATGCATACTTGCAAAAACAGAATATTCAAGGATATAATCTTTCAATGTAGGGTAATAACTGCTTGATCCAAGGATAAATCTGACTGCCATTCTGGGGTCAAGAAGGATTTTGTTTCCTAGCTTGTTGCAAAATTGGAAGTGCTTCAAACTGTTTATTTTGCCTTCTTTTGGATCAACAGCAAAAACCAAATGTGCGGAAGGCTGATGATGGACGCCAGTCTCTTTTCAGCTATGTAACTATGTAACTAT
Source organism: Pelobates cultripes (assembly GCA_933207985.1). NCBI lineage: Eukaryota > Metazoa > Chordata > Amphibia > Anura > Pelobatidae > Pelobates > Pelobates cultripes. The sequence goes on along the minus strand of OW240920.1, from coordinate 149,803,263 downwards.
GTATATAGCCCTTTCAAAAGAGAATGAGATAAATAACGAAAACCCCTGTGAAATATCAGCTCTCCGTATTAGTAACCTCAGAGAAGAAATAAATCAAAGACTATTAGACAACGTAAAGGCCAGCTTAAAAAAAGCAGACCTACTACTCTAAAGGAAATAAGGGAGATAACATTCTGACGGCTAAGCTTAAAAAACGTACTGCCACTCAAAGAATTTACAAAATATCAAATAAAGGGAAAAGTATCGATTACCCCCCGGAAATCGGCGAAGCCTTTGGATCTTTTTATCAGAATATGTACAATTTAAAAACTCTTAAAACAAATCTAGAGATCCAAGAGTACTTAGAGAAATGTGGTCTACCAGCACTTACAGAGGACCAAATCAGGGACTTAAACCAACCAATAACGGAAGAATAATATGTGGGATTAGGGAGAGATCAAATTTAAAAAAAATAAAGCCCCAGGTCCAGGTGGATTCTCTGGAATATTTTATAAAATGATGAAAGTTGATTTATGTAAAGACCTTGCAAATTATTTTATTTCTTTTCAGGCAGAAGCTAAATATCAGCTGAATTACTTCAGGAAAATATAATACCCATACTGAAAAACAACAAAGATTCTTCTCAGATTAAAAACTATCGTCCTATCTCACTCATCAATGGTGATATAAAAATATATTCAGCTATAATAGCTGACAGATTGAAATCTATAATCCCATTCCTAATCTATCCTGAGCAAAAGGGCTCTGTAAATGGGAGATATCCTTCTGACAATATCTGTAGAGTAGCAGATCTGATTGACCCATCTAATAGAAGGACTGAACAGACTATCTTACTTTCACTTGATAAAAATAAAGCTTTCTACCAAGTTAGTTGGAACTTTATGTTCCAAACATTAAACAGGGGTTTCAAAGGCTGGATCTTACAGGCAATCTTTGCTCTCTATACCAATCCCTCAGCTAGGATAATAGGTTCGGGTATTACTTCTTATTGGTTTAAGGTTCAAAATGGGACTAGGCAGGGCTGCCCCCTCTCTCCTATGCTATATATTCTTACTCTGGAGCCTCTTTCACAATACGTTGAATCTGGTTGATCTCCATAGGGTTATGGATCACCTGCCCTCTTTTGTCTCGTATCACCGTTATGGCTTTGAATTGCAGTTTGGGGTTTAGTGCTCTGGCTAAGAGGGTGTCCATCTTATTAGAGCGTTCGTAGTAGAGGCGTTTTTTTACGGACTAGGTCTCGCCCTAGATCTTCCACCGCTGTGGCCCTTATTTTGTGACGGAGTTCTCTAAGGTCCTGGAGTCCCTGTGTCGTAGAGGTTTATGTCTGGCTTCAGCCCTCCTCAGCGCTTTTTGGAGCTCGAAGAGGGCTTCAGCTCTTTGTTTTTTCCTTCGGGTCGCTAATTTGATGAGGGTGCCCCTAATGACCACCTTGTGAGCAGCCCAGATCGTGGATTGTGTTAAATCCGGCGTATCATTTGTATTGAAATAGGCCATCAGTTCGCCCTGGATAAGTTTCGTCACCTCAGGGTCTTTTACGAGTGTGCTGTTTAACCTCCATTTCCATGGTGGTTTGGGTCCCGGGAGTCTTAGTGTGAGCTCTATATCGGCGTGGTCCGACCACGTAATAAGGTTTATTCATGCAGATTGGATCCATGGGATCCCTCCCTGGTTGACCAGAAACATGTCTATGCGGGAGTATGTTGAGTGTGCCGCTGAGAAGAATGTGTAGTCCCTTTGTCCTGGGTGTCGCAGTCTCCAGGGGTCTAACAATTTCGTTTTTTGTATGAACTGGGCTAGCAGCTTGTCTTGTCCCCCCACCCGCTGATCCCTCTGGTCTCCCGTGGGCTTACTATGGTCGACCGTTGGGCAGGGCGTCGAATTAAGGTCTCCCCGCAGCACTCTAATTCCGTGTGGCAGTGTGAGTATTAAGTTGTGTAACTGCTCCCAAAAATCTGGGTCTGGTTGGTTGGGTGCATAAATGTTGATCAGGTGGTATGTGGTATTGTATATGGTCCCTGTGAGGATGACATACCTGCCAATGGTAACAGTCAGCGCGGTATGGGTGACAAACGGGCATTTTTTGTGCAGGAGTATTTCTACTCCATTTTTCTTTGCAAGAGCCCTGGAAGAGTATGACCTGGTGTACAAATGATCAGTTAGCTGAATCCGGGCTGAGCGCAGTATGTGTGATTCTTGTACGAAGGCTATGTCTGTCTTTTGTCTTTTTAATTCCCTCATTAACAATCGTCTTTTGTTCGGTGTGTTAAGGCCGTTGACGTTCAGGGAGGTGATTTTAACTGTGGCCATGTTTTGTTTCGAGTCTCGACGGTCCCGTTTACGTCAGTGTCAGGCCCGGTCCGCCGCTCGCCCATCCAAGGTGTAGTTGTGCAGAGGGGGGTGACTTCGCTTGGGTAGTGGGGGATGGGGTGGTAGGGACCCAAGTTGGAAGCGCAGATGTGGTTCCCCAGTGGTTCCTCTAGGGGTTAAGGGAGTCTGTTGAGTGCACGTATGGGTCTCAGGCCTTTTTCTCTGCGTGGGGGGAAGGTGTTGGGGGGGGGGGCTAAAGGGGAGGAATGTAGTGGGTTGCTAAATGGGTGCCAGGAAAGGGTTGGCGAGGGGAGGGGAGGAACCAGTAGATAGCTGGGTTTGCTAAGTCTCAGGCCCCTACGTCGGAGGTATAAGTCTACTTTTACCCTTTTGTGGAGTCCCGTTAGTTGTTGGCGGACCTGGCTACTCTTCTCGCCCCTAAGTCAGGGTTTGCGCTATTGTACATCATGGGGGGGGGGTATACACTTGCGTGTCTGGCTGTGCTTGTGGTGGTCCCCGTTCATTTTCTTTCCGCATCTGCTACGGGATGGAGGCCTTTTCATCCTTCATTCACAAGCGGTGTCCAATGTTAGGTGCTTAAGTCAATGTTCGTTGTTGTGCGTTTAGTTCTTTTTTGTTCGTTCGTGTGTCATGTCATGGCTTGTTCTCTATCTTGTCCTCTTGGTCCATCGTCACTGGTTTTTAAGGTTTGTCTCATTTTTGTGTTGTCGTTTTTGTTGTTTTTCGTGTTTTTTTTTCCTTTTCGCTTTTGTTGTTGTTTTTTGGTATTATTTTTGTTTTTTCTGGTATTTAGTCTTTGTGGTTTGGGTCTTGGTTTTTCGTCTCCGTCTATTGTTTAGTTACCTTCCATAGGGAAGAGGGTCTTTTGGGCCCCTCAGGGAGCGACGCGGTCTTGTGCTGCTCCCTCTCTAGGCAGTTGCCCTAATGCATGGGTGCCCCTATGGGGGAGTCGAAAGTCTCCTGGGACTTCGATGCCTATGTCTTGTAGGAGGGTCCTAGGATCTGCTGTGGGTAGGAGTACAGCCGGCCTCGGTCCGTTTAACACTAGCATTTTGAAGGGGTGGCCCCATGCAAAATTAAGTCCTTTGGCTCTTACTAGGTTGGCAATGGGTTTCCATTCTCTTCTCCTGGCTAACGTGGCTGGCGCTATGTCTTGATATAAATGTATTTTGGAGCCTTCGAAGGTGTAAGTATGGTGCCGTGCGCTGTTAATGATGGCTTCCTTGGTGGAGAAAAAGTGCCACCGCATGATTACGTCCCTTGGTGGTCCATCCGGGGGGCCTCTCGCTCTGAGTGCCCTGTGTGCCCTGTCTATGGTCCACAGGTGTTCTGGTATGTCAGGCAATTGCTCCTTGAATAGATTTGTGAGCACCTTCTGGATTTCGGTATCTTTTATTCTTTCGGTCAGGCCTTTTATCCTCTGGTTGTTTCTCCGAGATCTGTTGGAGGCATCTTCTATTTCTGCCTCTAATTCTGCCACCCTTGTGATGAGGTTGTTGGTAGCAGTGGCCGCTTCGTTGTGGACCACCACCACATGATCCATCCTCCAATCCAGGGACTCCGTGCGTTGGCTCACTGTTTGAATCTCCGCTTTAACTTCTCATGCGGACCTCTCTATCTCAACAGCAAAGTAGTGTTTTTCCTCTGCTAGAGATTGCAGGATTTCCGCATTAGCTGCTTGTTGCGGTAGGCTATTGTGTTCCCTGATGCTCAGGGAGCCCGTACTCACATGGCTGCCGCCATCTTTAGCCGCCTGCAGGCTTGGCATTGTGAACAGGTCGGCGACGGATGGGGTACCTTCCCTCGGCTTTTTACCGTTTTTTTTTGTTTACGGCCATTGCCTGATCCTGCCCTCAGATAGTGTGAGGACTATAGGAGTGGTAGCAGGGGTAAGTAGTCGTTTGCTTGGCGTTTCGGATCGTCCAGGGCGCAGAGCTCTCTGCCTAAGCAGCCATCTCTCTCGGCGGTCAAGCCACGCCCCACACTGTCTCAATCTTATAGAGTTACAATATAAGATATTAACCAAATGGCATGTGGTACCAAAGAAAATGAATAAGATGTTCCCTACATATTCCTTTCTCTGCTGGCGCTGTGACCAGACGGTTCTTACACTCATATCTGGTGGAACTGTCAGAAATTGAAAGATTTTGGGAAATTAACAGATAACATTTTAGAGAATCTCACAGGTATTCCCGTCTCTCTCTCCCCAAACAGCTTTATACATCTTGAATGGTCCAAATTGTCTCTGAAAGACAGATATATAATAACATTGTAAAGCTTTGGAAGCAGAGTCAGCCTCCAACGTGGGGAATATTAAAAACCCAGATCTCCTTTCAATTGAAGATGGAGAGGGAGTCCTGGAAAAATGATATCCAAGAAGCATACAGTATAACACTTCAGGCTTTATATATCAATCTAAAATAACATTTTGAGAATTCCCTGAATGAATCCATATATATATTCCCTCATGACTTAGGACATTCTCCCCCCACCACCACCACCACCTTTCTCCTTTATAAGGTCTCGCTTTAAAAATGTCAGAATATAAAATATGAATTGTGACAGACCCATCTGTCTTTAAAATACTTTTATTCCTCCTTGGTTCGTCTAATTGACTGTCCGTACAGCCCTTTTAGTTTATTTACCCTTTTCCAGAATAAACTGCCAAACAGCCGGCCACCCAGCATGGAAGTGTGGTGCTGGTTAACCTTCTTGGCCTTATTAGAATGTTGTGGTTAACTTCCTAATTGTTGAATGTCGGCTGGGTGGTCGTCGTTCATATGCCAACCACAAGGCAGCGGCCATCTTGGACGTACGAATGCCCAGCGGTGTTCTTTGACAATTTCATGGAACTAAAAATGGACACTATTTCTCATGAACACTGCTGAAGCCACCGACCTCCCGTCTTCTGATCATCCCGCATACGAACACCGGCCCATTTGGTACTTTGTCTACACGAATGGACTTACCCCGGATAGCTACGCCATGGAGCCCATTCGTATACCGAAAGACTATGTGAAAGACTGGCTCCATGGCGATTGAACTGTATGTATGTGATCTGAGCGCCATTCAGTAATAATGTGCGCTCAGATCTAAGCTATCTGGGGATACGTTAAATGTGTATAGTGCATTCGGTAGTTTGCAAGTTATATATTTTTATGTATTTTTATTGTCATGCCTAAAATGGAGTTTTGCCTCTGTCCTTCGAGATAATTGGATTACTTCCCAATTATCTCCAGGATAGAGAGGAGGGTTCTGTACAGTAAAAGGGGAGTGTTTATAGCCAAAGTGTTTCCATTGGCTACTGCATTATATTTGTCACAGTTTTCCAACAGGTCCCCTTGGGGAGTGTCCACCTGGTGGAAGACCTGCATAAATACCGGGCAGGTAGCCCCAATTAAACAGATCACTGCTTGACCCTCAACACGGAGCATTGTCTCGTTCTTGGGGGGATTTATGTTTGCATGATTTCCTGTTCCGCTATTTAGTTTGTGGATTATTTTGTATGTTTCCTGTTCGGCTAATTGGAGCTTTCGTTAGCTGCTTCTCCATTCAGAAGGTGAACGTCCTTAGCAGTGTTATCCCCTCTTATACCTGGGTGTACTGTAACATGGATTATATGTATGGCATGTATTATGAAGATCTGTATTTTGAAGCTTTTCTCTGTTTTTACTAATGACTAGAGACCATCGTGTTTGTCAATGCCTCAGAAACTATTGATTTTTAAAGTAGATAGACTAATGTTTGACTTGAATAATAAGAGCATTGAGACTGTTTTGGACGTCAAATTTTGTATTTTTGATGATATGTAATAGCTTTTTGGATATAAAAGAAACAAAAAAATATAAAAGAGAATTAGGGGAATGGGGTTGGGGTCTGAGAAAACCATGAGAATGGGGTTGGGGTCAGAGTGAACCAGGGGAGTGGTGCTGGGTTTAGAGAGAACCAGCAGAGAAGGGCTGGACTCAGAGAGAACCAGGGGAATGGGGTTCGCTCAGAGAGAACCAGGGGATTGGGACTGTGCTTAGAGAGAACCAAGAGAGAGGTGCCATGGGTCAGAAAGAATCAGGAGAGAGGTGCCAGGAGTGAGGGACCAGGGTCAGAGAAGGCAGAATATATGAATTCTGCGATTAGATAGTCACATGGAGTCACCATAGCTACTCACCTTCTCCTCTAGGACCTGATTTGGGGGAGGTTGTGGCTGCTTTCTCCTCTTCAGCTAAGTAATAGAGGTACAAATTAGAGACACACAGTTTGGTCAGACAGGTACACCTACCGATTAGTGACACACAGTTTGGTCAGACAGGTACACCTACCGGTTAGTGACAGACAGTATGGTCAGACAGATACACCTACCGATTAGTAACACAGTATGGTCAGACAGGTACACCTACCTATTAGTGACACAGTATAGTCAGACAGGTACACCTACCGGTTAGTGAATGACAATATAGTCAGACAGGTACACCTACCGATTAGTGACACAGTATAGTCAGACAGGTACACCTACCGGCCAGTGACACACAGTTTGGTCAGACAGGTACACCTACCGATTAGTGACACAGTATAGTCAGACAGGTACACCTACCGGCCAGTGACACATAGTATGGTCAGACAGGTACACCTACCGATTAGTGACACAGTATAGTCAGACAGGTACACCTACCGGCCAGTGACACATAGTATGGTCATACAGGTACACCTACCGGTTAGTGGCACACAGTTTGGTCAGACAGGTACACCTACCGGTTAGTGACAGACAGTATGGTCAGACAGATACACCTACCGATTAGTAACACAGTATGGTCAGACAGGTACATCTACCGATTAGTGACACAGTATGGTCAGACAGGTGCACCTACCGGTTAGTGACACAGTATGGTCAGACAGGTACATCTACTGATTAGTGACACAATATGATCAGACAGGTGCACCTACCGGTTAGTGACAGACAGTATGGTCAGACAGGTACACCTACCGGTTAGTGACAGACAGCATGGTCAGACAGGTACACCTACCGGTTAGTGACAGACAGCATGGTCAGACAGGTACACCTACCGGTTAGTGACGTACAGCATCACTGTAACAATAACACATTTTACTTACTCCAGAGCTCTCTGACTGGGAACCGGTGGTATGTGAACGCTCTCTCTGCACCGGCTGCCTGTGTAAGGAAAGGAGTTTCAATGGCTGAGGCCAGGGTCAGGAGAAGCAAATGATGGCTTCACTGCTAGAATTATGGCAACAACAGCCTGTCTGAGGAAATCATAGCATTCACCCCAACCTACCACCAAATTCCAGGTATCTACTACTCTTTCTATATCGCTGTTACTGCTTCCACTGGAAGGCTATTCCAGGTATCTACTACCCTTTCTATATCACGGTTACTGCTCCCACTGGAAGGCTATTCCAGGTATCTACTACCCTTTCTATATCACTGTTCCTGCTCCCACTGGGAGTCTATTCCAGGTATCTACTACCCTTTCTATATCACTGTTACTGCTCCCACTGAAAGGCTATTCCAGGTATCTACTACCCTTTCTATATCACTGTTATTGCTCTCCCCCCCCATTAAATGGGTTCATATCTCACCTTGAATCCCCTTTTAAAGGTACAGTGTCCCCCTCTGTTGCCCTCATTTAAAGGGACAGTGATTAAAGTATAGTGACACTGGCTGGCTGCACTAGGGGAAGGATTAATTTGCCCTGTGTGTTCTGTTACAGCCCAATGTGGTTTCTGTCCTGGGGTACACAGGAATGATGTCTGAACCCCTACCAGAGATCGCCGTCTCCCTCCTCCGCAAGGTGTGATTTTTCGTCCCTGTCCATGGTGTGGCCACCGGCTGCCATCCGTACAGTATCATTAGAAGCAGCTGGTTGCCATGGTTATTGTGCCATTGTACACCGGGTCCCTGCTAACGGTTTGTGACAATTTGACTGCGACTTGTGTGACATTTCCGTCCCAGACCACGACTTCCTGTGACAGGCAGCTGTCACTCTGTGCGATGTTAAGGGGACAAGACACGCCTGTATGTGCATCGCTCACACATCAACCCTACCTAGAGAGGGCCCTGCAATTTGCCGCTTACGGACTAACCCCACTGACTCAGATTTTTCACTGCAGCCACGGTTCCTCTGTGTCATGTTACAGGATTTCTTTCATTAAAGACCAATGACAGTGCTTGTGGTTTTTAAAAAAAAAAAAAAAGTGTCGCTCTGCCAGGAAATGTTCAAAGTACTCAAATGTTGCTCAGAATTATAGTTTACGAAATCAGGAGGGAATGTACAGGGGCCGGCGTGGCTGCTGGTCCCAAATACACTCCTATCAGCAGACCTCGCAGTGTAGCGTGAGTGCCTTCATCGAGTATACTCTGTGCCGGGAAGGGGGCACCTTAATTCCAGAATAAATTACAATTGGATCAGTCGCATAGAGCGACCGCCTGGACTTTACACAGCAGTGTAAATTGCTGGGAATTCAAAATTAATTTTCGAATTTTACACCAAAGTATCCAGACTGGAAAAGTTCTGCATGTTTTCAAATTTGGCTATTGTGGCTTCCTATTTGGTAGCCATGAATTTAGATCAGTAACTCTGCAGATGGAGGGCTCACAGACTGTCACACACATTCTATTCACAGAGTTAGTTTAACATAGGTCAGACAGAGACTGCAGTAAATACATTTTATTATTCAGCCCAGTAATACACGTATCAAGCAGATATTAATGTAGACAGTGTTAGTGCACGCAGTCTTCGCGCTCGCCATTTTCCAACGGCCAATCAGCTCGCCTGCAGCTTCCGTTTCTGAGCCATTAATGTTCCATACCGCCTTTGAATGCAGTCAACGCTGCTTTGCAGGGAAGCGACCTCTGCTGCCAGCTGGATCCCTGGATGGAGAAGAAAGACAACCATCACTACAGCCCTGCGCACACAGGGTATTATTAAAGGCTGCACACCACCATACATCGTCTGTAAAACATTAGCATTGCACCAATACTTGTTCAATCAATAAACTCCTTACCTTCCTCCCTCGCTGCTCACCCAAGAAGTGTTCTCAAGGCCCGATTAGAGAATTATCTGATAGCGTAGTACCCATAAACGCAAATTGGAAAACGAGCGCACCACAGTCAAAAATCAATGCAGCATATTTAATATTAGACTCGGGCGCTGCTGAATGTACAGTATACCGCTTAATGTATAATAAACAGCTTAATGTATAATAAACAGCTTAATGTATAATAAACAGCTTAATGTAGTTGTTCTGGTGAGTATAATAGCTCCCTTCAGGCATTTTCATGCAAACACTGTATTTTCAGAGAAAAGGCAGTGTTTACATTGCCCCTAGGGACACCTCCAGGTGGGCACTCCTCAGATGGCTCCTCAGGGGCTTCCTGGCTCAGTGCTGCACATTAGGCAGCACTGCCGTTCAGCATCCCCACGCTCTTCATGGAGACGTTGAAATTTCCTCATAGAGATGCATTAATTCAATGTATATCTATGAGGAGGTGCTGATTGGCCAAAACGGCATTTGGCCCCGCGACCATTTTTGCCAATCCAATGCTTTCCCTATGGTAAAGCATTGTATTAAATAAAAATCTGCCATTTTAATGATGTCACAAAGGGGGCAGAGCCAGCACAGGCAGACCCGCGTGGCGCTGGAAATAAGGGGGTTATATATTAAAAAAATAAAAAAAAGATTAATAAAAGGGACTAGCGAATGTTCAGCTCGTGTGTGTCCTGGCATGGGCCCCCCCATGGGCACCTAACAGATTTATAAGTGGGGGGCATAGTAAAAACATTCCAGACGAAAAAATTACCCATCTTCACCCCTCTATGGCTCAGCGCAGGGAGCGATAAGACAACTTGAGTCAGAGTGTTCTGAAAGGTAAATCTCGAGATAGGCGCATAGGGGCTCTAAAGAATCAAGGTGGGGTGGACCTATTGTCGCCTCCCCCCGTAGTGGTGGGTAGGGGCTCTAAACAATAAAAGGGTGGTGGCTGGGTGAGACAATTGATTCACACCCCTCTATTCTTCAGGGTGGGTGGTCGGGAGGGGGCACTATACCGCCCTTCATTTTATTAATTAGGTGCCCCACCACGGGGGCATGGGGGACTTGTACCATGTCCTATTGGAGTAACAACTAGGAAGCAATAGCTGTCCAGTTGCTAGTCTTTATGACCGTGAGTCATTGGCTGCTCACTGTTTAGTATACATGCTCCTATGCGTGGCCATTCGTTTTTTCGTTTTATTTGTTGTAATTAGCATTCGTCCATTTGCCTGTCGTCTGAAAACAAATGCCCCAGTCTGTCTATCTAATAGTACCACACTCTTGCAAGATCATTGCTCCTTTGTCTGGGATGGATCTCAGTGTCTGCCGTCCACTAGTCATAGAAACATAGAATGTGACAGCAGATGAGAACCATTCGGCCCATCTAATCTTCCCCTGTGATGTGATCCACATTTGAGCATTAATAATCTACATGTTTCGGGGTTCTCAGCCACTTCCTCAGGACATGCCCCTTCCAGGCAGTGCCTCCCTCTTATTCATCACTAATTAATCCACAAAGGATTTCAGTCCAGTTGGTGGATTCTACAACCCTTAACCAGTCATTTTTTGAGATATCCCTGGGTTTTGATATTTATTCTCTTTTTTAGACATTTATTACTAGCGCCTATTTCCTACTTGTTCTTGTATACATACTTAACCAGTCATTGACTTCCTAATCTCCTAAACACCAGAGTTTAGTGCAAAACACCTCCAACTCCAGGTCACAGAACATCTCACAGCAACGCCACCTGGATAGTGACCGTGGGTACACACCACCTGGATAGTGACCGTGGGTACACACCACCTGGATAGTGACAGTGGGTACATACCACCTGGATAGTGACAGTGGGTAAATGGCAATAGTGTACACGCCGATAGTGTACAAGCCAATAGTGACAGTGGGTACACCCCAATAGTGTACATGTGGACAGTGACATGGGTACATAACGACAGTGACAGGGGGTACATGCCACCTGGATAGTGACAGTGGGTACATGCCACCTGGATAGTGATAGTGGGTACACGCCACCTGGATAGTGACCGTGGGTACACACCACCTGGATAGTGACCGTGGGTACACACCACCTGGATAGTGACCGTGGGTACACACCACCTGGATGGTGACAGTGGGTAAATGGCAACAGTGTACACGCCGATAGTGTACAAGCCAATAGTGACAGTGGGTACACCCCAATAGTGTACATGTGGACAGTGACATGGGTACATGAAGACAGTGACAGTGGATACATGCCACCTGGATAGTGACAGTGGGTACACGCCACCTGGATAGTGACAGTGGGTACATGCTACCTGGATAGTGACCGTGGGTACACGCCACCTGGATAGTGACAGTGGGTACACAGGACCTGGATAGTGACAGTGGGTACATACCACCTGGATAGTGACAGTGGGTAAATGGCAATAGTGTACACGCCGATAGTGACAGTGGGTACAAGCCGATAGTGTACAAGCCAATAGTGACAGTGGGTACACCCCAATAGTGTACATGTGGACAGTGACATGGGTACATGACGACAGTGACAGTGGGTACACGCAACCTGGATAGTGACAGTGGGTACATGCTACCTGGATAGTGACAGTGGGTACACGCCACCTGGATAGTGACAGTGGGTACACGCCAATAGTGACAATGGGTTGGTTCCCAATACTGCCAGTTAATCCCTCAGGATTGTGAATTTGCACACAGTAGAAGTGCTGGCTGATGAGCCGTGTCTTTTACTACAGTCGGTGAAATAAAGTATATAAACAGGCCCCTGCACCCCGGCAGTAATGGACCACGAGGAATAGTTGGGACATCTCTCCATGCCACACAGAAGTATCATTAACTCACCCTCACGAAACGTGGTTTGTGCTTGCCGCAAACTCTGTGGTACCAAGATCCCAAACCAGTGCAAGGGGTCCTGAGCGGGCGCTGGCCCCCTAGGTTCAGTTGTTGTGGGCCGGATGGTTTCTGCGGGGCCTTTCCTGTGCCGTAGCTCTGCGAGAGAAGACAAAATTAGTATATCAGGACTCCTGAGGGGTTAAATGGCCACAATTCATTAAAAAGGCCAACTAGATTATTTATATGGATACAAATGTAACCCCTTCACTACCAAGAAATTTGCAAGAGTGTCCTAGAACGTAATGTTTCAGTAGGGATTCATAGCACATTATTTAATGGAAGCAAAAACGAAAATTATGGTTGGACAGAAAAACGATTAAAAATCATTTCCCAAATAACAAAGTTACAGATAGGAAAAGAGGGTTTTAAATAAATATATATTGTATAATAATAATAATTACAAAATATATTTATTATGATATTTATAGAGCGCCGTCAAATTCCCCAGCGCTTTACAATGGGTGGACAAACAGACATGTAGTTGAAACCAGACAAGTTGGACACACAGGAACAGAGGGATTGAGGGCCCTGCTCAATGAGCTTACATGCTAGAGGGAGTGGGGTATAGTGACAGTAACAGAGGGATTGGGGGTCCTGCTCAGTGAGTTTACATGTTAGAGGGAGTGGGGTATAGTGACAGTAACAGAGGGACTGAGGGCCTGCTCAGTGAGTTTACATGTTAGAGGGAGTGGGGTATAGTGACACAGTAACAGAGGGATTGAGGGCCTGCTCAGTGAGTTTACATGTTAGAGGGAGTGGGGTATAGTAACACAGTAATAGAGGGATTGAGGCCCTGCTCAGTGAGTTTACATGCTAGTGGGAGTGGGATATAGTGACACAGTAACAGAGGGATTGAGGGCCCTGCTCAGTGAGTTTACATGTTAGAGGGAGTGGGGTATAGTGACACAGTAACAGAGGGATTGAGGGCTCTGCTCAGTGAGTTTACATGTTAGAGGGAGGGGGGTATAGTGACACAGTAACAGAGGGATTGAGGGCCTGCTCAGTGAGTTTACATGTTAGAGGGAGTGGGGTATAGTGACACAGTAACAGAGGGATTGAGGGCCTGCTCAGTGAGTTTACATGTTAGAGGGAGTGGGGTATAGTGACACAGTAACAGAGGGATTGATGGCCCTGCTCAGTGAGTTTACATGTTAGAGGGAGTGGGGTGTAGTGACACAGTAACAGAGGGATTGAGGGCCTGCTCAGTGAGTTTACATGTTAGAGGGAGTGGGGTATAGTGACACAGTAACAGAGGGATTGAGGGCCTACTCAGTGAGTTTACATGCTAGAGGGAGTGGGGTATAGTGACACAGTAACAGAGGGACTGAGGGCCTGCTCAGTGAGGTTACATGTTAGAGGGGTAGGGGTGTAGTGACACACAGTAACAGAGGATTGAGGGGCCTGCTCAGTGAGTTTACATGTTAGAGGGAGTGGGGTATAGTGACACAGTAACAGAGAGTTGAGGCCTGCTCAGTGAGCTTACATGTTAGAGGGAGTGGGGTATAGTGACAGCAACAGAGGGATTGAGGGCCCTGCTCAGTGAGTTTACATGTTAGAGGGAGTGGGGTATAGTGACACGGTAACAGAGGGATTGAGGGCCCTGCTCAGTGAGTTTACATGTTAGAGGGGTGGGGTATAGTGACACAGTAACAGAGGGATTGAGAGCCCTGATCAATGAGCTTACATGCTATAGGGAGTGGGGTATAGTGACACAGTAACAGAGGGATTGAGGGCCCTGCTCAGTGAGTTTACATAACAGAGGGATTGCGGGCCCTGCTCAGTGAGTTTACATGTTAGAGGGAGTGGGGTATAGTGACACGGTAACAGAGGGATTGAGGCCTGCCTGCGAGCTATGTTAGAGGGTATAGCACAGTAACAGAGGGATTGGAGTGGCCTGCCCAGTGAGCTTACATGCTGGGGAGGGAGGGGGGTAGTGACAGTAACAGAGGGGATTGAGGCCCAGTGAGCGCCACATGTGTTAGAGGGAGTGGGGTATAGTGACACAGTAACAGAGGACTGAGGGCCCTGCCAGTGAGCTTACATGTGTTAGAGGGAGTGGGGTATAGTGACACAGTAACAGAGGATTGAGGGCCCTGCTCAGTGAGTTAACATGTTAGAGGGAGTGTGGTATAGTGACACAGTAACAGAGGGATTGAGGGCCCTGCTCAGTGAGTTTACATGTTAGAGGGAGTGGGGTATAGTGACACAGTAACAGAGGGATTGAGGGCCCTGCTCTGTGAGTTTACATGTTAGAGAGAGTGGGGTATAGTGACACAGTAACAGAGGGATTGAGGGCCCTGCTCAGTGAGTTTACATGCTAGAGGGAGCGGGGTATAGTGACACAGTAACAGAGGGATTGAGGGGCCCTGCTCAGTGAGTTTACATGTTAGAGGGAGTGGGGTATAGTGACACAGTAACAGAGGGATTGGGGGCCCTGCTCAGTGAGGTTACATGTTAGGGGGAGTGGGGTATAGTGACACAGTAACAGAGGGATTGAGGGTCCTGCTCAGTGAGTTTACATGTTAGAGGGAGTGGGGTATAGTGACACAGTAACAGAGGGATTGAGGGCCTGCTCAGTGAGTTTACATGTTACAGGGAGTGGGGTACAGTGACACAGTAACAGAGGGATTGAGGGCCCTGCTCAGTGAGTTTACATGCTAGAGGGAGTGGGGTATAGGGACACAGTAACAGAGGGATTGAGGCCCTGCTCAGTGAGCTTACATGCTAGAGGGAGTGGGGTATAGTGAGAGTAACAGAGGGGTTGAGGGCCCTGCTCAGTGAGTTTACATGTTAGAGGGAGTGGGGTATAAAGTGACACAGTAACAGAGGGGTTGAGGGCCTGCTCAGTGAGTTTACATGTTAGAGGGAGTGGGGTATAGTGACAGTAACAGTGGGATTGAGGGCCCTGCTCAGTGAGTTTACATGTTAGAGGGAGTAGGGTATAGTGACAGTAACAGAGGGATTGAGGGACTGCTCAGTGAGTTTACATGTTAGAGGGAGTGGGGTATAGTGACAGTAACAGAGGGGTTGAGGGCCTGCTCAGTGAGTTTACATGTTAGAGGGAGTGGGGTATAGTGACACAGGAACAGAGGGATTGAGGCCTGCTCAGTGAGTTTACATGCTAGAGGGAGTGGGGTATAGTGACAGTAACAGAGGGATTGAGGGCCCTGCTCAGTGAGTTTACATGTTAGAGGGAGTGGGGTATAGTGACACAGTAACAGAGGGATTGAGGGCTTGCTCAGTGAGTTACATGTTAGAGGGAGTGGGGTATAGTGACACACTAACAGAGGGATTGAGGGCCCTGCTCAGTGAGTTTACATGCTAGAGGGAGTGGGGTATAGTGACACAGTAACAGAGGGATTGAGGGCCTGCTCAGTGAGTTTACATGTTAGAGGGAGTGGGGTATAGTGACACAGTAACAGAGGGATTGAGGGCCCTGCTCAGTGAGTTTACATGTTAGAGGGAGTGAGGTATAGTGACACAGTAACAGAGGGATTGAGGGCCTGCTCAGTGAGTTTACATGTTAGAGGGAGTGGGGTATAGTGACACAGTAACAGAGGGATTGAGGGCCCTGCTCAGTGAGTTTACATGTTAGAGGGAGTGGGGTATAGTGACAGTAACAGAGGAATTGAGGGCTCTGCTCAGTGAGCTTACATGTTAGAGGGAGTTGGGTATAGTGACACAGTAACAGAGGGATTGAGGGCCCTGCTCAGTGTGTTTACATGTTAGAGGGAGTGGGGTATAGTGACAGTAACAGAGGGTTTGAGGGCCCTGCTCAGTAAAACTTACATGTTAGAGGGAGTGGGGTATAGTGACACAGTAACAGAGGGATTGAGGGCCTGCTCAGTGAGTTTACATGTTAGAGGGATTGGGGTATAGTGACAGTAACAGAGGGATTGAGGGCCTGCTCAGTGAGTTTACATGTTAGAGGGAGTGGGGTATAGTGACACAGTAACAGAGGGATTGAGGACCTGCTCAGTGAGTTTATATGTTAGAGGGAGTGGGGTATAGTGACACAGAAACAGAGGGATTGAGGGCCCTGCTCAGTGAGTTTACATGTTAGAGGGAGTGGGGTATAGTGACACAGTAACAGAGGGATTGAGAGCCCTGCTCCGTGAGTTTACATGTTAGAGGGAGTGGGGTATAGTGACAGTAACAGAGGGATTGAGGGCTCTGCTCAGTGAGCTTACATGTTAGAGGGAGTGGGGTATAGTGACACAGTAACAGAGGGATTGAGAGCCCTGCTCAGTGAGTTTACATGTTAGAGGGAGTGTGGTATAGTGACACAGTAACAGAGGGATTGAGGGTCCTTCTCAGTAAGCTTACATGTTAGAGGGAGTGGGGTATAGTGACACAGTAACAGAGGGATTGAGGGCCCTGCTCAGTGAGTTTACATGTTAGAGGGAGTGGGGTATAGTGACACAGTAACAAATGGATTGAGGGCCCTGCTCAGTGAGCTTACATGTTAGAGGGAGTGGGGTATAGTGACACAGTAACACTTAGGGGTGAGGGTCCTTCTCAGTAACACATGTTGAGAGTGAATATAGTAATGACAGTAACAGAGGGATTGAGGGCCTGCTCAGTGAGTTTACATGTTAGAGGGAGTGGGGTATAGTGACACAGTAACATAGGGATTAAGGGTCCTGCTCAGTGAGTTTACATGTTAGAGGGAGGGGGGTATAGTGACAGTAACAGAGGGATTGAGGGCCCTGCTCAGTAAAGCTTACATGTTACAGGGAGTGGGGTATAGTGACAGTAACAGAGGGATTGAGGGCCCTACTCAGTGAGCTTACATGTTAGAGGGAGTGGGGTATAGTGACACAGTAACAAAGGGATTGAGGGGCCTGCTACATGTTAGAGGGAGTGGGGTATGGTGACACAGTAACAGAGGGATTGAGGGCCTGCTCAGTGAGTTTACATGTTAGAGGGAGTGGGGTATAGTGACACAGTAACAAAGGGATTGAGGGCCCTGCTACATGTTAGAGGGAGTGGGGTATGGTGACACAGTAACAGAGGGATTGAGGGCATGCTCAGTGAGCTTACATGTTAGAGGGAGTGGGGTATAGTGACACAGTAACAGAGGGATTGAGGGCCCTGCTCAGTGAGTTTACATGTTAGAGGGAGTGGGGTATAGTGACACAGTCACATAGGGATTGAGGTTCTGCTAAGTGAGTTTACATGTTAGAGGGAGTGGGGTATAGTGACACAGTAACAGAGGGATTGACGGCCCTGCCCAGTGAGTTTACATGTTAGAGGGAGTGGGGTATAGTGACACAGTAACAGAGGGATTGAGGGCCCTGCTCAGTGAGTTTACATGTTAGAGGGAGTGGGGTATAGTGACACAGTAACAGTGGGATTGAGGGCCTGCTCAGTGAGGTTACATGTTAGAGGGAGTGGGGTATAGTGACACAGTAACAGAGGGATTGAGGGCCCTGCTCAGTGAGTTTACATGCTAGAGGTAGTGGGGTATAGTGACACAGTAACAGAGGGATTGAGGTCCTGCTCAGTGAGTTTACATGCTAGAGGGAGTGGGGTATAGTGACAGTAACAGGGATTGAGGGCCTGCTCAGTGAGTTTACATGTTAGAGGGAGTGGGGTATAGTGACACAGTAACAGAGGGATTGAGGGCCCTGTTTAGTGAGTTTACATGTTAGAGGGAGTGGGGTATAGTGACACAGTAACAGAGTGATTGAGGGCCTGCTCAATGAGCTTAAATGCTAGAGGGAGTGGGGTAAAGTGACACAGGAACAGAGGGATTGAGGCCCTGCTCAATGAGCTTACATGCTAGAGGGAGGCAGTGACAGTAACAGGAGGGATTGAGGTCCTGCTCAGTGAGCTGCTAATGGGGTGAGAGGGAGTGGGGGTGGTGACACAGTAACAGAGGGGATTGAGGCCCTGCTCAGTGAGTTTCATAATATGGGGAGGGAGGGGGGTATAGTGACACAGTAACAGAGGGATTGAGGGCCTGCTCAGTGAGTTTACATGTTAGAGGGAGTGGGATATAGTGACACAGTAACAGAGGGACTGAGGCCCTGCTCAGTGAGTTTACATGTTAGAGGGAGTGGGGTATAGTGACACAGTAACAGAGGGATTGAGGCCCTGCTCAGTGAGTTTACATGTTAGAGGGAGGGGGGGTATAGTGACACAGTAACAGAGGGATTGAGGGCCTGCTCAGTGAGTTTACATGTTAGAGGGAGTGGGGTATAGTGACACAGTAACAGAGGGATTGAGGCCCCTGCTCAGTGAGTTTACATGTTACAGGGAGTGGGGTATAGTGACAGTAACAGAGGGATTGAGGCCCTGCTCAGTGAGTTTACATGTTAGAGGGAGTGGGGTATAGTGACACAGTAACAGAGGGATTGATGGTCCTGCTCAGTGAGTTTACATGTTAGAGGGAGTGGGGTATAGTGACACAGTAACAGAGGGATTAAGGGTCCTGCTCAGTGAGTTTACATGTTAGAGGGAGTGTGGGTATAGTGACACAGTAACAGAGGGATTGAGAGCCTGCTCAGTGAGTTTACATGTTAGAGGGAGTGGGGTATAGTGACCCAAATGGTAAGGGTAAGGTAGAGAAGTAGGTTGCTAGGATAGTATTCACTGAAGACTTAGTGTTTTGATGATAGTTGCATGTAACGGACCGTTTTGCACACAAGGGGTAAAAACCGTTTAGGCGATCGGCCCCCTTTCCAGAGATACAGGCACAGCTACTGCAGAACACCAAACTCCCGAACTGGATACAAAAAATAGCACTCCAACTCCCAAACTGGAACCTCCCAAATAGCTGCTAGCAGACGAACAGGAAAAGCAGACAATCAGCTTACACTCCTGGCAATCAGTCTCTAACAGCATACAGTGAATCCCCCAAGAACGAGACAAGGCTCCGTGTTGAGGGTCAAGCAGTGGTCTGAGGTGCTGGCACACCCAGCCTGGTTTTTATTACAGTCTTGCAAATACAGGACCGCCCACAGGGAGGTATAAAACAACCAATCACATCACAGTTACATCCCACATATTCCCTCCCCTTATCCTGAGAGGAAACTCAATTACACATACAGTTAAAACATACTTTCTACCCAACTTTCATAACTCTAAAACCATACATCACATTCACATAAAATTACATATTCACAATCAATCCATTCAGGGGAACAACATATTAAAAAATGGCATGTATCAGACCAGGGGTTCAAAAGTTAAGGGAAAGTCCTTTGTGACTAAATGAAGCATGGCTTTCTGGCCCAAACCAGTTTCAGAGTCTTCTATCCTGGAGATAAGTAATTCAATTATCTCCCAGGACAGACACAAGACTCCATTAAGCACATGGTTGCAAAAAGACACAAAACACTTTAAAATACATAAAGTCACATTTTACACATAACACACAGACATTTCACATATCCCCAGATAGCTCAGGTCTGAGCGCACATTATTAAGTGAATGGCGCTCTGACCACACAAATACAGTTTAATCGCCATGGAGCCAAAGTCTTTACAGTCAGTTTCATACGAATGGGCTCCATGGGATTCCTATCTGGGGTATAACACATTCAAACAAATCTACTGAACCCCAGGCAGAAAAGCACAAATACAGCTTTTCTGCAGGCAAAAATAAAGTCTTTTAAAAGGGGGCCATAGTCCAAAGGCAGCAGGCGAGCAACCAGGCTTCTCCAATGCAATGTGGCGAGATTGGTCTCGTCACATCTCTCCCCTTTTCCAAACAGACTAACAGGGTATCTGACCTCCTGCCGGTCAGTGCCCTTGTTAGTCTAGCAGCCCACCCACAAAACATAATCAACAGCACAGCCCACCCACAATAAATGATTACTACACCTGGGTAAAGGAGAAACTTGTCCATGTCCAGGTGCCTCACCACGGCTGTGCTGGGTACGGGTACGCTGACTGGGTGGGTTGCTGCGTGGGCAGAGACCAGCGGCACTCTGCCCTGTTGCCAGCGCTACTGGAAGGGTAGCCTGGTTGAAGCCTGGTTGTTGGAGGGGGAGACCGGCTGTCTCCCCTTTAACTACACCGCTCTGCTGCTGGAGACCGACTGTCTCCCCTTTAGACACACAGCTCTGCTGCTGGAGGCCGACTGTCTCCCCTTTTGTTGCACAGCTCTGCTGCCGGAGGGGGAGACCGACTGTCTCCCCTTTGGATACTCTAAGCTGTCGTTGGGGAGAGGGGGTAACATGCTCCTCTCTCATACATACTTCCAGCTGCGGGGAAGGGAGACTGACTGTCTCTGCTCCCAATACAGAGTCCTGCTGCTGGGGAAAGGAGACTGGGCTCTCTATTCCCGGTAGGACACTCTGCCGCTGGGGAATGGAGACGGGGCTCCCAATTCCCAATAATCTGTGCTGCCACTGGGGAATGGAGACTGGGCTCCCAATTCCCAAAACATCATACTGCCGCTGGGGAATGGAGACTGGGCTCCCAATTCCCAAAAAATCACGCTGCCGCTGGGGAGGGAGGACACTGCTCTCCTCTCCCTGGACTTCACACTGCCTTCCCGGCATATCACTTGGCTGCTGGGGGGCAGGAACAACTACCTCTGCCCCCTGTAACTCAGCCTGCCGCTGGGGAGGGAGGACGCTGTTCTCCTCTCCCTGCACTTTACACTGCCTTCCCGGCATATCACTCTGCTGCTGGGGGGCAGGAACAACTACCTCTGCCCCCTGTAACTCAGCCTGCCGCTGGGGAGGGAGGACGCTGCTCTCCTCTCCCTGGACTTCACACTGCCTTCCCGGCATATCACTCTGCTGCTGGGGGGCAGGAACAACTACCTCTTCCCCCTGTAACTCAGCCTGCCGCTGGGAAGGGAGGATACTGCTCTCCTCTCCCTGCACCTTACACTGCTGCTGGGGAATGGAGACTGGGCTCCCAATTCCCTGCAGGACCGGTGGAGAGACCTCGGTCCCATCTCTACCGGCCACCTGGGGTTCTTCCCAGTAAAACTGTACCATCTCGTCCCCTCTGAATGGGTCTGGCTCTGGCTCTGGCTCTGTCACCTTGCTGTCCTGCTGAATCTTCTCAATGGAGTGGAAGAGATCTCGGTAGTCCTGCTCCAGTTCCCACTCCAGGGTTGCTAGGTGAGCCAGGTCTTGCTCAATGTCGTGAGTGTCGTCCCAGTCATACCTGCTCTCCCTCCACTCCAAGAGATCACTGAACCGGGCTTGTGTAGGGCTCCCAAATTCAGGCTCTGAAAAAGCCTCCCATAACAAGCCAGGACCATCAAACTCCTCTCCCTCTGGCTTGTCATGCTCGGCTGTCCAGGGCAGGTACTGTGCCCCATACCACCAGAGCGCCTGGTATGCATCTTCCAGCCAAATCTCCTGCCA
Source organism: Pelobates cultripes (assembly GCA_933207985.1). Lineage (NCBI taxonomy): Eukaryota > Metazoa > Chordata > Amphibia > Anura > Pelobatidae > Pelobates > Pelobates cultripes. Next base: position 149,781,652 of record OW240920.1, on the reverse strand, counting down.
TACCCGGTGCTCCAATTCCTTCACCCATTCATCAAGGGGCTGCTCTCCCAGGAAGGGCATCCGCAGGGCCACTTGCTTCTGCAACCGCTGCTCTTCACAGGGGAGACTCTCACCCCGCTGGTACTGTACATTATCCAGGGCCTGGTACCAGATGCCTTTCCTTAATGCATCCCGGCCATCCAGGTCCTCCTCCTCGTATGACACTGCTGGTTCCATGCTGTTGCTGTCAGGATCGCTGTACTCAGACATGCGTTGCCCTCAAATTGTAAATCCATGGAATGGTGTCGCCTGTAGCTGTCCTGTAGTCTGTGGGAACGATCCCGCCGCTTGCCACCAATTGTAACGAACCGTTTTGCACACAAGGGGTAAAAACCATTTAGGCGATCGGCCCCCTTTCCAGAGATACAGGCACAGCTACTGCAGAACACCAAAACTCACAAACTGGATACAAAATAGCACTCCAACCCCCGAATTGGAACCTCCCAAATAGCTGCTAGCAGACGAACAGGAAAAGCAGACAATCAGCTTACACTCTCTAACAGCATACAGTGAATCCCCCCAAGAACGAGACAAGGCTCCGTGTTGAGGGTCAAGCAGTGGTCTGAGGTGCTGGCACACCCAGCCTGGTTTTTATTACAGTCTTGCAAATACAGGACCGCCCACAGGGAGGTATAAAACAACCAATCACATCACAGTTACATCCCACATATTCCCTCCCCTTATCCTGAGAGGAAACTCAATTACACATACAGTTAAAACATACTTTCTACCCAACTTTCATAACTCTAAAACCATACATCACATTCACATAAAATTACATATTCACAATCAATCCATTCAGGGGAACAACATATTCAAAAATGGCATGTATCAGACCAGGGGTTCAAAAGTTAGTAAAAAGTCCTTTGTGACTAAATGAAGCATGGCTTTCTGGCCCAAACCAGTTTCAGAGTCTTCTATCCTGGAGATAAGTAATTCAATTATCTCCCAGGACAGACACAAGACTCCATTAAGCACATGGTTGCAAAAGACACAAAACACTTTAAAATACATAAAGTCACATTTTACACATAACACACAGACATTTCACATATCCCCAGATAGCTCAGGTCTGAGCGCACATTATTAAGTGAATGGCGCTCGGACCACACAAATACAGTTTAATCGCCATGGAGCCAAAGTCTTTACAGTCAGTTTCATAGGAATGGGCTCCATGGGATTCCTATCTGGGGTATAACACATTCAAACAAATCTACCGAACCCCAGGCAGAAAAGCACAAATACAGCTTTTCTGTAGGCAAAAATAAAGTCTTTTAAAAGGGGGCCATAGTCCAAAGGCAGCAGGCGAGCAACCAGGCTTCTCCAATGCAATGTGGCGAGATTGGTCTCGTCACATTGCAGAAGAGGAATCAGGGTGCAGGAGGAGCTATTAACATTATTTTATTTAATTATTTTTTTGAAGGAGCGGAGACTGGATGCATGTCTAACGGAGAAGGGAAGGGAGTTCCACAGGAACGGTGCAGCCCTAAAAAAGTCTTGAAAGTAAGCATCAGAGGATGGGGTACAAACAGAGGATAGAATTAGGTCTCCGGCCGAGCGTAAGAGCCTAGACTGGACATACTTATGTGTTAGGAAACCAAGTACATTTAAACCTTAATCGGTAGTTTCCTCCTGAACAGCCAGAGCCCAGTGAATATAGCCCTCCGTTCGGTAGTGATAGTAGACGAATTCCCAATTGTAAATCCAATAGTGTTCCTGGATAATTCCCACAGTAAAACACACGAACTCGCCAAACAGCATACGTAGTCAGAATAAGGGTACAAAAGATGAACTGAGGTTTAATGACAGGCATGCTCTTTTTATGGAATTCAGCCCATGCAAGGGAGCCTCCCATATAATTAGCCATACATCCAATCCTAACAATATACATACTGTACATCTCCTCCCCTCAGATAACCATGAAACACAATTAAAACGTAACAGAAATTCCCCAAAGTTTGGATGTACCCCAAGGACTTGGGGTACAGGCATAATTTTGGTGTCCCCAGTCTGGGAGACCAACATATTAAAATCTCAGGCCATTCGGTTCAGCCGTTCGGGAGCTATAGGACTTAGAAGTTTTGACCGACTGCACGGGCAAAGTAGCCGAAAACAGTTCCCTGAATTCTGGCCCTGCAGTCGGTCTTAGATCGCATGAAAAACCTCCCGAACGGCCGGCCATCCAGCTACCATCCTTGGTTCGCTGGATTCCCCATCTGTTGGTAAGTCTTTCTACCAAACGCCCGGTCGTTCGGAAGTTTGGAAGGGGTTTTACCGAAGGTCTGGAGGCTTCAGCGGTGTTCGCCTGTTTGAGTGTCCATTTTCAGTTCCAGACATTCAATGGCAAACACCGCTGTTCGGGAGCTAAAATTGCAGCGAGCACGAGGAAGTCCCGAAATGGCGGCGAGACCTGCCGTTCGTGCAAAACTTCTGCCGAACGTAATCCAGCCAGCAAGGGGGTACAGTCTGTATAAAGGGGTGACAGGGGGGTCTGCATTCGGTAGTTTTACCTACCGAATGCCATAGGGGAACATTGCTATTAACACAAATACAAAGAGGGCATATACAGTTAAAAAAAAGGCATTTCTTCACACTATGTATTAGGGAGAAGCTTGGACTGTGTCACGTGTGGACATATGATACCTGCACATACATTCAGTCACCCACATACATTCAGTCTTTCACATTAAACACACTATCTCATGCAAAACGCCATTTGTAATTTACAAATTGCCTTTTCCTTGTGGACTCTCGTATGTCGGAAAGATGGAGACACTCTTATGTGAACGCATACGTGGACATAGATCCAGCAGAAAGACTGCATATAGAGATGGCACTTCCGATAAACTGGTTGCAAGACATTTTTTGGATAAAAAACATTCTTTGATTTAATTAAAATGTATCGCAATTGACCATGTCCCAGAACCCAGGAAGGGAGGAGACAGAGACATGTTACTCAACAGGGAGGCATACTGGATCTTCATGCTTGATACTATCGCCCCAAAGGGCTTAAACAAGACTTTGCCCTATCATTCGTTTCTCTGAATCCTGCTTGAACAAATTTTAACTTTTAACATATAACACACTGGTCAGCATATTTTATTGGGAATTAATAGTTAATAATGATACTACTATACCACTTTTTAACAAAAGTTTGTTAGGATAGGATGAAGAGGCTATAATGTAGTTGGAATACAGTATATTAACACAAATATAAACACTTAAAGTGTGAATTTGATAACATTTTTTTTCCTTTAAAGCAGACCAGCCTGTTATCACATAAGTGATATTTTGTTGTTGTGTGTGGAAAGATTATTTTTCTGGTTTTAAAAATGTATTTCTGTGATGTTTATATAAAAGATCTACCTTAACACTTTATGCACGTAGATTAATTATGCACTTTAAAATAAGGCAGCACTTTTTTACACTTTATAAAATTTGCACTTTATAAATGAGTGCACTTGGAGATGGGGAGCACTTAATGTATGTACAACACTGTAAATATATACATCAGGCCCTTTCACTTTATTAAGCACACCTAATACACTTTAAAAGGACTCAATGCACTTTAACAGTAAGTAATTTTAATGCAACAAACACTTAGGTGAAGTAATCACTTAAATATAATCAATTTGATCTCCCTGAAATATTCACCGATCTATCACAGGTGTTGTTAAATGACTAGAATATAATCCTTCACTCGCGGGTTTTCAGCTAGGATAGCAAAGCCGCGTCGTCATGACAACGGTAAACGTATGACGTTACTACATACGTACCGCGTCATCATGTAGGGGCGGAGTTACCCACGTGCATGCGCACGGAACACACAGGGACGCCGGGTTTCGCACTTAACACCTGGTGTAAGTTTGTCCTTCATTATTCTCCTTATATGTATGTTTTATATGTGTAATGTTATCCTGATCCTGAAGAAAGTCCCAGCAGGGGACAGAAACGTCGATCTCCTGATCACCCTGGGAATTTAATAAAACTGAGTTTTACCTGAAGATCGTGATTGCAGCCCCCAACTTTTGTTTATTATGTATATGTACTAGGGTGGATAGATAGGTTGGAGCAGTATTGTGTAGAGATTTGTAAGCAAGAACCACATTTTTAAATTGAGCCTTATGTAACGGACCGTTTTGCACACAAGGGGTAAAAACTGTTTAGGCGATCGGCCCCCTTTCCAGAGATACAGGCACAGCTACTGCAGAACACCAAAACTCACGAATTGAATACAAGTGAATGCACCAAACTCCCGAACTGCATACAAGGGAATAAGGTAGCACTCCAAACTACCGAACTGGAACCTCACGAATAGCTGCTAACAGACGAACAGGAAAAGCTCCCAAGCGGCTTACACTCCTGGCAATCAATCCTTAGCAGCATACAGCGAATCCCCCCAAGAACGAGACAGAGCTCCGTGTTGAGGGTCAAGCAGTGGTCTGAGGTGCTGGCACACCCAGCCTGGTTTTTATTACAGTCTTGCAAATACAGGACCGCCCACAGGGAGGTATAAAATATCCAGTAACATATTAGTTACAACCCACAGATTCCCTCCCCCTTATCCTGAGAGGTAACCCAATACACATACCTTTTACCACAATGCATCCTGGCTTCCTCTCCTCTGCCCTGGAGATAAGTGAGAAGTAATTCAATTATCTCCCAGGACAGGGACAAGACTCCATTATGCACATGGTGACACAAAGACAGTAAAACACTTTAAAATACATAAAGTCACCTTTTACACATAACACACAGACATTTAACATATCCCCAGATAGCTCAGGTCTGAGCGCACATTATTAAGTGAATGGCGCTCAGACCACACGAATACAGTTTAATCGCCATGGAGCCAAAGTCTTTACAGTCAGTTTCATACGAATGGGCTCCATGGGATTCCTATCTGGGGTATAACACATTCAAACAAATCTACCGAACCCCAGGCAGAAAAGCACGAATGAAGCTTTTCTGCAGGTAAAAACTATGTCTTTTAACAGGGGGCCATAGTCCAGAGGCAGCAGGCGAGCAACCAGGCTTCTCCAATGCAATGTGGTGAGATTGGTCTTGTCACACCTTATATCTTACAGGAAGCCAATGCAGGGACTGACAGAAGGGTTAGGCATGCAAGGTACAGGCAGACAGGAAAATGAGCCTTGCCACTGCATTCATTATAGACTGTCATGGGACAAGCTGGGAGCATGTAACACCACTGAGAAGTGGATAGAAGTAGTCAAGGCGAGAGAGGACAGTGGAACGGACCAACAGCTTAGTCGCATCTGGCATTTAGTAGCTATGCTTTTGAGATGGAAGCGTCAGGATTTGGCAAAAGACTGGACATGAAGGGCAAGGGAGAGGTCAGAGTTAAAGAGAAAACCTAGGCAGCGAGCCTGCTTGGTGGAGCAGATGGTAGCACCATTGGCTTGGAGGGAGACAGACACAGAAGTAGCAACACTTGAGGGAGGTGAGACCAGAAGTTCTGTTTTGAACAAATTGAGTTTAAGGAAGTGATCAGCCATCCAGTTAGAAATAGCGGTGAGTCAGTCAGTGTTAGGTATGATTTTATAAGCATTACCATTTTAAATCTGATTCTATTTTCTAGTGTATTGCTAAAAAGGTGTTATCTTTTATAAAGACAGAATAAAATATTAAGTACTATTTATTTGTTAATTAAGGTGTTCTGTTGCATCTACAAACAGATGTTCTCTAAAAGGGGAAGTATGTATGTATGTATGTGTTAAGAAACCTCTAGTGTCTTTAAGCCAAACCGCCGTTTAGTAGACCTTCCCCGGCTGCAGTACAGTCTCCGTTCGCTTACTCTGTAACACACGAACCAAATGCAGGGGAAGCGGCAATCTCCCGATCGAGATCCGTGAACGGCTCCAAACTCCCGAACGGCAATACACGAACTGCTGGTAACCGTCGAACAGCAATATTCACCAAGCGGCTTTCGTTCCATCCAGCAGTCTCTAAACGTGAAGAAGAAATCCCCCCAATAACGAGACAGAAGCTCCGCATTGAGGGTCAAACAGATCTGGCTTTACTGTGGGCTACCTGCCCGTATTTATGCAGGTCTCCCACTTGGTGGACACTCCCCTAGGGGACCAAATGGGAGACTTAAATTACAGACAGATCTGGGGACATCCCAGACACACAGTCACAGATTTTACCCACAGTGCATTATGATTCCCTCCCCTCTGCCCTGGAGTTAATTACCAAGTAACTCAATTAACTCCAGGACAAAGCCAGTCGCCATCTTAGACATAAAAATAATAAAAGACATAAAAATATATAACTACATAAAAACTGAACATTTCCCATTCGTATTACATGTCCCCAGATAGCCTGGAGCTGAGTGCATATTATTAGCGAATAGCGCTCAGATCCCACACACATAGTTCAATCGCCATGGAGTCAAAGTTCTTACAGTCTTTCGGTATACGAATGACTCCATGGGAAGGCTATCTGGGTTAAGTCTTTTCGTATGCTCTCAATCTCCCGAACGGCCGGTGTTCGCATGCTTTCGTGGAGGCAGCCAGGCGTTCCGTTGTTTCAGCGGTGTTCGGCAGAAAAAGTGTCCGTTTTCAGTTCCATAGAAATAGAGCCAAACACCGCTGGGCGTTCGCTTGATTTAAAATGGCCGCTGCCTCGTGGTCGACATACGAACGACGACCACCCTGAATTCGGTTTAATTGAGAAGTGTCTGCGGTTAACCACAACGTTCTAATTGGGATCACTTCGTTAACCAGCAGCACACTCCTCACTTGGGTGGCCGTTCGTTCGGCAGGTTTGTTCGGGAAAAAGAGTCATTCGAATGGCTGGGCTATAGAAACCAGCCATTCATACGAACGGGGGACAAACAGACGAACGTAGTAAAAATCCAAGCAGACAGATGGTTCTGTCACACGGCTCCCTCCTTGTGGGACACTCCGGCAGACCCGGCTTGACCCTGTGGTGGGTCAACTTGGGGATGACCGGACTATGAGGTGAGGGAAACGTCTGTTTGTCGTGACAACCCATCAGCTTACCGGGTCTGTAGCTGATGGTAAAATTGTAGGGCTGTAGGGCCAAGCTCCATCTCAGCAGTCTCCCATTGTCTCCTGAGACCCGGTTAAGCCAAACGAGTGGGTTGTGATCAGTCACAAGTGAAAATTCTTGTCCATACAAATAGGGGCTTAACTTTTTCAATGCCCAGACCAAGGCCAAACACTCCTTCTCCACTGCCGCATAACTCACTTCTCTGGGTAACAGCTTTCTGCTGAGATATGCGACAGGGTGCTCTCCTCCATCTTCCCCGACTTGGCTCAGCACAGCCCCCAGTCCATACATGGAAGCATCTGTATGGACGAGAAAGCGTTTGTTAGGGACTGGGGCAGCCAAGACAGGGGCATTCACAAGAGCCTGCTTCAGTGCCTGGAACGCAGCTTCACAAGCCGGAGACCACAGGACCTGCTTAGGCAAGTTTTTCTTGGTCAGGTCTGTCAGGGGCTTAGCAATAGCGCTGTAGTCAGGGACAAAACGTCTATAGTACCCTGCCGTCCCCAAGAAGGCCAATACCTGGGTCTTAGTAGTAGGTGTGGGCCAGTTAGCCACTGCCTCTACCTTGGCTGGCTCTGGTCTCTGGCTCCCGCACCCCACTTTGTGTCCCAGGTACTGTACTTCAGCCATACCTAGATGGCACTTTTCTGGCTTCAATGTCAGGCCAGCGGCCTGAATTTTATCCACCACTACCCCTACATGTACCAGGTGTTCCTCCCAGGACCCACTGTAAATCGCAATGTCGTCCAAGTATGCACAGGCAAATTCTTGGAAGCCATCTAGGAGTCTATCCACCATCCGTTGGAAGGTAGCAGGTGCATTTTTCATCCCAAAAGGCATGACCTTAAATGGGTACAGGCCAAATGGGGTGACAAATGCCGACTTGGGGATAGCATCCTCGGCCAGGGGGATCTGCCAGTAGCCCTTACACAGGTCTATGGTGGTCAGATATCGTCCCCTGGCAATACGATCCAGTAATTCGTCTACCCGGGGCATTGGGTAGGCGTCAGTGGTGGTCCGCTCGTTGAGTCGCCTGTAGTCCACACAGAACCGGGTGGTCTCATCTTTCTTGGGCACCAGGACTACAGGCGAGGCCCAAGAGCTGTCGGAGTGCTCGATGACTCCAAGCTGGGTCATCTCCTGTATCTCCTTCCGCATTCCTTCACGGACTGCTTCAGGGATACGATAGGGGGGCTGTCGTAACGGGGTCTGTCCAGGGGTCTCTACCTTATGCACAGCTAGGGTGGTATAACCTGGTTCCTGGGAGAACGTCGCCTGCTTCTCCCATAACAACTGCTGCGCCTGTACCCTTTCTGTGGGGTTCAACCGGTCCCCTAGCTGTACCAAGGTAGTAAGGTCAGTCTGGGAATCCCTTTCTAATAGATCTGGAAGGGGTAAATTCTCAGAATCATCTGCAGCTGGGGCACATACTGCTGCAATATTCTCAGGTCTCTCCTGGTACTCTTTCAGCATGTTCACATGAAAGGACCGCTGGATCCTCTCATCTGCACAGCTGGCTATCAAGTAAGTAGTGTCGCAGATCTGCGCCACTACCTTGTACGGGCCCTGCCAAGATGCTTGCATCTTGTTGGCCTTCACAGGTTTGAGCACCAATACCTTTTGCCCAACCTGGAAGACCCGCTGTCGGGCACCCTGATCGTACCATCTCTTCTGTCTCCCCTGGGCCGCCTGGAGATTCTCCCTTACCATCAGGGACAGTTTCTCCATGCGGTCCCGGAGTTCCAGAACATATGGCACAATGGGGGTCCCCTCTTGCTCCGTCTCCCCCTCCCAGTGGCCTCTAATGAGATCTAGGGGTCCGCGGACCCTTCTCCCATACAGCAGCTCAAAGGGGGAGAACCCAGTAGATTCCTGGGGCACCTCTCTATAAGAAAATAATAGATGAGGCAGGAATCTCTCCCAGTCTCTGCAAGTGTCTGTAAAGGTCCTCAGCATCTGTTTGAGGGTACCGTTAAAGCGCTCGCAGAGACCGTTAGTCTGTGGGTGGTAGGGTGAGCTAAGTAACGGCTTAATGCCACACACCTTCCACAGCTGCTGGGTGAGCACAGCGGTGAATTGGGTTCCCTGGTCGGAGAGAATCTCCTTAGGAACCCGACCCTAGTAAAAATTCTAACCAGGGCATCAGCAACCGTCTCTGCCTCTATGTTAGACAGCGCTACTGCCTCTGGATAGCGGGTGGCATAGTCCACCACGGTAAGAACGTATTTCTTACCTGATGGACTAGCCCTGGCCAGTGGACCCACGATGTCAACGGCTATGCGGGCAAAGGGCTCCCCTATAATAGGCATCGATAATAGCCTAGCCTTAGGGTGGTCCCCCCGCTTTCCTACCCGTTGACATGTGTCACACGTGCTGCAGTACATCCGCACAGCCTGGTTAAAGTTTGGCCAAAAGAAATTCTGCGAGATCCTATAGGCTGTGCGGCGGGACCCTAGATATCCAGCTAACGGAACATCATGCCCTATCCGCAGAATCTCCTGCCGGTACTTTGCAGGTACCACTAACTGGCGATTCGGCGGGGAGGCAACACTCTTCTGGGAAGGTTTAGGGATCCTATATAACCTGTCCCCCACCCACTCATACCGTTCCCCATCTATTCCTTCCTCTCCAGCATCTGCCCTGTCTTTGTACTTTTGGAGGGTCAGATCTGCCCGGGTTTCCCTCCCAAACTCCTCTGGGGAATCCCAGCTTAAGGGGACCTGATCTGGGGTACCAGTCGGGGAAGGAGATCTTACCTGGGTCTCATCAGCAGGTGGGCTGGTTCCGGCAGCACGGGCCTGGGCACGGGTGGTCACGGTGTTCACATCTGCAGGGCCCATCGGAGCATATGCTGAAACCAAAGGGGCCAAATCGTTTCCCAGAAGAACATCTGCGGGCAAGTCTTTCATCACCCCCACATCCACATGTCTAGCGCCCACTCCCCAATCCAAATGTACCCGGGCAACAGGTAAGCGAAACACAGCACCCCCTGCTACCCTTACTGCCACATTGTCCCCAGTGTGTTGATGCTCTGAGACCAAGTTCTTTTGGAGTAGTGTCATCGTGGCTCCTGTGTCTCGCAACCCATTTACCACTCTGCCATTCAGCTTCACAGTTTGCCGATGTTGCTGGCGATTATCCTGGTGAGCTGCTTGCACTGGGTCTGCCTCGTGTAGGATGCCCCAGAATTCCTCCTGCTCTATGCAGTGAGCAGCAGGCTGAGGTGGGCGCTGGTTCCCATTGACTGGTCTCCTCCAGGACTGAGCTTGGTTGGCACTGTTCAGTGGGCACTCAGGACGCTTGTGCCCCAACTGCTTGCACCCAAAGCACCGGATGGGTTGGGAATATTCACGGGCATTAAATCGTGCAGGCTGTACAAAATTGTTAGCTGGCGGTGCGGCTGGGTTACGGTGTACTGGGGGTTGGTAGGCTGAAGGAGCGGGTATTACTGCTGGTCGATACTCCAGTCTGGCAGGGGCTTTGGCAGCTGTACCATCCAACTTGCGGGCATCCGTGTATTCGTCTGCCAGACGAGCAGCCTCGGGTAGGGTAGAGGGTTTTCTATCTCTGACCCACTCCCGGACCCCAGCAGGTAGTCTATCAAAGCAGTGTTCCAGCAGGAACACTTGTAACACCTCCTCCCCAGTTACCGCTTGGCATCCAGCCATCCAGTGGGCTGCGGTACGATGAACTCTGCAGGCCCACTCCACATAAGAGTCCCCAACCAGCTTGTTGGTTTCTCTAAACCTCCGCCTGTACGCCTCTGGGGTCACCGCATACCTGGCTAGGAGCGCATCTTTCACAGCCCGGTAGCTGGTGATCTCCTCCTCAGGGATGGCCCGAAACGCCTCACTAGCCCGGCCAGATAATTTCCCAGAGAGGATGGTGACCCATTCATCTGCAGGTACCTGATGTAGAGCACACTGCCTCTCGAAGTCCGCTAGGAACCCATCAATCTCTCCCTCAGTCTCCACAAAATTTTTAAATGCAGCAAAAGGTACCTTCTTTCTAGCAAACACATTATTATTGTAAGGTACCTCTGCTGCTGCAGCTCCTCTTTCCCGGAGCGCCTGTTGTGCTGCTACTGCTGCCTGCACACGCTCCACGATGTCAGCTGAGGGGTTGGGGCCAAAATGTGCCAGCCTTATTTGCACTGCCCGGTTAAATTGTATTTCCTCGGGTGTTAAATCCAAGGTACTGGGCACGTTGACTCTCTCCATTCCCGTTGCTGCATCCATCTCCAGTAGCAAAGCAATAATCTCCCGTTTCTTTAAATTGCTTGCTGACCTTCCTCGGCGTTCCAATATGTCCTTAAGTGTAGCACGCCTTAATTCCTCGTACTGCATGTCTTGTAGCTGACCTCCAATGCTGTGGTTCATCCCGTCGCTTGCCACCAATTGTTAAGACACCTCTAGTGTCTTTAAGCCAAACCGCCATTTAGTAGACCTTCCCCGGCTGCAGTACAGTCTCCGTTCGCTTACTCTGTAACACACAAACCAAATGCAGGGGAAGCGGCAATCTCCCGATCGAGATCCGTGAACGGCTCCAAACTCCCGAACGGCAATACACGAACTGCTGGTAACCGTCGAAAAGCAATATTCACCAAGCGGCTTTCGTTCCATCCAGCAGTCTCTAAACGTGAAGAAGAAATCCCCCCAATAACGAGACAGAAGCTCCGCATAGAGGGTCAAACAGGATCTGGCTTTACTGTGGGCTACCTGCCCGTATTTATGCAGGTCTCCCACTTGGTGGACACTCCCCTAGGGGACCAAATGGGAGACTTAAATTACAGACAGATCTGGGGACATCCCAGACACACAGTCACAGATTTTACCCACAGTGCATTATGATTCCCTCACCTCTGCCCTGGAGTTAATTACCAAGTAACTCAATTAACTCCAGGACAAAGCCAGTCGCCATCTTAGACATAAAATAATAAAAGACATAAAAATATATAACTGCACAAAAATCGAACATTTCCCATTCGTATCACATATCCCCAGATAGCCTGGATCTGAGTGCATATTATTAGCGAATAGCGCTCAGATCCCACACACATAGTTCAATCGTTATGGAGTCAAAGTTCTTACAGTCTTTCGGTATACGAATGACTCCATGGGAAGGCTATCTGGGTTAAGTCTTTTCGTATGCTCTCAATCTCCCAAACGGCCGGTGTTCGCATGCTTTCGTGGAGGCAGCCAGGCGTTCCGTTGTTTCAGCGGTGTTCAGCAGAAAAAGTGTCCGTTTTCAGTTCCATAGAAATAGAGCCAAACACCGCTGGGCGTTCGCTTGATTTAAAATGGCCGCTGCCTCGTGGTCGACATACGAACGACGACCACCCTGAATTCGGTTTAATTGAGAAGTGTCTGCGGTTAACCACAATGTTCTAATTGTGATCACTTCGTTAACCAGCAGCACACTCCTCACTTGGGTGGCCGTTCGTTCGGCAGGTTTGTTCGGGAAAAAGAGTCATTCGAATGGCTGGGCTATAGAAACCAGCCATTCATACGAACGGGGGACAAACAGACGAACGTAGTAAAAATCCAAGCAGACAGATGGTTCTGTTACAGTATGTATGTCCAGCAATATACTTTGAGGAAGTAAGAGATATATACTGCAATAGACATTTGCAATTCGTTTCGGTCCGAATGTGAATTTGGATGAATTTCGGGCAATTCGGACATTCGGAGGCTTCCAAATGTCCGAAGTGCCGAATTTCCAAAGTGCCGAACCGAACCGAATTGCCGAAGTCCTGAATTGCCAAAGTTCTGAAAAGTTGCAAAACAAGAGAGAGTGAGGGTAAATTACGTGAATGATGACAGGTATGTTGACCAATAAGCTAATTCCTGATACTGGGAGTGGTTGTGGTGGTAATCCTGGCACTGGGAGCCCAATAGATGTGTAAGTGGTTGTGGTGGTTATGGTTAGGGGTAGGTTTAGGGTTAAAGAGAGGGTTAGGGGTAGGGGTAGGGTTAGGTGTAGGGGTAGGTTTAGGGAGCCCTACAGATGTTCAGAATTTCCAAAATCACGAATTGCCAAAGTTCCGAATTGCCGAAGTTCCGAATTGCCAAAGTGCCGAATTTTTTTTCTTACCTGAATTTCCAAACCAAACAAAATTTTTTGCCCTTGCACATCCCTATTCTTCAAACTGATTAAATATGTTATGAAACAATGTCTACAGTTAAATGAAAGATGTACAATTACATTTTTAGAAAGTAGTGATCTGCCATCTTATCAACTGATGTCTACCTTTGGCCATGACCTGTCTACCTTGTGACCATGAACACAGTTTTCTTTCAATGATCCAAAATATTTGCTGAATTGCTGTGTAATATGAAGTGGTGCTAAGTAATCATCTTCTGTTTTTTATATAAACCCTGACTAAAGCCAATTAATTTTGACATATTATTTGAAACCGTGTGTTGTGTATCAGTCATTTCTCCCGAGCTGCTCGTAGGTGTGTTTGTGCTGGTTGGAGTTTCAAGGAGGTCTGCAGCCGTGAATTTCTGCCCTAACAGTCAGAGGCAAGAGTCAAGAGGGGCAGTGAGAGACTGGCATAGGAGAGATAGATTTGTGTGTCATCCGCATGGAAATTATATTGGAAGCCAAAGGAGCTGATGAGATTACCAATGGAGGCTGATCTCAAGGAATGCATTTCAGAATGTATTTGTCAGATTACCTGTCTATTCCCAACATGAATCTCATACACATTGCAATGTCATACTTCACACCAACATCAATATTGACGCAAAGCGATCTGTCTATGGCGTAAGTGATGCTGTGTGTCAGTTTACCATCAATATTGGCGCAAGGTGATCCTTCTCCAGCAAAAATGTAACCGCACAACTGTGTAAGACAATATCAAACCTGATGATTAACATAAAAAACACTGTGACCTAGGAATTTTAATGGATGATGAGACATGCACCCTATCTGCATATTATGTGATAATATGAGACATGCTTCCTAGTTGCACACCGCAGGATACTATAAGACATACGACCTAGCTGCACATCACAGGTTACTAAGATACTAGAGGCGGCACTCTAATTAGGCGATTTTGGAGGCCGCCTAAGGCCCCGCACTGACAGTTGCTTTGAGGCCGCCTAAGTCGCCTTAGGGCAGACTGACCTGTGGGGTCTTCGGTCTATGACTGAGGGCCCGACACATGACGGGGCTCGGCGGCTTGCCTCTCCATACATTCTGCCTTCGGAGAGAGCCAGCCTCCTGTCAGCACCTGCACCAGGTGCAGAGCTGCAGACTGAGATATCGCTGGATCTCCAGCCAATCAGAGCATTTGCGTGGGTTACCACTACAACATTCTGTCAGGAGATCGCGAGACTTACCACGTGGTCTGCAGCTCTGCACCTGGCGGAGCTGCAGACTAAAGAGTCAGCCCACCGGACCACCAGGGGAATCCACCGGACTACCAGGGATAGAGTCATCCCACCAGACCACCAAAAAATCAATTTAAGAAAAAAAATGTTTTAAGTTTGTTAAGACACCCCCAGTGTCTTTAACCCCTTAAGGACACATGACATGTGTGACATGTCACGATTCCCTTTTATTCCAGAAGTTTGGTCCTTAAGGGGTTAAGCAAAACCGCCGTTTAGTCGATCTTCCCCGTCTGCAATATCAGTAAGCTCCGTTCGCATAACCTGTAGTGTAC
>OW240920.1:149723082-149766809 GCA_933207985.1 Pelobates cultripes | reverse complement strand
GGTTGAGGGCCCTGCTCAATGAGCTTACATGCTAGAAGGAGTGGGGTAAAATGACACAAAAAGGTAGGGATAGTATTAGACTAGTGACAGTTGCAGAAGAGGAATTTGTCGGGAGCTATTAACAGTTTAATTGATACGCTTTTATGAAGAAGTGGGTTTTTAACAATTTTTTGAAGGAGTGGAGACTGGGTGAGCATCTAACGAGGAGGGAAGTGAGTTCCACAGGAACGGTGCAGCCCTCGAGAAATCTTGAAGGCGAGCATCAGAGGTGGGAGTACGGACAGAAGATAGACGTAAGTCTTCAGCAGATCGTAAGGGCCTAGACGGGACATACTTGTGTATAAGGGAGGATAGATAGGTGGGAGCAGCATTATGTAGCGATTTGAAAGCAAGAAACAGAATTTTAAATTGAGCTCTATATTTTATAGGAAGCCAATGTAGGGACTGACAGAAGGGTGATGCATGGGAGGTGCGGGCGGACAGGAAGATGAGCCTCGCTGCCGCATTCATTATGGACTGTAACGGCGCAAGTTGGGAGCACGTAAGACCACTGAGAAGCGCATTACAGTAGTCAAGGCGAGAAAGGACAGTGGAATGGAACAACACCTTAGTCGCATCTGGCGTTAAGTAGGGGCGGATGCGCGCAATGTTTTTCAGATGACAGGATTTGGCGATAGATTGAACATGAGGCTTGAAGGAGAGGTCGGAGTCAAAAAGAACACGTAGGCAGCGAGTCTGCGTGGTGGAGCTGATGGTAGCACCGTTGACTTGGAGGGAGACAGACACAGGAGTAACAACACTTGAGGGAGGAAAGACCTGAATTTCAGTTTTGGTCAAGTTTAGTTTAAGGAAGTGGGCAGCCATCCAGTTAGAAATAGCAGAGAGGCAGTCAGAGACACTAGTCAAGAGGGACGGGGAGAGATCAAGAGAGGACAGGCAGATTTGCGTTACATAAATGCTGTCACATTGCCGTGGCATCACCCATAACATAGCAACCTCATTGCACCTCATGTTGCCTTTTTGGACACACACACACACAAAATAATACACGCACATAGCTCTATACACTGATACACACACACACACAGCTCTATACACTGATACACACACACACACAGCTCTATACACTGATGCCCACGTACGTATGTATATTATTATTATTATTGCTATTTATATAGCGCCAACAGATTCCGTAGCGCTTTACAATGTTATGAGAGGGGGATTTAACTATAAATAGGACAATTACAAAAATCTTACAGGAACGATAGGTTGGAGAGGACCCTGCTCAAACGAGCTTACAGTCTATAGGATATATATATATATATATATACAGACGCTGATACATACTTTCAAGCACATGCACACATATTTCAGGAACACTCACTGATATAACTGCCAGAAAGACAAAAAACACACGAATATTCAGCGACACGTGTTCTTAGACACACACACACACCGACAGACAATGTGAGAGACATATACTCACTTACTGATACAGTGTATTTTGGTAAGACACACACTTTTCCACTGGTGGTGGAGTGAGACACTGTCTGTTCACTGCCCTTGTCTGCCAGTCACCCTCCGATTACCTTTGTCTCTGTGAGGGCGGGTGGATGATCTCCCAACTCCCCGCTGTCTGACGATCACAGCATGGCAGCCGCTGTCCTGTAAACTTACTGACATTGCTAAAGGCATGAGTGCCGAGATGAAGGGGTTAAGAAAGTAAAATGAGGGGCGGGGCCTGGCTGCCAACCTGAATGGTCGCATGCAGAGTGTGCTCTGTGTGAGAAACTCCTGAAGTGCCTTAAATCTGAACTTTTGTCTCACCAAACCCAGCCATCTGAAGGCTAGCAAAAGGCTGAATCTACCTCTGCACCACCTTGCAGCTTTTCAGACGCACAATGAGCAGCCTGGACTCGATACACAATTGCAGCCTACTTGTGGGTGCTGGCGTGGAAGAAGCGGACGATATTCCTGCTGGCTATCCTACTGACAGAAGTGGACATAGCAAGGGCTCCCGTTCCCCCCCCTTGCTGGTTGGGGTTATCCCGGCCCCAGCACTCACACCCTACTCACAAGCCCTGCAACCCAGCACACGTTCCTGCTCGCCGAATCGGCAGGAGCCAAGATGGCGGGCGCAAGTCCTCACACCATGCCACAAAGCCTGAGGGAATTCACTCTCACAAGGCTGGATGCAATCTTTACGGAATTCTGGTGCAAGCTTGAGGAGAGACAAATGAGTGCCAGCAAGCAATGCTATTCACCCCCTTTGGCTGATGGCTCCATGCCTGATGCAAAGCGTCGGAACAAGCCCACACCTAATAGACCGGGGGCCCACGGGAAGGTAACCCCCACTCATCGACCACAAACAACATGGGTCTCATGCTCCTCTGCGAACACACAAGCTTTGGCTCCTACTAAGAAGTGGCGGAAGGTCCGCTGTCCTAATGTAACAGTTCCACGCCGTGAAAGCCGAAGGAGGAGATCCAAGGCAACAGTTGCAGCAAAGCCAACTCACCTAAGGAGCCACGCCAAGCTACAGCCTGCTAGGCAAACCACTACAACGTTGCTAGAAGTGAGGAGGTCTGCTGGACACCGCCAACACGTTCCTGCTGTGATCTACTGCCAACGGCACAACTCACACCCTTGGAGGGATCATATCTGTATGGAAAAGCAACATGAAGTAGGATCGCTGTCCCAGATGAAGATTCATGCTACACCACAAGCTATCACTTACCTGGGTTCATCAGGGACAGACAAAGCCTTGCAGCTTTCTAGCCTGCCTGGACACTCCACTGATCAGGACTGTGTACAGCCACTGATGGGCATGAGTTAGCTGCAAATGCAGGGTCTTACTCGGCCACAGGCCTCCCCCCATGCTAGGCCACACACAGCAGCACCAAAATCAGCTAGCCTAGCTTGACATTTCACACATCTGGCTGAGCAGGCACCCAGTGCAATTATTATGCTCCATTGTTTTATTTTGTTACCCACACAGCATTGTGCTAATAGTATTTTCCTTTCACCACAGTTAGCCAAGGCTGTAATGCAGGTTTCTCATATTATCATCCACATATAGTTGGTGACAAGGGCCAGTGGCATAATATCTCCAGTGTTAATCCTAGCATTTTATACTATGTTTTACTTAGCTCCTACCTAGCATATACCATGCTTCATGCAATAGCTTACTTTTCTTTAAACTTGTTCGCTCTCAGATCTTATATTCAGATCCACAGTTAAGCCTGTTTTATTCTACCCATAAAAATGTGCACTTTCCTCATATGCCATGACAATATCTTGATGTATATTCCTACTATGCTCGTTGCTGCCGTCATAGCATCTCAAGCCTGTATGTCAATCTTTGCACAATAAAAAAAAAAAAAAAATGAATTTTTTAAAAACTTTAAAAAAACATGGCGAGTAATTAATCACCAAACATTTGTCAATTAGTTTTATTACTTTTATCATAAGTGAAAGGATAACAAACAGAGTCTGTACTAACTGCACAGAACTGGCCGAGAGAGCAGCCAATTCCCAGGCTACCCGAGAGACTGACAGCAAACAGCTTGAGGTTCTTTATTTCTGCTCATTTTAATGCATTCAAAGGACAGTACTAGTTCCAGCCTGGCCGGCCCCTTTAATATTTTATTTAAAAAATCAACAAGGGTATTAAATATACATTTTTTATATATATATAGTAGTGTAGCTATAAACTGATTACTGTTTAAATAATATATCTTTTTGATTCTGCCAGTATGAGAAAAGAATCATTTTTAAATTGTACCATTCTAAATGTCTTGATACTTTCCCCCTCTCTCCCTCGGAGATTGGAAAGCCAGGATTGAAGAGAGTTGGCATGTTACCTTAATGTATAACCGCACACGAAGTGATCTAGAATTTTTTGGTCTCTACCTCGTGTGAGTATCTATTTGGCTTTGCTTTGTGGAGAATTATATTACCATCTGCACTATATCTTGTTCTATTTATGTTTTATATTTGACATTTATTGCTATTATGAACCTCCTACAAGCTAAATTGCAAGAGGGTAAGAAACCACCTTTTATACACAGACGCTCCACGAATAAGGTACAAGTACTTCACTTATAATATAGAATATTGTAAAACATGGAAAATAATTTGCAAATAGGTGGTCTTTTGGTTGACAGGAGATTTACGTACATGGAATTTCTACAGACATTAAACCCCAGTGCCCATTAAATAATACATAGAAAGTCACGTTACATACTTGGTTCGGTAGCGCCGATTTCCTCCACTGCCCTGTGATCCACGCTCTTCGTGGCCATTAGCGCTGCAGCGGAAGCACGTTCCACTTCAAACGCCATCTTCCCATCAGATGCACAGCTGTCAAAAGTAAGTCATAAAGAACAGATGGAGAAATCAGATTAGTAGCATTGAAGGCCACGAGCCACGTGAATCCTCTACTCAGCGATACAATGGGGGGAGCCTGTTTTCATGCTAAAATGTTCTCATTGAAACTGTTTGTGCCCTTTGTTGGAGTTTTGCCTCTTTTTGAGTAATTTTAAATCAGACAGAAATACTGCTGCTACCAATATATAAAAAGAAGTGTAAGAGTGATCCTTCTACCTGCCAGCTGAGACAGAGTAATAGTCACCAGAGACATCAATGATGCAGATTTAATTTAATCTGTGTTGCATTACAATTGCTGTATTTCTTTAAATAACATTTACTTTTGAAATGTTGCTCATTGGTTAAATTTAAGATCCAAGGTGACCTTTTGGGCTTCTACACTACTCTCCCGGGTGCCTCCCAATGGCAGTTACGGCGTGTAATGTAGCCTTATATCCGGAGTGTACCGACTTTCCCACCATTTAAGAATAAGCACGATACGGTCAGTCACACTGGCGGCAGGTCAGATTTATTCTTCCTCTCACGAAGATCTTGATGTAGCAGTGTAATGCGCCGTCACATTTCACATACAAGTTTTATATTATCACATATCAACTGATTGGGATTTCTAGTGCAAAATGACTATACCTAAAAATATGGATCCCTATGACCTACGGCTTATTTCTCTGATGTATGTCTTATTCCACAAAAAGAAATAAAAGGGAGGTGGAACAGTGCGCTTTTTGTTTTCCCCCGGCAAGTAGAGGTTTTTCAGAATCAGGTAAAGTGCTTTCATGGTCCTTCAACTTAAGGAATAAAAAAAAAAAAAAAATCCTTCAAATGTCGTCTGAATCTTTTCTGTAATTTCTAGTAATTGCGATGTGACCATGACTGCATCAGTTTTTATAAACAATCGCCAATATCGCCAGCCTCACAGCACAACCTCACTCTGGCAGTAAGTAATAATGAGAAAGGTCTGATTGAAACAGAGTATTAGAATACAACTCCATTAATTTCTTAGCAGTCTGACTGACAGGACCAGCAGTATTTTATAAAGTGTCATACGGAAACCTAATATAACAACATCCCTGTGCGCTTGCTCTCCATTCTATATACTGCCTATTTTATCTGCGTATTAGAGCCACATGTGAGGACTCACCTTTCCAGAACTACAACCGATGGCGCCATGTCCTGCTTGTACTGGAGAGATGACACAAACTTATTCCCCATTGAATATCGTGACTGAGATAGCGAAAGCCAGCCCTAGGCGACAAGGAATACAGCACGATATGTATAATAACACATCTCACCTTTTACAATATGTCTGGTGTCAAATCAGCAATCCAATACAAAGTATAGCAACCACCCATCTGCATTAACAAGACACAAACTTGCGGTTTTCACATATGCGCAAAGTATGCCCACTGGTAGAGCAAGCTAAAAGGTGACTCCAATCACAAGCAAGTGTTTTCATAAAGCCCAGGATTTGGTTCGAATAACCCTTGCTGTACTAGCCCACTAGCCCCCGGAGTAATGTACGGTTCCCCATGTATTTTGTGTTGTATACCCTGTTGACCGTTCGGGAGCGCTCACGTGAACGGAACCCGTTCGTCTCCCAAACGTGGACCACCCCGGTACCCTATTAGAATGTTCACACCAATCAGAATGTTTGCACCTGCAACATAAGCGTGAAACCACAATGGAAGTAATTAAGGAGGGCTCCCCTGGTTGGCCGCCATTTGAATAAGTGAACTCCATCCAGGGGGAGCATTCGTATCCCAAAAGGATGCGCTTCCCTTGCGGGATCTTCGCACCGGGACTCCACGAACAGGTCCCTGGGGTTGGTGGGAACGCTGTTGGGGTACTGGAGGTTCGGATAGCCCTACCTGCTCCTAACGGAGCTATAATCACGGTTCTCCCTACCTGGGAGCTGCGAGGTCAGGCTTGTAGCTGCCCAAAGAGCGCTCTCTCCAGTGCTACCCAAGTGGAGGTATTGACTGGAGAGAGAAGCAGAATTCCTGTAGCTGTGAGTCGGCTTCGCAGCCTCAGTCGTCCCGCTGGCCGCTTGGAAGTCTGTGCTGACCAATGGGAGAAGGAGCACCCATTCAAACTGGGTTCGCACCATTCTCCTGATAGGTTGGCACAAGTGCTGATTGGTCGCTGCGGGAGTGTGTCGTCCAGTCCCTAGGAGCACATAGAACTAGTCCTCTATGCGTTGCCTGGCAGCGGTACCCAGCCGGGTTACAGGGAGCTCCGTCACAGACACCCTTTCATGTCTTCATTTACTTACTCCCCTCTTTACCTTCTGCCTTTACTTACAATCTTTACTTACCGGGGTGCTGCCATTTTGTTTTCCTCTCTGCATAGTGGCTGTAGGTTTGCCTTCAGTTAGATTCCTGTGACTGATGGATTGTGGGTAAATTAGCAATTAAAACTGAACTTTGCTTAGACTCCGCCCATTGCGAAACATCACGCTCCCCATGAGAAATAGCAGTCCATACTTTTTCATAATATATTGAATTTTAATTGAGTTGAATTTCAAAAAAATAAAAACAAGGAGAAATAGAGGGACAAAATGGAGTAATTAAAACCATAACCTGCAAAGTGACAGCGCCATCTCACCTTCTCAATCAGCTGGTTCAGAGAAGTCCTCTTATTTCGGAGTAGTTCCAGTTGGTCCATGAGCCTGAGAGTGAGTAGATCAAGCTCCTGGCACACCGATGCCATCTTCTCCTCGGAGGCTGGTGCCATACTGCCAGGGAGAGCTGGAACATACAGTGGAATACTGTGCAATCCTCACATTGTATGGAGCACGCTCCCATCACAAAATATATCAATATATACAGCTAACACTATATGGAACAGGCTCCCATCATAAAATATCATAATAGCAATAAATATAACGAACACTATACAGAGCAGGATATATAGGCTGCTATATAACACTAATATATTAACACTATGTAGGATTGATACTCACACCTCGCACGCTATACAAATAATAATAATAATAATAATACACAGATCACACACTCTATATAAATAATAATAATAATAATACACAGATCACACACACACTATATAAATAATAATAATAATAATAATAATACACAGATCACACACACACTATATAAATAATAATAATAATAATAATAATACACAGATCACACTCTATATAAATAATAATAATAATATACACAGATCACACACACTATATAAATAATAATAATAATAATAATAATAATAATACACAGAGCAGAGCAGAGCAGAGCAGACACTCACTCAGGTCCTGTGACCTCCTGTGCTGGGAGCAGACTGTGGGTCACATGACTTCGCCGGCAGTTCCGGGTTTGCGCAGTGATGACGTCTTATCCCGGCGCCATCTTACTTAAGGGAAAAGGAAAGGGCAGCCAATAGGAGAGCGTGTTACTGGAAGGTGCAGAGCCACGTGAGGACAACCGGCAGCCACAATGGTGAGTCCCTACCGGTGTATAGAGCGCTATTTACTAAGAATATTATCCACATACACGGCTATCAATCCCCCATACACGCAGGGGCTTCACCCCCATACACACAGGGCATCATCACCCCCCCATACACACACAGGGCTATCACCCCTCCCATACACACAGGGCTATCACCCCACAGGCCATCACCCCCCATACACCACAGGGCTATCACCCCTTCCCCATACACACACAGGGGGCTATCACCCCCTATACACACAGGGCTATCACCCCCTATACACACAGGGCTATCACCCCTTCCCCCCATACACACAGGGCTATCACCCCTTCCCCCATACACACAGGGCTATACCCCCTTCCCATCCAGGGCTATCAACCCCTTCCCCATACACACAGGGGCTATCACACCCCTTCCCCAGCACACAGGGCTGTCACCCCTTCCCCCATACACACAGGGCTATCACCCCATAATTACCTTCAAAATGTAACTATTATTAACTTATCATGGCAGTATCTCTTAATATAGCACCGAATATTAAACAGGATATATTGAAAGGGTTAAACCATTTAAAACCTCCCCGTGTTGTTAACGATTATTCTGCATATGTGAATCAGGAACGGGTTAACTGGTTTTACCGCTAATACACATGGCAATCATTTATTCTAGATCGGATATTGGTAGGTTACTCATTACATTAATAGTGGGTATTATCATTTATTGTAGATCGGATATTGGTAGGTTACCAATTACATTAATAGTGGGTATTATCATTTATTCTAGATCGGATATTGGTAGGTTACTCATTACATTTATTCTAGATCGGATATTGGTAGGTTACTCATTACATTAATAGTGGGTATTATCATTTATTGTAGATCGGATATTGGTAGGTTACCAATTACATTAATAGTGGGTATTATCATTTATTCTAGATCGGATATTGGTAGGTTACCAATTACATTAATAGTGGGTATTATCATTTATTGTAGATCGGATATTGGTAGGTTACCAATTACATTAATAGTGGGTATTATCATTTATTCTAGATCGGATATTGGTAGGTTACTAATTACATTAATAGTGGGTATTATCATTTATTCTAGATCGGATATTGGTAGGTTACTCATTACATTTATTCTAGATCGGATATTGGTAGGTTACTCATTACATTAATAGTGGGTATTATCATTTATTGTAGATCGGATATTGGTAGGTTACCAATTACATTAATAGTGGGTATTATCATTTATTCTAGATCGGATATTGGTAGGTTACTAATTACATTAATAGTGGGTATTATCATTTATTGTAGATCGGATATTGGTAGGTTACCAATTACATTAATAGTGGGTATTACATTTATTTATCGGATATTGGTAGGTTACTCATTACATTAATAGTGGGTATTATCATTTATTCTAGATCGGATATTGGTAGGTTACTCATTACATTAATAGTGGGTATTATCATTTATTCTAGATCGGATATTGGTAGGTTACCAATTACATTAATAGTGGGTATTATCATTTATTCTAGATCGGATATTGGTAGGTTACCAATTACATTAGATCGGATACGTAGTTACCTATTACATTTATTCTAGATTTGGATATTGTAGAAGTTACTAATTAAGTATTAATAGTGGGTATTATCATTTATTCTAGATCGGATATTGGTAGGTTACTCATTACATTAATAGTGGGTATTATCATTTATTCTAGATCGGATATTGGTAGGTTACTCATTACATTAATAGTGGGTATTATCATTTATTCTAGATCGGATATTGGTAGGTTACTAATTACATTAATAGTGGGTATTATCATTTATTCTAGATCGGATATTGGTAGGTTACTCATTACATTAATAGTGGGTATTATCATTTATTCTAGATCGGATATTGGTAGGTTACTAATTACATTAATAGTGGGTATTATCATTTATTCTAGATCGGATATTGGTAGGTTACTCATTACATTAATAGTGGGTATTATCATTTATTCTAGATCGGATATTGGTAGGTTACTAATTACATTAATAGTGGGTATTATCATTTATTCTAAATCGGATATTGGTAGGTTACTAATTACATTAATAGTGGGTATTATCATTTATTCTAGATCGGATATTGGTAGGTTACTAATTACATTAATAGTGGGTATTATCATTTATTCTAGATCGGATATTGGTAGGTTACTAATTACATTAATAGTGGGTATTATTATTCCCGGTTGTACTGGCATCTCTAGTATCTCGTTTCTACACAGTGACTAATACGGCTTTTTTTCTGTGTAGTTCCACATGTAGCAGGAATGGTAAAGAATAAAAATGGGGATAGAGACAAAAATTAGAAATGAAGAGGAGGATGAATAAAATGGAATATGGATACTATAGTTCTGTATTCATAAATCTTTTTATATTCTCAAAAATCTATTTGAAGAATTCTTTCTACTGGGAATTGTATAAATGATGCTAGACCATTTTAGGACAGGGATTTCCAAGTATATTGTATTGAGATGAATATAGTATAATGCATGAGGAGAGAGGGATGATGTATCGCCCACATTTAATGACTTCTAATATAAAGTTGTGACAAACCTAGCCACTTCAGACTATTCCTTTATATATCTAATGGTTGTCCAAGAAAGGCTGTTTAACCTGTGTTGTTTTATGTGTTCGCTTAAGAAGGTGCTAGAGAGCGTTCGTATCATATGGTAGTTTCACGAACAGTGACTTTCAACAAGTACCGAATGTGAGACCACACCGAGGAGGTCGTGTGGCTCCTATTAACAGATTGCAACAATGTATCGTTCCTCGGTTAATTGATTTGCAGGGTGGCCGCCGTTAAGATAGCAACCACGTGGTGGCAGCCTTCTTGGATTCACTTTTAGCCCAGCGGTGTTTGGTCGTCGAGTGCCTGGAACTAAAATCGGCTACTCGACAGCATGAACACCGCTAGACTTCCAGACTGTTTGGGAACACCGGTCTTTCAGTACTTTCCCTCAAACTGTGCATTCGTGTCTTTTCTGATGAGTTTATATTAAAGTGTATTTCGTGTTGCATTCGGCTAATTATGCTGGGATCTGAGCGGTAGTTTCCTGAAGTATGCGCTCAGATCCCAGCTATCTACCTATGTCATTCGGTATAATAGCACGAATAACGTGCAAGTTATATGGCCTGGTTCTGCTGTACGGAGGGATAATCCACTTAACAGGATATTGTCGTGGGAGTATCCCTCTCTTACAGCAGTGCATGGTGGGAGAAATGTCCTGTATGTTCAGTTCCCCATGTAGTCCCCTACTGTACAACCCCTGTAAAGTGACTAAGGTAACCCCTTGCATGGGGAATCGCATAAATACTGGAGCTTGTGAATAACATCGTCAGTTGACTCCCAGAACTGTTTCGTCCGGTTACTGGGGGATTTGGGATATTGCCTTCATTCAGCGCTTTACTTGGATTACTTTCTGTACCAGCGGAGATCTTGGGATTTAACATCGCAGCTCCGCTACAAAAGTCATATATGATTCTTATTGTGTGTGTGTTGAATCTGTCTTAGGCAAAAAAATATTTTGAATGGTTTCTTCTTTCCAAGAGAGAACCTCATTGCTCATACTTGCTAAATGGGTTCTTCTCCCAGGATTGTCGTAGATGCTGTGGGATTCTTCCCATGTTGTACTTTACAGTGATTCCGTATTTATTCAAGGTGATATTACTGATGTCTAAGAAATGGGCCAATTATACGTGTTTTTTACCCCCAAAAATGGTACAGTTCAAATTCTGCGTTTAAACCATGCGGTTGTAGGGTATTTAAATTGTAAATCCTTTTCATTTCTTGGACGCCCAATTGCTTCATGTGGTCTCCACCTCTCCAATGCTTCTTTACTTTACATATAGCATTAAAGTTTAAAAGGCTCATCCGCTTTATGGTACTGTGCAAAGTGAGCCGATACTGTATTATTAATATTTAGCATGCACAGACATTACTGGACTGTTTAAGAATTAGTCTGGTGCATCCATCAAATCTGTTACTTCTCACTTTATTTATTTATAGCCAAATTGCTGAAATATTTTGTACAGATAATTTTATAAATAACACGGCACTTAAACCCATCTATCACTGTATATATTATATATTGACTGGACTTACCTCCAACCCTGGACCCTCTGTACTACTTACCTCCAACCCTGGACCCTCTATACCACTTTCCTCCAACCCTGGACCCTCTATGCCACTTTCCTCCAACCCTGGACCCTCTATGCCACTTTCCTCCAACCCTGGACCCTCTATGCCACTTTCCTCCAACCCTGGACCCTCTATGCCACTTTCCTCCAACCCTGGACCCGCTATGCCACTTTCCTCCAACCCTGGACCCGCTATGCCACTTTCCTCCAACCCTGGACCCGCTATGCCACTTTCCTCCAACCCTGGACCCGCTATGCCACTTTCCTTCAACCCTGGACCCGCTATGCCACTTTCCTCCAACCCTGGACCCGCTATGCCACTTACCTCTTGTCTAACTGTTGTAGGACTCTTTTATATACTACTTACCTCTAGTCGGAGTGTTTCAGGAAGGGTAATGTAACTAGACTGTGTACAGCTCCGCAGGGAAGCCCGGCTCCGCAGGGAGTATCTCTACAAGAAAGCCCAGGAGGCCAAGCTGCACAGCATTGAGGACAAGAAGCAGCGGTTGAAGCGAGCTCTAGAAGGTTAGTGATTGGGTAGACCATACCGGGGGTAGTATAGAATAATCTGTTACATTTCTCCCTTTTATAATACTACATAGCGCTGCCGACTACGTTGGCGCTTTATAAATGGCAATAATTATAATCCGACCTGTCCGTTCTGTTTCTTGTTCCAGAGAACCGTCTGATTCCCACCGAGATCCGGAAAGAGGCTCTCTCCTTACAGCAGCAGATAGAGTTCGATGATCAAGGCCAGGAAGGTGAATATTATCAGGTGCTATCGTAGATTAGATTTGGGGCTGATACTGGAGTGTACAGACACCCGGTCCTGTTACTTCCTGCTTTGTTTTGCTTAGTACATTTTAAACTCAAGAGGCAACAATTGCCCAGAGCACCTGCTTGCAAAGACTTATCATTATTAAACGATACTGATTTTGTATTTGGGCAGTAGTGCATCCCTTTAATAGTGCATTAATGTAACCCTTAAACAAAAGTTCGTGTTTTTAGGTTCAAACATTTCTGAATCCTTTAGGTATTTCCTCTCATGTGGACAATGAATACAAGTGGGCTGGTGTGGAGGACCCCAAAATCATGATTACAACATCCAGGGATCCAAGTTCTCGTCTGAAAATGTTCGCGAAGGTACGGATTGCAGACTCTGTGCTGACATTTATTCCTCCCTGTTAATGGCACTGAACATCTCAATATAACACCCACCGTCTTCTCACTTCTACACAAATCATCTCAAGTCCTTACACCCCATTTATCCATACTTTCCCTGGTGTTCAATGTAAGAAACAGCGTTTACTTCAAAGGTGGCTATATCCTTTCCTGCAATCCATAAACCCGTTATTAACAGGCTGTATCTGCAGGAAGTATTTTACTGTTTACTGTAAGAGTACCTGAAGTACATTTCGTGCCGCCATCTCCCAGAATCCCTTTGTAATGCTGTCTGTATTAATGGCCCCATACAGCTCCGTAGTCACTGGGCTACCCCAGCTCTTCACCTCTAACCCCAGAAATAAACTCCTTTCTAATACATCATTGTATAAGTCGTCACACGCAAGATCCAACCCATTCCTCAAAGTCCTTATAGTGAGCAATAACCAGCTGTATTGCCCGGTCGTTGTATGACCTTCGCAGGACGTGTTTTGTTAGTTTTCCCTTAATCTTCAGCTGTCCAACTGGTTACACGTCCTGTCAAACACCGTATTTTTAAGGTTTTCTTCTCCCTTTATGTTATAGATGTGTGAAACTGGGCGCCTCCATCTTGGCTCCCTGTCAGACATTGTTATAAGCTCCTCCCTTTGCGCCTGGCACTCAGCATAGAGGGAGCATACAGAGAAAATGACACAATGTCTCTATTCCCTCCATTTACAATGTGTGCCCTGGCAGTGCCTTGTCTGAACTGGATTGTGAGGTCATTTGCTACATTATTAAGCCAGAACAGAACATCTCAAGGTTAAGACAAGTTCTATGGCATCTGTGGTGTAAATGGCTGTGCCCAGGTTAACAATCAATGGGACCCATAGAGCGGTGATCTGTTCTTACTGTCCTGTAACGGCTCATTCCTTACAGGGTTGTTAGTGGATGCAGTTTGGTGCTATTCAGGATGTGACAGATTGTCTGTTTGTGTTTCTTTGTGTTCATTGATGTTTCTTACCCAATCAGGAAATAAAGCTGACTTTTCCAAATGCACAGCGCATGAACAGAGGAAAGCATGAGGTTGGCGCCCTGGTACAGGCGTGCAAGGCTAATGACGTCACAGACCTTTTAATTGTGCACGAACACAGAGGGATGCCAGGTCGGTTCTACATTAATAACCCAATCCCCTTAAACATCCATCAGCGCCAAGGATGCACCAAATCTAAACATGGTTTTATTTCGAGATCAAATATTCTGCTTATTGAGTGCTTCCTCTCAGCCCAGGGGGACGCACTTGATTTAAGGAATTGCTTGATTATGTCTGTCGCTGGTGATTTTATCTGACTGCTAGGCCATTGTTTGCTTCCCAGATGGCCTCATCGTGTGTCACCTTCCCTTCGGACCCACTGCATACTTCACGCTCTGTAACGTGGTTATGAGACATGATATTCCTGATCTCGGGACCATGTCCGAAGCATTCCCCCACCTCGTCTTCCACAACTTTACCTCCAGGCTGGGACAGAGGGTGCGTTAACCTGTGCTAAGTTCCGCTGTTGCAGTAACCGGATGTTACTGTGCTGACTCTGTTTTACCTTTCAGGTATCCGACATCTTGAAATACTTGTTTCCGGTTCCCAAAGAGGAAAGCAAGAGAGTGATCACCTTTGCTAACCAAGAGGACTACATCTCATTTAGGTATCTGCCAGTCACCGTTCTCTCTGGGACTTTGGTTGGGGTGTGTAGGGTATAACTGAACATCCCCATTCTTTTTCCAGGCACCATGTATATAAAAAGACTGATCATCGCAATATTGAGCTGTCTGAAGTGGGCCCCCGCTTTGAGATGAAGTGTAAGTGTTTTTTATGTGATTTAATACTGTCTGTATCCCTCCTTCTCCAGACATTCTCACGTTAATCAATAATGTTTTCCAGTGTATATGATCAAACTGGGCACCTTGGAGAACGAGAACACAGCCGAGGTGGAGTGGCGCTGGCATCCGTACACAAACACGGCCAAGAAAAGGAAGTTCCTCAGCGTGGAATAGTGTGTATGTGGGCATGCCATGTAAATAAAAGGTTTATTTCTAAATAGCGCGTCTTTCCTCCGAGTCAAACACTCATTAAAGATCTCTCTCCAAGTCAGAAATTGGGAAGAACTAAATTGAGATTTACAAATTGTCACTTAAAACAAAATGGAAGAAGACTCTCCAACGCTGTTAATTTGGCAACAGTTAGTAATTCCCAGCCGGGGAATAAAACTAGTGAACGAACTTGGAGGTTTTTCTAAAAGCTGACAATATGACTGTGAATGTAAATGGTGCATGTAGGGCACTATAGAAGGACTGCCGGTTACAAATGAATTCACACAGTCTGGGTACCGAGGGTAGTGAGATCACCACGGATTCAGATAGGCTGCAGTAGTACCTTCTTTTCTTTCTTGTCTCGTTACATAACCCAATAATTACTTCTTCAATGGAATTTCCTGGAGTGAGTGGCCAGCTATCAGTGTGCTCCGCTACAACCAAATTACATGTTAAAGTACACCGTACGAGTCTGGTAACATGGAGACTTTTAATGGCGTAGGATTGGAACAGTAACATGAGACTTAGAAATTGTAAATATTTTATATTGTTAAAGGACCGCTATAGGCATCCAGAGCACTTCAGCTTAATGAAGTGGTCTGGGAACCTGGTCCAGCTAGGGTTAACCTTTTTTATTTTATATATTCTCTCCATAGTAGTTTCAGAGAAACTAGGTTTATAAATAGGTTAATCCAGCCTCTAGTAGCTGTCTCATTGACAGCCGCTAGAGGCGCTTGCGTGCTTCTCACTGTGATTTTCACAGTGAGAAGACGCCAGCGTCCATAGGAGAAAGTTTCATTTACAGCCCAGTGTGTTTAGACGCTTTAATCTCCAGCTCTGTTACTTGAATTATGACCAACTTTAACTGCACATGGGCAGTTTGGTTGATGGATGGGGCAGTTTCCAAGCTCGGCCGACTATCAGCAGTAATGGATCATCACACTCACACTATGGGAAATGCCAATCTTTATTAACAAAGAGAATTTGCACATGTAACATGCTCTATTCACATACATGTGCGGTAACATAGTATTTGTGTCATACTGTACATCCCCAATGGGTTCACTGCCAGATTCTCACCCCTGACCCCCTCGCCTCCCAGACATAATCATTCACACACTGCACATCCCCAACCTATATTGTGCAGACAACCCACATCCACTGTACATCTTCAAATAACTTTTAAAGAAACACTCTAGGCACCTTATCTTCTGTAGTGGTTATAGCGCCAGGTTTTCCCATTCACCAGTATTCCGTCAAGTTGTTAATACTTGGCTTTATAAGAGCAGCTCAGACTGGAATGACTGAGCACCCAACACCCCAAGCTAACTGTCAAACCATGGCAACCTTGACTCCATAACTACAATGCACAGTAGTGGTTATGGTACCTAGAGTGCCCATTTAATAACCATCTGTGACCTATTGAAGGTCAGCTTGTAGTTGGCTGTTGGACTGTCTGTGGTTCAGGATGGGGACTGGTCTCGAATTTGTTAGTTGGATGATTCCAGGGCTCTTTGATTCAGTTTTCCATCTGCTGGTAACTAGCGGCTCCACTCCGCAGGAGGGTCTCTGGGTCCCTTGGGCTTCGCAATGCGACAGTTAAATCCTGCAGAGTACAAGTCTAGTAATTAACACCACAGTGCAAGGAAGAGGAGATAAATAGGTTATAAGCCATTAGTGAACTTCACCCTGCTGCCTGAAATATCCCAGCTCCTCACTGTTCTCTCCAAAATATCCTACCTCCACACCGTGCTCCCCAAAATATCTCAGCTCTTTACCTTGCTCCAACAATACAGCCCATTACCGATGTCCCTTTATACAAGACCTTTAACAATCTTACCTAGCCCTCCCTCCGGCTATCTCAGACCCTTACGTAGCCCCTCCCAGTACCAAGGTTGATGTTCCAGGAGGGATAAGCCAAATGACAAATGATTTAGGTAAACTAGAAAAATGGTCAGAATTGTGGCAACTGACATTTAATGTGGATAAGTGCAAGATAATGCATCTTGGACGTAAAAACCCAAGGGCAGAGTACAGAATATTTGATAGAGTCCTAACCTCAACATATGAGGAAAGGGATTTAGGGGTGATTATTTCTGGTGACTTAAAGGTAGGCAGACAATGTAATAGAGCAGCAGGAAATGCTAGCAGAATGCTTGGTTGTATAGGGAGAGGTATTAGCAGTAGAAAGAGGGAAGTGCTCATGCCATTGTACAGAACACTGGTGAGACCTCACTTGGAGTATTGTACACAGTACTGGAGACCGTATCTTCAGAAGGATATTGATACCTTAGAGAGGGTTCAGAGAAGGGCTACTAAACTGGTTCATGGATTGCGGGATAAAACTTACCAGGAAAGATTAAAGGACCACTATAGTACCCTGAGGGTGCCCCCACCTCTGGAAAGGGGTTTAAACTTACCTTTTTCCAGCGCTGGGCGGGGAGCTCTCCTCCTTCTCTCCTCCTCTGATCCGCCTCGTCGGCTGAATGCGCACACGCGGCAAGAGCTGCGTGCGCATTCAGCCGGTCGCATAGGAAAGCATTTACAATGCTTTCCTATGTACGCTGGCGTGCTCTCACTGTGAAAATCACAGTGAGAATCACGCAAGCGCCTCTAGCGGCTGTCAATGAGACAGCCACTAGAGGATTAGGGGGAAGGCTTAACCCATTCATAAACATAGCAGTTTCTCTGAAACTGCCATGTTTATAAAATAATGGGTTAACCCTAGCTGGACCTGGCACCCAGACCACTTCATTAAGCTGAAGTGGTCTGGGTGCCTAGAGTGGTCCTTTAAAGCGGCACTGTCATGGCCGAATCCCGGTTTTCTTGTATTTTTTTTTTTTTTTTTTAAACTCCCCCCCTCCACTCCAAATGCCCACAAGCCCCATATTTCCTATTTTCTTTTATCTTTATTTTTTGCCTGGACCTAGGTCCTGGGCGCCACCAAGTTAAACACTTGGGCATGCGAACGGGAATTTCATCTATTCATTTATTCGTCAGAAAGACGAATGAATGAATAGAAATGTCAGATGAACAAACAAACACTGAATATCGGTATTCATTTGTTCAGTTTATTACAAGGAGGGAGCTACCAATGTAAAAATAGAAGCGGCAGGGAGCAGTGTTCCCCTCCACTTCCTAAGCCTCCCATGTCCTCCCTCACATGTCCTCAATATGACCCCCATAATAGCATAACGCTGATTGATATCTCCCGAATGTCCCTACTCGCTCTGCCCGTTATATCAGCCCTCTACCTAGACCCCAGATATTGCAACCCCTCCCCCAGTATATAAGCCCCTTACCTAGGCCCCCCGTATCTCAGCCCCATACCTGGGCCCCCTAGGTATTCCATCCGAACTCTTTACCTAAGAGGGCCTCCCCCCGGTTTCCCAGCCCCTTACCTAGTCCCCCCGGTTTCCCAGCCCCTTACCTAGCCCCCCAGGTGTCGCAGCCGGATTCCTCTTGGACGGGTCATTCACGTCCTCATAATCATCCCGTGAGGCTGTATGAAAAAAAGAGATCACACCGACCTATCACATCACAGAACACACAACATGCAGACCGGTAAGTGATGGCAGGGTCCATCCATTCCACCTGTGTTTATGCAGCAGTGAGGTCAATGTTTTGGCCACAGGGACTATTATTTCTACTTCACTGTGAAGACCTTATTAGCTCTCCCTTCCTCTGAGTGTAGGTCCCTAATTCTATAAAATACCTCCGTCACAGGGAACACAATGCTATCCATTCACAAAAAGATGATTTACTAAACTGAGTATTTCAAAGTTAAAATGGACACTATAGTCATCATTACGATGACAGCTTATTGTATTTGTTCTGGTGAGTATAATCATTCCCTTCAGGCTTTTTGCAGTAAACACTGTCTTTTCAGAGACACTGAGGATCCACTGGCCACTCAGATGGCTGCTAGAGGTAATTCCTGGGGCAGTGCTGCACAGTGTGACTGACATTCAGGGTCTCCACCCTCTGCATGGAGGGGCAGGTTATGATGAGTGAGGCAATTTACAAGGGGTGGGATGAGGCAGGTTATGGGATGGTGAGAGATTAAGGCATGGTGAGGTAGGTTATTATGAGAGGGGCGAGGCAGGTTATAGGATGTGAGAGATTATGGCATGGTGGTGCAAGTTACCACGAGATGGGCGAGGCAGGTTATGGGATGGTGAGAGGTTACGGCATGGTGGGGCAGGTTATAAGTAGGTGGGGACATGACTAAATTGAAGGGTGCTATGGTTTGATTTACATCGAGAACAAATACTCACTGTTTTTACCGGGAACGGCAGGGAATTCCTATAGGAGAAAAAAGAGACAAAATGTAAACGGACAGAAAATCTGTTTTGGTGAAATGACTGAAACATGCTGATTCCAGATACAGAATTAACCCCTTAAGGACACATGACTTGTGTGACATGTCATGATTCCCTTTTATTCCAGAAGTTTGGTTCTTAAGGGGTTAAGGAACTCTAGGGCTGTCACCAGGATGACAAAGACACACATTTACCGGGAATTTGGTTATTCATTCGATTTTTACCTGATTTACCTCTGGTTAAAAGCTTGCAA
Organism: Pelobates cultripes; assembly: GCA_933207985.1. NCBI lineage: Eukaryota > Metazoa > Chordata > Amphibia > Anura > Pelobatidae > Pelobates > Pelobates cultripes. The sequence continues at coordinate 149,746,991 of OW240920.1, read as the reverse complement.
TCCAAATACTAAACCTGTTCTAATGTTTCATTCCCTCAATAAAATCAAACCCTCAGCTTTAATCTGCGCTCCCCACAGTCTGCCCAGTAAATATAGTTTGAAACTCACAAAGCAGCAACAACACTAAGTTAATAATTATCTGCTTGGGCACTGTGTGATCTGACCTCGGTAACTGTGAGAGGCCACGTGTGGTTAGGAGTAGATGGTGTGATCTAACCTTGGTAACTGTGAGAGGCCACGCGTGGTTAGAAGGAGATGTTGTGATCTGACCTCGGTCACTGTGAGAGGCCACGTGTGGTTAGGAGTAGATGGTGTGATCTGACATTGGTAACTGTGAGAGGCCACGTGTGGTTAGAAGGAGATGGTGTGATCTGACCTTGGTAACTGTGAGAGGCCACGTGTGGTTAGGAGTAGATGGTGTGATCTGACCTTGGTAACTGTGAGAGGCCATGCGTGGTTAGAAGGAGATGGTGTGATCTGACCTTGGTAACTGTGAGAGGCCATGCGTGGTTAGGAGTAGATGGTGTGATCTGACCTTGGTAACTGTGAGAGGCCACGTGTGGTTAGGAGTAGATGGTGTGATCTGACCTTGGTAACTGTGAGAGGCCACGTGTGGTTAGAAGGAGATGGTGTGATCTGACCTCGGTCATTGTGATGGGCCATGCGTGGTTAGGAGTAGATGGTGTGATCTGACCTCGGTCACTGTGAGAGGCCACGTGTGGTTAGGAGTAGATGGTGTGATCTGACATTGGTAACTGTGAGAGGCCACGTGTGGTTAGAAGGAGATGGTGTGATCTGACCTTGGTAACTGTGAGAGGCCACGTGTGGTTAGGAGTAGATGGTGTGATCTGACTGTGGTCACAGAGAGGCTTTGACAATATAAGTATATATAAAATCGGTAGTAAATATAGACCTATTTGGCCAAATAAAGTAGTGGTTTATTTTTACACATTTTCTGGAATAACCCGATCCTTTCTGCTGGAGCCCGGATACCCTTGTGCTTAGTGGGGAGCATACCGTCTGTGGATTGAGCTATTACTCGTTTTATCAGTTTTATGATTTTGTGGTGGGGAGCATACCGCCCAGACGCTATATAGTAGGTACTACTTGAGCTTTACACTTCGTAAGATCACTGCTTACTCTTAACTATTTTATATAGAATATACTGCACAATATTGCGTTGTATTCTCATATACATAAACAAGGAGACCCTAAGATGGAGGAAAAGGGGGGGGAGGAAAAACACACACACCCACCCCTCCTTAACCCACAAGGGTCAGCAAAAAAGGAAGCCCCTGCCTAGAGAGAAATGCTAAAACTTAACCTTTAATGATAAAAAATAAAAAATGTCATAATGGAAGTAATAACAAGAATGGAATAAAAGGAGAGGGAGGGAGCAGATAAAGAGAAGGGTATAGAAAGTGACCACTAAGGGTCACCTGTAAAGAAAAGCTATAACAGCACTAGAAGCATACCCAGGTCCAGATTTGTAAGGGGGCTGGGCAAGCGTAATGTGGTGGAGAAATTGCTGCTCCTAAACCAGAGACAGAGATCTCTATGTACAAAGAGCTACCAAAGAATTTCAATAATAGAGACCCTGATAGTAGCCATAAATGAATACACAGTTGCAATGTCTATCTATCTATCTATCTATAACAACTTGTATCCACCCGTAGATATGGAGTATTGTAGTATTCTCATATACACCACACTAAAGGGAGAATTCAAAGTGAATTTCTATATTAAGGCCAAGGTTTCCGAACTAAAAGCTGATTTCGAGAATTTTCCCAGTCCAGCTATTAATCTTTGAAATTCATTTAGAATTCTCACTTTAGAGAATAACCCTGTTAGTTTATGCAGCCTCAGAACCCTAACTCACAAGCAAACAAAATAGAACATAAACATTATATATAAAAATATTCAATCGGATTTTACAGCAGAGAATGTTTCTGGCCAACCTGGTAAACCGACCGGTTACCTCTACTAACTCCCTTCCTTCAGCCGATCAGGAACCATTTAAAATACAAAAGAGACCCATTTCCCCCCAGTAACTGGACGAGACAGTTCTGGAGGTACAACTCTTACAATCCTTATTGAAAACAGGCTTCTGTTATGCAGAGACCCCCACACACATTAAAACATAGTACATACAGGAGGGCTCTGCGCCAAGGGAAGGGGGTCACACATATCCGACACATATCACTGGATAGCCCCGGGTCCCCTCTGGGATCCCTGCAAATAACGGGGCTATCGGATGCACAGAGCCCTGAGAAATCATCATCCCCAAAACCTGGGGCTCGAGGCTCTGTATATCCCTGAAATTAGTCCCAGGGAGTTGCTTGGTTTAGTCTGGGGCATTTAAACTTTGCGCCTAAACCAAGCAGCAACCAATCAGCTGAAAGGTGCGAAACCAAATTACACCAATCAGAGCTGGGGAGGTGGGAGAGGAATTTCACCACCCAAGCCGAAGAAAGGGCGTGAAACTTGGTTGCACCAATCAGCACTCGGGAAGGAGAGGGGTTTCGCCGCCCAACTGAGGCAGACCCCGGGTGGGGAGCGCACTTTGGGCAGCTACGAGCCTGGCCTCGCAGCCCCCAGGTAGAGGAACAGTGATTATGGCTCCTCTAGGAGCAGGCTAGAGTGACTCGGACCACCAGTACCCCAGAAAATATCCCCACCAACATCAGGGACTCGTCCCTGGATTCCCGGTGCAAAGCCCCCGCAAGGGAACCGTCCCTCTTCAGGATCCAAAAGCTGCCCCTGGTGGTCACCCAAGGGAATGCTCACCCTGGTGGCCACCCAGCGGAGCGCTCATTAATAACTTCCCTTGCGGTTTCACATTTATGTTGCAAGTGCGAACGTTCTGATTAATTGTTGGGAACGTTGTAATGGGGCACCGGGATGGTCCTCGTTCGGGAAGTGCACGAACTCTGTGCGCTGGAGCGCCCCCGCGTGGTCAAAAGACCTATTACACAGTTAAAATAAAACTACATAGGGAAACACACACATTTTATAATGGGAAATCTACGAATATAGAAGAGGGCAATTCACGCACAGCCAGCAGTCCTGCCACAGCTTCCTTTAGAAGTATCTCCTGCTCTATAAATTGAAGTTTAATCACAGGAGGCTCCTGCCGGGTCTAGTAGGCTATTAACAAAGCAGGAGATAAAGTATGAACATTAAATCTCTTTACAGGAAGTCAGGAGTCTCCGCCAGAAAGGTGTGACTATAAATGCACAACCAGCATTATTTACTAAAGTGAATGTTACATTTTAGACCAAAATAGCCGAACTGTAAGCATACCCTTAAATTTGAAATTCACTTTAGTAAATAAGTTGGTGATTATTTAACTCCTAAATGGCAGATAATGTTCTATACACCAAAACCACTTCATTAAGCTAAAGTTGTTTTGGTGCTTGGAGTTTCCCTTTATTAACGTGAGACTACTTCCAGGTACGTACAAGCTTTGGTGTGTCAGGAAGGTAGGTTCACTCTTTGATACTCACGTTCTGAGCATGTGGCCACCATTTGTTTTCATTTTTAGAATTCGTGGTATTGGAGTACGTGTTTGTGTCCACTACAGGAAGAGGGAGACAGTCATAGAATGTTATACAGCAGTTACACATTTACTAACTATCATAACCACCATGTATTGATTAATGTACCCTAGAAACTGACTGACCCTCATATTAACAACCCCTATCTCCCCTCTTACTGTGCGTTATAACCCGACTCGTCTCCTCCCGCACTGTGTGTTATTATAACCCATCTCCTCCCGCACTGTGTTATTTTAACCCATCTCCTCCCGCACTGTGTGTTATTATAACCCATCTCCTCCCGCACTGTGTGTTATTATAACCCATCTCCTCCCGCACTGTGTGTTATTATAACCCAACCCGTCTCCTCCCAGCACTGTGTGTTATTATAACCCAACCCGTCTCCTCCCGCACGGTGTGTTATTATAATCCGACTCGTCTCCTCCCGCACTGTGTGTTATTATAACCCGACCTGTCTCCTCCCGCACTGTGTGTATTATAACCCAACCCGTCTCCTCCCGCACTTTGTGTTATTATAACCCGACCCGTCTCCTCCCGCACTGTGTGTTATTATAATCCGACTCGTCTCCTCCCGCACTGTTTTATTATAACCAGATTTGTCTCCTCCCGCACTGTGTGTTATTATAACCCGTCTCCTCCCGCACTGTGTGTTATTATAACCCGTCTCCTCCTGCACTGTGTGTTATTATAACCCATCTCCTCCCGCACTGTGTGTTATTATAACCCATCTCCTCCCGCACTGTGTGTTATTATAACCCGACCCGTCTCCTCCCGCACTGTGTGTTATTATAACCCGACCCGTCTCCTCCCGCACTGTGTGTTATTATAACCCGACCCGTCTCCTCCCGCACGGTGTGTTATTATAACCCGACTCGTCTCCTCCCGCACTGTTTTATTATAACCAGATTTGTCTCCTCACGCACTGTGTGTTATTATAACCCGACCCGTCTCCTCCCGCACTGTGTGTTATTATAATCCGACCCGTCTCCTCCCGCACTGTGTGTTATTATAACCCGACTCGTCTCCTCCCGCACTGTTTTATTATAACCAGATTTGTCTCCTCCCGCACTGTGTATTATAACCCGACCCGTCTCCTCCCGCACTGTGTGTTATTATAATCCGACCCGTCTCCTCTCGCACTGTGTGTTATTATAACCCGACCCGTCTCCTCCCGCACGATGTGTTATTATAACCCGACCTGTCTCCTCCCGCACTGTGTGTTATTATAACCCGACTCGTCTCCTCCCGCACTGTTTTATTATAACCAGATTTGTCTCCTCCCGCATGGTTATATAGTCGAAAAAGATATTTTTTTTAGTTGTTATTTTTTTCGCTATTTTGCCCTTTAAATTGACTTTGAATTCTCTGTTTAGTAAAATAACCCTGTGAATGCTGGATTTTCAGAGGGGAAGTGCTGGGGGCACGTTGGCTGCCTTGCTGATAATGGAGGGGTTGGAGAGAGGCCCCACGCCGTGATATCCTGGTGCCATGTTTCCTTTGTAACCACACCTATTCTGCAATAAATCTACTTCTGCCAAACGGACCTAGCCTGATCCTTAGTCTTACTCCACCTCCCCGGTAAAAAGCAGCACAATGAGCTCATTAGCAGTGGCACGAGACCTGTTACCTGTGCTGGGTGTTGCCACGTGGGTGTATTCAGCTGTAGTAGCCTCTGCTGAACTCGGCATTTCAGCATACGCATAGGACGATGACATGGACGCTGTAGATGGAGTCAAAACAAGAGCTGAGGCCCGGTTAGACTTGGGCACCACAATGCTGTACACAGGATTGCTCAGTTCTGGGGGAGTCATGCACTGGTTGATATTATCATATTCTGTGGTCAGGGCAGCACGGGGGGCTTGTGGCACAGGGGGGCTCACGGCAGCTTTGGGACGGCGTATCACAGCGTACGTTTCGCTCATGGCTGAACGCTCAGGGTGTACTGGAGACTGATGGTCCAGGGGCAGAGAGAAGCTGTAGAGACAAGTTGAGACATTCATTAAATAGAACAGTGAATAGGACTCGTAGTCCCAACATGGCGATAAAAGATCCTACCATGACATGAAAACGTCCTTAAATGGACACTAATCACCATAACCACTTCTCACAAATGCAGGGTGCACCGAACGCCTCACTCTGTATATTGCTCTAGTCAAGGGTCAATTTTGTCCAGGGCTAAATGGCATTGATTGGCTGAGTGTCATCTGACATGCGAAGCCAATGAATGACACACAAATTCACACAAAATTCATAATATTAAAGAAATATAGCAACAGTCTGAAAAAGGGGCTGCGGATGCCCAGAGAACCCCAGTTTTTGTTCCACTACTTGAAAACACAATGAGAGGACTGCACAAGGGATAGGCTGGCACCATAACCACTGCAGTGGGCTTAAATAGGGAAACATTATACACACACATTAATAAAGCATTGAATCAATTCTGAACTGCGACATTCAGCCCTGCTGTGGCCACCCCCAAACTAACCTTACAGCTGATAGCTTTGCATGCTACTTTACCGACAAGATTGAACAGCTAAGGAAACAATTCTCCCCTCCCTGCCGTTCTCTTTCTCAACCACATGCAAATCATGCTTTCCCTACCCTCCAGACTTTCTACGCGGCTACTGAACAAGAGGTGGCTGCGCTTCTCCCGCATCCGCCCCTTTCTTACGCAAGATGCTACCAAGGAGCTTGTCCATGCTCTAGTAATTTCCCGCATGGATTACTGTAACCCTATCCTTAATGGTCTCCCCAAAAGCCGTATTGCCCCGCTACAGTCTGTAATGAATGCTGCAGCTAGACTGATTTTCCTCTCTAGTTGGTCCTCTCACACCTCACCCCTCTGCCAGTCCTTACATTGGCTTCCTGTAACCTATAGGAGTCAATTCAAGGTACTTATTCACACCTACAAAGTACTGACCAATTCTAGCCCCTCTTATATCTCATCGCAGATCCATAGGTATGCCCCTCCTCGTACCCTCTTCTCTGCCCGTGACCACCTCCTGACCGCTGCTCGCACCCGTACGGCCAACTCGCGCTTGCAGGACCTCTCGTGGGCGGCTCCTCTCCTATGGAATAGCTTGCCTACTGCCATCAGACTCTCCCCTAGTCTTCAATCATTTAAGAAGGGCCTTAAAACCCATCTCTTCAGGAAAGCTTATGGCCTCCCAGAGTAATCTCTACCTTACATACCTGTCTCCTGCTCTCTCCTATGGGACAGTGCTTTGCTCTCTCCTCCAGCTCTGATTCACTCCTACTTGATATTTCTTGTCCTAATGTTTCTAATACCCCACCTCCTATAGTCTGTAAGCAAGTTTGAGCAGGGTCCTCTTCAACCTATTGTTCCTGGAAGTTTTCTTGTAATTGTCCTATTTATTGTTACATCCCCCCTCTCAAAATATTGTAAAGTGCTACGGAATCTGTTGGCGCTATATAAATGGCAATAATAATAATAATATAGCTGGTGACGTTCTGAGGCCCCAGAGCACGAGAGAGAGAGACATTCCCAAATTATCAGTGTGTGCTCCAAGACGCCGAATGCCCAGCTCTGTGACAGCATGCAGCATGTCCTACCTTGATCTGAGCACCTGCTGTGGATTGGTCACTTTGAGTGGCTGGCTCACTGAGCTGCAGGCATCGTCATAGAACGGAGCTCGATTCTGTGGGAAGAGAAATGGTGAGAGGGAGGCGTCTCACAAAATCATCGAGCAACGTCAGGAAATCTCTCTTCCTCTTTTACACTTCAAATTAACCCTGTGGGCCCAACTTGCTCTCTATCAGTATATTGTCACATTAACCCTGTGTGGGACACCCCGCTCTCTATCAGTATACTGTCACATTAACCCTGTGTGGGACACCCCGCTCTCTATCAGTATACTGTCACATTAACCCTGTGTGGGACACCCCGCTCTCTATCAGTATACTGTCACATTAACCCTAAGTGGGACACCCCGCTCTCTATCAGTATACTGTCACATTAACCCTAAGTGGGACTTTCCGCTCTCTATCAGTATAGAGAAACATTAACCCTGTGTGGGACACCCCGCTCTCTATCAGTATACTGTCACATTAACCCTAAGTGGGACACCCCGCTCTCTATCAGTATACTGCCACATTAACCCTGTGTGGGACACCCTGCTCTCTATCAGTATACGGTCACATTAACCCTACGTGGGACACCCCGCTCTCTATCAGTATACTGTCACATTAACCCTAAGTGGGACACCCTGCTCTCTATCAGTATAGAGAAACATTAACCCTGTGTGGGACACCCCGCTCTCTATCAGTATACTGTCACATTAACCCTGTGTGGGACACCCCGCTCTCTATCAGTATACTGCCACATTAACCCTAAGTGGGACACCCCGCTCTCTATCAGTATACTGCCACATTAACCCTAAGTGGGACACCCTGCTGCCTATCAGTATACTGTCACATTAACCCTAAGTGGGAAACCCTGGAATATAAGAAAATTAAATTAACCCTTTTCTTTATTAGTGTCACTTTTATCAGAGCCCATTGTGACAGTTCTGTTCGCGGAGCTCACCGAGGTCAGATTCTCATAATTCGGATTCACGTTCAGCCGCTTTTCAAACATTTCAGTGATGGCGTGATACAGAAAGTCATACTGTTCCTGTGAGAGAATTATAGTGAGAGACTCGAACCACGTACACTGGTCATAACGGAGGGGTACACACACACACACACACACACACGTTGCAGTTACAGAAATTTTATTACCTTAGTCTGCACGGCTGATGGCCTCTGACGTCTTATTTCCATCACAACAGAATAAATACTGAAATCACTTGGAACCCTCTGAAAAACACACAGGGTAAGCCAATACTGAGCAATGGCCCCGCCAGTGAGCCAATACAGCTTATACAGGGAAATGCCCCCGGGGAGCCCGAGTTTATACAGAGCAATAAGTTTGGCGGTGCAAAGATGCAGGATAGCATTGGCCATAGGGCAATAATGGCAAGGAGCTTTCCCCACCCTTACAGTTTCTGCCTCTGCACACTCAACCAGTCTACAGTTCCACTGGAAGATATAGGAACCAGAGGGTCTTGGACTCTTGCACAGCAGGTATATGCACTCTCACTAAAACTGTTTTACAATAGGTTTCATGCAATGCAGCGCGACTATGAAACTTGCTCTCCTGGGAGGATTCCAGAATGTTTCCTGGTTACCGTGGCAGGACCGTTGCCTGTTTGTGAATTGCTAGGAGATATTCTCTGTGTTTTCCCCTGTATTGTGTTGTATTCTTGTGTTTTACCTGCTCCCAGTTAGGGAGAGCTCAATGCAAACGGGTTCCGTTCACCTCCCGAATGGGGACCACCAAGCAACCTCATTTAGAATGTTGTCTTAGAATGTTCACACCTTGTAACGAGGTGTCAAAACCACAAACCGCAAGGAAAGCCTGGGTGGCGGCCCGTTTGTTAGACAAATGCCATCTCGGGTGAGCATTCATGGATTGGTTCCTGAACAAGGACCTCCTCATTGCACCTTGGAATGTTCACACCAATCAATTAGAATGTTGGCAACAACATAAGTGTGAAACCGCAAGGGAATTAATAAGTGGGCGGCCACCGTTCGCATACACGAGCGGCAGCCAGGGGGAGCATTCATGTCCTGAAAGGAGGCACCCAGGGACCCTGTGGCGGTTACCGTTCTGGGCGTACCTGAAGTTGGTGGGGACACTCTCTTGGGGACAATGGCAGGTTGGCAGGCTTTCTGTGGCTGGGACTCCCAGGTACAGAGGCTCATGAGATGAAGACCCACCGGATGTGGGAAACCCTGAGGATGGGTGGCGGGAACAGGGTACAAAGGGACTGAAGACCCCTGGGAGGGGACATTGTCGTTATAACAGAGTGGGAAATGGGTCTCTCCGTACTATAACTGATTCCCTTCCAGGAACAAGACGTGACTGAACAAGGACAACCAGGCGAGTGGTCAGTAGGCCGGCTACAGTTACGTCTTATTCAATCACTATTTAAAGTGCAGCTCTGGGCCTTTCTTGTTCCCGAGTACTTCGTTCTATTTTGTACATGTTCACTGAGTCTGTTATTTTGACCCGGCTTGCCTTGACTTCACTTCTGCTCTCCTGCCCTTGTCTACTTAACCAGGCCTGTTTACGTTCCTCTGTGCTCCTCTCCTTGTCTGTAGCCTTCTCTTATTCTAATCCTACTATTTCCGAATTCCTGCTTTACGCTAGCCCGGACACTATAGTTTGGTAATATGTCTCTTTCTATCCCTCTGTTAGATCACTGCCTCTCACCTGAAAATCTTGTAGCCAACCATGGCAAACAGAGCAAGTCCCTCGGGTTCTGACCAAATACAGAAGAGTACTTGTTAGTATGGATCAGAACGCAAAGATGAGCAGGAGAGCCTCCCTCCAGTAATGAAGCAACGCCAAATGCTTTACCAGAACTTAATCTTCACCTACCTGTTGTTGCAGAAGACTCTGGATATATTCAACTGTACAGATCACCCCGGTGCGTCCACACCCTGCACTGCAAGAAGGGGAGCAAGCACATGTTACTGGCATGCATCCAACTTAAAGCCATTCTACTCCGTGCCATACAGAATAATTACATCATACTCTGTGCCATACAGAATAATTACATCATACTCCATGCCATACAGAATAATTACATCATACTCCATGCCATACAGAATAATTACATCCAGCTCCGTGCCATACAGAATAATTACATCATACTCCGTGCCATACAGAATAATTACATCCTGCTCTGTGCCATACAGAATAATTACATCCTGCTCCGTGCCATACAGAATAATTACATCCTGCTCCGTGCCATACAGAATAATTACATCCTGCTCCGTGCCATACAGAATAATTACATCATACTCTGTGCCATACAGAATAATTACATCATACTCCGTGCCATACAGAATAATTACATCCAGCTCCGTGCCATACAGAATAATTACATCATACTCCGTGCCATACAGAATAATTACATCCAGCTCCGTGCCATACAGAATAATTACATCATACTCCGTGCCATACAGAATAATTACATCCTGCTCCGTGCCATACAGAATAATTACATCATACTCTGTGCCATACAGAATAATTACATCATACTCCGTGCCATACAGAATAATTACATCATACTCCGTGCCATACAGAATAATTACATCATACTCCGTGCCATACAGAATAATTACATCCTGCTCCGTGCCATACAGAATAATTACATCCTGCTCCGTGCCATACAGAATAATTACATCCAGCTCCGTGCCATACAGAATAATTACATCATACTCCGTGCCATACAGAATAATTACATCCTGCTCCGTGCCATACAGAATAATTACATCATACTCTGTGCCATACAGAATAATTACATCATACTCTGTGCCTTGAAACAAATGGAAGTTTGAAATTAAAAATATTCTTATTATCCAGCTATTACTACAAAATAGAATAGAGATTCTTGCACTCACCCACCTCACAATCACTTACCTGCAGTGCACACACATTGGCACGCATGTCTCTCCCTGATACTGGCGTACCAGTTGGATCATCTCCAGGAAACAGGTGTAGGAGTCTGGAATTCCACGATCAGGCCATGCCACGTACTGAAACTGCTGGAGCTCCCGCAGCTCCTACATTCGATAGAAGATAATTCTGTGTTTCATTAACAACATAACTTCCCGCCTCTTTAGATCATTCTGCCAGGGAGCTCTGTACCTGGCCTCCTACAAGGAGAGGGAGCTCTGTACCTGGCCTCCTACAAGGAGAGGGAGCTCTGTACCTGGCCTCCTACAAGGAGAGGGAGCTCTGTACCTGGCCTCCTACAAGGAGAGGGAGCTCTGTACCTGGCCTCCTACTAGGAGAGGGAGCTCTGTACCTGGCCTCCTACAAGGAGAGGGAGCTCTGTACCTGGCCTCCTACAAGGAGAGGGAGCTCTGTACCTGGCCTCCTACAAGGAGAGGGAGCTCTGTACCTGGCCTCCTACAAGGAGAGGGAGCTCTGTACCGGCCTCCTACAAGGAGAGGGAGCTCTGTACCTGGCCTCCTACAAGGAGAGGGAGCTCTGTACCTGGCCTCCTACAAGGAGAGGGAGCTCTGTACCTGGCCTCCTACAAGGAGAGGGAGCTCTGTACCTGGCCTCCTACAAGGAGAGGGAGCTCTGTACCTGGCCTCCTACAAGGAGAGGGAGCTCTGTACCCTTTACAAAACTATGTGAACAGACTTGGTTCGTGGGATTTTATATTTCGTTTGGCAACCGAACAGGTGCATGAACCAGAGACCACCCAGGAGCTTGTTAAACCTAGTTGACCGTTTGTAACACTTTCCACCACAGCGTGAGGACTTGAGGACTGACTTAAAAATGTAGGCAGGCGGGGGGTGGGGCCTGACAGCCAAGATGGCAAGTCGCACATCCTAAGAGCTCCTGCTACAACCGGCATAAGTGCGCTAAAACCGAGCAACAGAAACATGTTAGCAGCACAGGGTGACCAGGAACAAACACAGAACACCATGCCTGAAGCCCGGGAGAGGCGGACGATCTCCCGGCACGGGTCAAGCTCACAAACGAGAGCCCACTACAGCCCTGCTACCCCCCCCCCCTCTGGACCGGCGGGGGACATCCCGGTCCTCGCTGGGGACGATTACCCCCACATCGCCCCCTGAACAAGCGACAAAACATGCAGCCAAACGGGAAAGACAGGACCTAGCCAAGATGGCGGCTCAGACACAGCCTATGACCAAGCGAACACCTACTAAGCCACCCAAGCACACAGAGTTTGTTAGCTGGCTAAGCACCTACCTCTGGGCAAAGTGTAAAGCCCAAAGACAGACTCACAAGCTAGCGATGAAAGAAGTGATGGCATGGATCCGCCCGGCTGCCCGGCGCCACCTGCAGGCGAACCCTCCTTGTAATTCCCGAGCGGCCCCACGACGGAAACAAAGCCGAAGCTCATCATGGCGGGAAACGGCGCCGGGGTCCTCGGATAGCACACACGACCCCATCCTCCAGATCGGGGCCTGCAGGCGCACCCAACCAACCTCCCACTCTGCGATACCAACAACCCTCAACCAGAAAAGCGCAACCCCGCACGCGAATACTCACAAAGCCGCCTGTGGCGCTGACCAGGACGCAGCGAGGCTGTTGGCTGGTGGGCGAAAATGGCGGACAGTCCCTCCACGGCCCACAGGAGAGGGAACCTCGAAGGGGCACATGTCCCGCCACGCTAGAAAAGGCATCGGGTGAAGAGAAACGGACTGATCCACACAGAGGCCCACGGCCTGCGACCCTGTTTGAGACGCAGGGATATTTACCCCATGCAGACGGAGACATAAAGTATCTCAGTTACCATCTCACCAAGGACTATGGACACTGAACAATGCTATGCTATCAGAAACACGGACTCAGCAAAAGTTGGTATCTTACAGACTAGCATAAAACACCTTAGTCCCACACTGGGGCAACCATGCTCGTCTGGATGGTCTCTCTCTTAAACCAGTCACACACGGATAAATGTTGTGCCGGAGGCCAGTTCAAAGCCAGAGGTCCTCAGATTTACCTAGTATGGTTAGGAAGCCCCCACTAGGCTCCTATTGAGCCACGTTGTTTTAATGTTCTTCAAGCTGTTTTGTTTCCCGTAGGGGTGCCTTACTTATCTTTGCCACATAACTTAGCCTCACAGAGCCATTTACAACTTGCATTTAATAATAATTTTACTAGCATATTTTCCTAGCCTGTAATATAGTAACCTGGTACCCCAGATCAAGACATCCTTATCTAAGCTAGTGTGCCATATTAGTTATGAAACCGATTCATTTAAGCTTGCACATCACTTATTTTCTTAACTTCCCATGAAAGCATGTTATTAATTATCTCAACGTATTCATAAGAGAAAATCCCTTTACCTAAGCAGTTAAAATGCCTACAACTTAGACACACCAGCTTGAAACAACACTCGACTGTCATATGCCTTGTCTATCATTGTTTGCATGTCACTTTTACTTTTATTTTTTTAACTTAAAAATTGTGCACAGAACTTATTATGCCATGTTACCACTTGTTGATATACGGTCTTGCATTGCTATTGTGGCATGACAGACCCGACTGTTTATCCATGCACGAATAAAAATAAAGAATTAAAAAAAAAAAAAAAAAAAAGGTAGGCAGACAATGTAATAGAGCAGCAGGAAATGCTAGCAGAATGCTTGGTTGTATAGGGAGAGGTATTAGCAGTAGAAAGAGGGAAGTGCTCATGCCATTATACAGAACACTGGTGAGACCTCACTCGGAGTATTGTACTCAGTACTGGAGACCGTATCTTCAGAAGGATATTGATACCTTAGAGAGGGTTCAGAGAAGGGCTACTAAACTGGTTCATGGATTGCGGGATAAAACTTACCAGGAAAGGTTAAAGGATCTTAACATGTATAGCTTGGAGGAAAGACGAGACAGGGGGGATATGATAGAAACATTTAAATATATAAAGGGAATCAACACAGTAAAGGAGGAGACTATATTTAAAAGAAGAAAAACTACCACAACAAGAGGACAGTCTTAAATTAGAGGGACAAAGGTTTAAAAAATAATATCAGGAAGTATTACTTTACTGAGAGGGTAGTGGATGCATGGAATAGCCTTCCAGCTGAAGTGGTAGAGGTTAACACAGTAAAGGAGTTTAAGCATGCGTGGGATAGGCATAAGGCTATCCTAACTATAAGATAAGGCCAGGGACTAATGAAAATATTTAGAAAATTGGGCAGACTAGATGGGCCGAATGGTTCTTATCTGCCGTCACATTATATGTTTCTATGTTCTAAGTGTTCGTCGGGGTGGGCGCTGTTCGCATGAATGACCACGAGGTGGCGGCCATCTTGTTCCCACGAACGCAGGCTGCGGTGTTTGGTCATCGAGTTCAGTGGCGAAAGTAACCTTACCACTGGTTTTTGGAGGAGCCTGTTTGCCAGCCTCCTGCCCTGTGACTATGGCCCTTGTGATAAAACCTGGTTAAAACCACTGTTTGTACCTTTTGGACTTCTGACATTACTTACTCAGTGACACTTTAAACTCCCAAAGCGGCATTCGAACAACCGCATGAACCAGAGACCACCCTGGAGCTTGTTAACACTTGGAAAGTTAACAACTTGGAACGTTTCTCACCGCAGTGTTCTAATTGTTCATCTGGGTGGCCGCAATTCCTACGAACAACCACGAGGTGGCGGCAATCGTGTTTGGGCATGAATCTCATGGAACTAAAAATCGGATACAGAAACTACCGAACACCACTGGACTTCCATCATCGCCTGCGTACGTTTCTATACAACTTAGAAGGGCACTGTTCGGTGGGATCATTAGTCTAGATGAGGAGAACACGCTCCGGGGTAAGACTATTGACTGTTCGTTTTCAAACTACCGAACTAAAACGACGGCAAGCCCTGATTCTCTGGAACTGTTTTGGGCATGGGACAATGCGTGCGGTTGGTCAAAATGTGACTTCCATAGAATTCCTGAATTGATCTGGGTGATTTTTGGATATGTTGGTCACCTAGATCAGGGCTATCAGGGGATGTAATAATTGTGGGGATTTTGTGTGTTTTATAAAAATGCGTTTTTTCTGCCTGGAGATAATTGAGTTATTACAGTATCTGACTCAATTATCTCCCAGGCAGAGGGGAGGGATTGTATGCTACGTGTGAGAGTGTCATGCCTTGTAACCTTACGGTTATTGGCCTGTGACTTTGTAAATCAGTCTACCATCAGGTACGTGTGGGCGTACCTCTTGCATGGGAATTGTCATAAGGCCAGTGTGGCTCCCATTAAAGTGAGACTCTTTTTACCCCTTCATAAAGTCTTGGTTTATGTTCGGGAATTGGAGAACTATATTCACTCTGGGGATTGCTACATCACAATACTCCCCTGAGTATAATCACTATCTCTTACAAGAGCTGTTTTTGCTACGCTCTCTGGACTAGGAGAGGTCTACCCGATGGAAGCTGGATCCAGGTCTTAGGTCCAGGGTGGGTGGAGGACGGCGAGACCCCAGCCAAGCTGCGGCGGTTAAGGGGCTACAGTGCTGATGGTGTCTGGTGGAGTGCTTGGAGTCCTTCGTCACCACTAGGAGCATCAACTAATGGAGGCACCCGGTTGGGGTGCCTGGCAGTCCTTCACAAACGGTTTGAAAGTGAAACTCGCGAACACGGGCTGGACTTCCAGGATTGCCTACATTCGGTTCTGCACAACTTAGAAGGGCACTGTTCAGTGGAAACGTTCCCACGAACAAGGGGAACAAGCTCCAGGGTAAGAACATTGATGGGTAGTTTGTTTGGTTTTTAGACTACTGAACTAGACCGACAGCAAGCCCTGATTCTCTGGTCAAATTATGACTTCCAGGAAATTCCAGAACCCCTGCTCTGATCTGGGTAATTTTTGGATATGTTGGTCACCCAGATCGGGGCTATCAGAGATGTAACTTTCGTGGGGTTTTGCAAAAAATTATGTTTTCTGTGTCTGGAGATAATGGAGTTAATACAGTGCTTGACTCAATTATGGCACAGGGGAGGGATTATCCTGTTTTCTGTGGGCGTGTCCTGGACCTGAGAGCCAATGTAAATACTTTGTCATGGTCTACTCTCAGGTCCAGTGGGGAATGCCCATGGAATAGGTTAAAGTAAACGCCTTTCATGGGAACCTGCATAGAAGGCCAGTTGTGGCTACCAAAAAAACAGTTCACCCTCAACACAGAGCCTCATCTCATGCTTGTAGGGAACCGCTATACCAGCTATAATCCCTGCTCCTGTGATTGGTCTTTGGATTGCTATAATCACTAGCTCTTGTAAGAGCTACACTGCTATACTCTCTTGGAGGAGAGGTCTTCTCACTAGGAGCTGGATCCAGGGACGGCGAAACCCCAGGCAAGCTGTGGAGGCTTAGGGGCTACAGTGCTAATGGTACTCAGCAACATCTAGGAAGCAGTAATTGGCGGAGGCACACAGTTAGGGTGCCAGGCGGTCAGTCACTGCTAAGTTCAATGCCGTAAGACGTTATAGTGGTAAATAGGGGAACTCTGTATCCGGCCTCCTACAAGGATGGGGGAGCTCGGTCCCTGTACCATGTAAACTTATACTCACGTCTTGGAATGTGACATGGAGTTTTCGGCACACAACCTCTGCATTCACTTGAATGGTCTCTGCCTGTTAAAAGAGCAGAGAATCTGATTATGGAGCTGGGAGAGTATTGGGTCAGAGATTTTACATGGTCAAGATTTAATAACAAGTGAATAGTTATTAAATCCTGCCAAAGTCACATGAAATCAATGCGCCATTGAATCTGTATTCATTTTTTTTTCAGCTAATTGGAGAAGGCAGACACAGAATCCACCCCAACTGTATGAGTGACTGTTAGCGCCTCACTGTTCTATTCACCAAGAGCTATGGAGCAAACAAGAGACACTTACCGTGCAGATGGAGAATGGCCCAAACTGTGCAGGCCCCTCGTCCAGAGACCAGTAACGCTCACACTTTTTCTATGGAAGAGTAATTAGAACACAGTAGAAGATGATTCATTATTCATTAAATCCCAGAACAAAGACCAAACCTTGTTTCTAAGGACAAAACCCTAAACAGGAGACACAATCCTACCCACAAACCCTGGCTCTAACTCGAATGCAAACCAAGTTTTAAACACGGATCTCAATTATAATCGCACACCCCAGCTTCAACCATGAAGTACCCAAAATCTAACCATCAAAAAAGCACAAAAATGTATGATACAATATTTACTCACCTTCCCATGCTCCACCTCTCGGCAAGCCATCACTATTACCTGGAAAAGACAGGCAGAGTAAGCAGGTAACATTCAGGCCCTCCTTCCATCCCTCACACCACGCAGGGGACACTCAGGCCGTCCTTCCATCCCTCACACCACGCAGGGGACACTCAGGCCGTCCTTCCATCCCTCACACCACGCAGGTGACACTCAGGCCGTCTTTCCATCCCTCACACCACGCAGGTGACACTCAGGCCGTCCTTCCATCCCTCACACCACGCAGGGGACACTCAGGCCGTCCTTCCATCCCTCACACCACGCAGGTGACACCCAGGCCGTCCTTCCATCCCTCACACCACGCAGGTGACACCCAGGCCGTCCTTCCATCCCTCACACCACGCAGGGGACACTCAGGCCGTCCTTCCATCCCTCACACCACGCAGGGGACACTCAGGCCGTCCTTCCATCCCTCACACCACGCAGGGGACACTCAGGCCGTCCTTCCATCCCTCACACCACGCAGGGTGACACTCAGGCCGTCCTTCCATCCCTCACACCACGCAGGTGACACTCAGGCCGTCCTTCCATCCCTCACACCACGCAGGCCGTCCTTCCATCCCTCACACCACGCAGGGGACACTCAGGCCGTCCTTCCATCCCTCACACCACGCAGGGGACACTCAGGCCGTCCTTCCATCCCTCACACCACGCAGGGGACACTCAGGCCGTCCTTCCATCCCTCACACCACGCAGGGGACACTCAGGCCGTCCTTCCATCCCTCACACCACGCAGGGGACACTCAGGCCGTCCTTCCATCCCTCACACCACGCAGGTGACACTCAGACCGTCCTTCCATCCCTCACACCACGCAGGTGACACTCAGGCCGTCCTTCCATCCCTCACACCACGCAGGTGACACTCAGGCCGTCCTTCCATCCCTCACACCACGCAAGGGTGCTGGATTTAATGGGTAGTGGGTACATGGAATTGGGAATATATGATATATAGAAAGGGCTGGTTAGTTAGCTGCTGTATTTAACACCTTAAGGACAAAACTTCTGGAATAAAAGGGAATCATGACATGCAACACATGTCATGTGTCCTTAAGGGGTTAATGGGGTAAATAATCAATTATTGTAATTCTCTCACCTTGACGTTATATTGCCAAATCATTCTCCAAAAGTCCAGTACCGTGTGACCCAGAGGCCCCTGGGTGGCAATATACCGTGGCCTATTGTCCCATCCCTGCAGGAAGAGTCATAAATGAAAATAGTTTTTTTAGTAAGACATGGATGAACAACGATGGACATGAGAATGTAGGATTCATTTTGTCATAGAAGACCCATATGAATGAATGCTAATAATTCTATGCTAAAAATCCTGAGCTCTGTGCAGCGCAACAGAATATGTTAGTGCTTAAAGAGGGACACCAATACAACTTAAATGCATTTGATAGGTTTGGCCACATTAATATGCTTTATTTTTTGCATGCTCAAATCTTTATAGATTTTGCACAAAAAAGTAATGCTGCATCATAACCCGGCCTCCTAAGCCACACCCCTTCAGTGCAAATAATGACTTCCTTATCAGTGTACGTACACAGCTCAGTCACGGTCAGTACGGAGTGATCTGAACAAAACAACCGGCATTATCGGAAGGATATCCGGACCGGTTTGTACTTTATGTGACTGTCTGAAGCCAGGCTGTGAATTAATAGCTGCTCACTCAGTATGGTCAGTGGCTGTGTACATACATTGATAAGTAGGTGTTTTCTGGAGTGAGGGGGCATGGCTAAGGATGATGGCTAATGGTGCAGTATTCTACAAAACATTTTTAAAAACAAAACAAGATTTCAACATGAAAAAAAATTCTGCATGTTCGTGAAGCCAACTCCATCAAATGCATTATCGTTGCTTGAAATGTACCTTTAACAAATAATAATATAAAGAGGGCTAGTGGTAGTCAGACTCGCTTGCCATTAGTCCTGTGTCATTAATGCTTTTTTCATTATTTAGGTAACTGAAAAATTGCGAAATGAGCAACATTGTCCTTTAAATAGGATCTTGTTATGAGTGAGGACAATGAATAAAAACCGAATATTCTCATAATCTGAGATATCTACTACATTCCCGGTCTGAAACGTACAGGTTACAATGATCTATTCCTTACTGGGAGAAAATAAACTGTTAGAATTTCCTTTTTTAATGCAGGATGTTACTAGATAGCAAATGTCATTCCCGCGAGTTTCTCAATAAGTGCTCATGGTGACGCAATGTGGTCATTGTACCCGGAGGATCTGAATGTGGAGCAATCACAGGAACATCCTAATGGTTTCCATGGAGACTGCTCCACGTTTAGCACTTCCTGTAATTTAGTAAATACTCTGTAAATATTAGTAAATACAATGCGCTGCAAAGAGATCCCTCTGCAGAGCCGCCTGAGGCCACAATATCACAGCAGGCATGGGGCGACCATATTGCAGGGAAGGCACCTACCTGAATAAAGCTGGCGTTTATATAATCCGATCCCACATCTTCTGCCAACAGCGTCACAGGGACTCGAGTCTGGTCATCTGCAACAAAACAGAGCGGTGAGAGCTCCGTAACCAGGGGCGGGGAGCAGCGAGAGCTCCGTAACCAGGGGCGGGGAGCAGCGAGAGCTCCGTAACCAGGGGCGGGGAGCAGCGAGAGCTCCGTAACCAGGGGCGGGGAGCAGAGAGAGCTCCGTAACCAGGGGCGGGGAGCAGAGAGAGCTCCGTAACCAGGGGCGGGGAGCAGCGAGAGCTCCGTAACCAGGGGCGGGGAGCAGCGAGAGCTCCGTAATGTCAGAATTTATGACTAGAAGGAGTTTATAGAATAGTGAACGGTATCCTGTTTAAATGTGAGCGCACTATAACCACTGATAAGGAAAGCGGTTTCCCTTATATAAGGGAAGAAAGAAACCAGTTAGCACAGAGCTGGGGCAGTTCTTCCAGTGCTAGCCAGGGGGCGCTGTGCTCTGATTGGATGGAATCGCTTGAAATTAATTCCATTTATATTGTCATGTTTCCACTCACAATCATTGGCAGAGTGACACCCTTCACTCACTCCGTGGCATTCTTACCCCTCACTCATGCCATGGCACCCTCACCCTTCAATCACTCCGTGGCACCCTCATCCCTCACTTCATGGGATTCTCACCCCTCACTCCTGCCATGGCACCCTCACCCTTCACTCACACCGCGGCACCCTCACCCTGTGCCACCCTCACCCCTCACTCACGCCATGGCACCCTCACTCACCCTGTCGCATTCTCACCGTGGCATCCTCACCCCTCACTCAGTGCCACCCCTACCTCTCACTCACTCCATGGCACACTTTATTACCGGGTACTCACATGGAAGAATATCTTTATATCGATTTTTCTTCAG
Source organism: Pelobates cultripes (assembly GCA_933207985.1). Classification (NCBI taxonomy): domain Eukaryota; kingdom Metazoa; phylum Chordata; class Amphibia; order Anura; family Pelobatidae; genus Pelobates; species Pelobates cultripes. The sequence continues at coordinate 149,726,265 of OW240920.1, read as the reverse complement.
GTTTTCTGGACTTTCTCCCACTTTGGTGGAATAATCATTGCTCTGTTTGAATGCTGCAGCCTGAGTCTTTATATCCTGAAAACAGAAAATATCCTCAGACAAAATCCCAACACGATCACTAACAGACAAAGAACAGGCATTGTCGGCCAGGAGGGGTAACCGACAGCCAAGGGGGTAAATCATCCCCCTGGTTCCTTCTAATTATAATAGCATGCTCTTCCAGCTGTTTGGAACCACAGCCAATCACCTCCCTATTCCCTTCACATGCTATCAGCTGCTGCAGTTATTCCATTAACTCTCTCTGCCATCACATACAAATCCCTCTGCTACCTCTCGTCTCATCTCCCCAGTTTAACCTTTAGATTGTAAGCTCACGGGCAGGGCCCTCTACCTGTTGTATCGGTCTGTTATTATTGTGTTTGTCTTTTTCCCAATTGTACAGCGCTGCGGAATATGTTGGTGCTTTAGAAATTCCAATAAGAAATAAATAAACAAGGGCACTACACCAGGACTATTCCTGCGGAGCTCTGTGATACCCTCATACACACTGCACATTGTGAGTTTTATTACTGTGGAGCTCTGTCAGTAATGTGCAGTGTGTATGAGTGTATCACAGAGCTCCACAGCAATAAAACTCCCAGTAATGTGCAGTGTGTATCACAGAGCTCCACAGTAATAAAACTCCCAGTAATGTGCAGTGTGTATGAGGGTATCACAGAGCTCCACAGTAATAAAACTCACAGTAATGTGCAGTGTGTATGAGTGTATCACAGAGCTCCACAGCAATAAAACTCCCAGTAATGTGCAGTGTGTATCACAGAGCTCCACAGTAATAAAACTCCCAGTAATGTGCAGTGTGTATGAGGGTATCACAGAGCTCCACAGTAATAAAACTCACAGTAATGTGCAGTGTGTATGAGTGTATCACAGAGCTCCACAGTAATAAAACTCACAGTAATGTGCAGTGTGTATCACAGAGCTCCACAGTAATAAAACTCCCAGTAATGTGCAGTGTGTATGAGGGTATCACAGAGCTCCACAGTAATAAAACTCACAGTAATGTGCAGTGTGTATGAGGGTATCACAGAGCGCCACAGCAATAAAACTCACAGTAGTGTGCAGTGCGAGTGTATCACAGAGCTCCACAGCTATAAAAATCACAGTAATGTGCAGTTTGTATGAGTGTATCACAGAGCTCCACAGTAATAAACCTCACAGTAATGTGCAGTGTGAGTGTATCACAGAGCTCCACAGCTATAAAACTCACAGTAATGTGCAGTGTGTATGAGCGTATCACAGAGCTCCACAGTAATAAAACTCTCAGTAATGTGCAGTGTGTATGAGCATATCACAGAACTCCACAGTAATAAAACTCTCAGTAATGTGCAGTGTGTATGAGTATCACAGAGCTCCGCTCCACAGCTATAAAACTCACAGTAATGTGCAGTGTGTATGAGTATCACAGAGCTCCACAGTAATAAAACTCACAGTAATGTGCAGTGTGAGTGTATCACAGAGCTCCACAGCTATAAAACTCACAGTAATGTGCAATGTGAGTGTATCACAGAGATCCACAGCTATAAAACTCACAGTAATGTGCAGTGTGTATGAGCGTATCACAGAGCTCCACAGTCATAAAACTCCCAGTAATGTGCAGTGTGTATGAGCGTATCACAGAGCTCCACAGTAATAAACTCACAGTAATGTGTATCACATAGCTCCACAGCAATAATAATCCCAGTAATGTGCAGTATGAGTGTATCACAGAGCTCCACAGTAATAATACTCCCAGTAATGTGCAGTGTGTATGAGGGTATCACAGAGCTCCACAGTAATAAAACTCCCAGTAATGTGCAGTGTGTATGAGGGTATCACAGAGCTCCACAGTAATAAAACTCCCAGTAATGTGCAGTGTGTATGAGGGTATCACAGAGCTCCACAGTAATACAACTCCCAGTAATGTGCAGTGTGTATGAGTGTATCACAGAGCTCCACAGTAATAAACTCACAGTAATGTGTAGTATGTATGAGTGTATCACATAGCTCCACAGCAATAATACTCCCAGTAATGTGCAGTATGAGTGTATCACAGAGCTCCACAGTAATAAAACTCCCAGTAATGTGCAGTGTGTATGAGGGTATCACAGAGCTCCACAGTAATAAAACTCCCAGTAATGTGCAGTGTGTATGTGGGTATCACAGAGCTCCACAGTAATAAAACTCCCAGTAATGTGCAGTGTGTATGTGGGTATCACAGAGCTCCACAGCAATAAAACTCACAGTAATGTGCAGTGTGTATGTGTATCACAGAGCTCCACAGTAATAATACTCCCAGTAATGTGCAGTGTGTATGATGGTATCACAGAGCTCCACAGTAATAGAACTCCCAGTAATGTGCAGTTTGTATGAGTGTATCACAGAGCTCCACAGTAATAAAACTCACAGTAATGTGCAGTGTGTATGTGTATCACAGAGCTCCACAGTAATAATACTCCCAGTAATGTGCAGTGTGTATGAGGGTATCACAGAGCTCCACAGTAATAATACTCCCAGTAATGTGCAGTGTGTATGAGTGTAACACAGAGCTCCACAGTAATAATACTCCCAGTAATGTGCAGTGTGTGAGTGTATCACAGAGCTCCACAGTAATAAATCTCACAGTAATGTGCAGTGTGAGGGTATCACAGAGCTCCGCAGTAATAAAACTCACAGTAATATGCAGCGTGTATGAGGGTATCACAGAGCTCCACAGTAATAAAACTCCCAGTAATGTGCAGTGTGTATGAGTGTATCACAGAGCTTCACAGTAATAATACTCCCAGTAATGTGCAGTGTATATGAGTGTATCACAGAGCTCCACAGTAATAATACTCCCAGTAATGTGCAGTGTGTATGAGTGTAACACAGAGCTCCACAGTAATAATACTCCCAGTAATGTGCAGTGTGTGAGTGTATCACAGAGCTCCACAGTAATAAATCTCACAGTAATGTGCAGTGTGAGGGTATCACAGAGCTCCGCAGTAATAATACTCCCAGTAATGTGCAGTGTGTATGAGGGTATCACAGAGCTCCACAGTAATAAAACTCCCAGTAATGTGCAGTGTATATGAGTGTATCACAGAGCTCCACAGTAATAATACTCCCAGTAATGTGCAGTGTATATGAGTGTATCACAGAGCTCCA
>OW240920.1:149699957-149722982 GCA_933207985.1 Pelobates cultripes | reverse complement strand
CTCCGTCACCAGGGGCGGGGAGCAGCGAGAGCTCCGTCACCAGGGGCGGGGAGCAGCGAGAGCTCCGTCACCAGGGGCGGGGAGCAGCGAGAGCTCCGTCACCAGGGGCGGGGAGCAGAGAGAGCTCCGTCACCAGGGGCGGGGAGCAGAGAGAGCTCCGTCACCAGGGGCGGGGAGCAGAGAGAGCTCCGTCACCAGGGGCGGGGAGCAGAGAGAGCTCCGTCACCAGGGGCGGGGAGCAGCGAGAGCTCCGTCACCAGGGGCGGGGAGCAGCGAGAGCTCCGTCACCAGGGGCGGGGAGCAGCGAGAGCTCCGTAACCAGGGGCGGGGAGCAGCGAGAGCTCCGTAACCAGGGGCGGGGAGCAGCGAGAGCTCCGTAACCAGGGGCGGGGAGCAGCGAGAGCTCCGTAACCAGGGGCGGGGAGCAGAGAGAGCTCCGTCACCACGGGCGGGGAGCAGCGAGAGCTCCGTCACCAGGGGCGGGGAGCAGCGAGAGCTCCGTAACCAGGGACGGGGAGCAGCGAGAGCTCCGTCACCACGGGCGGGGAGCAGAGAGAGCTCCGTAATGTCAGAATTTATGGCTAGAAGGAGTTTATAGAATAGTGAACGGTATCCTGTTTAAATGTGAGCGCACTATAACCACTGATAAGGAAAGCGGTTTCCCTTATATAAGGGAAGAAAGAAACCAGTTAGCACAGAGCTGGGGCAGTTCTTCCAGTGCTAGCCAGGGGGCGCTGTGCTCTGATTGGATGGAATCGCTTGAAATTAATTCCATTTATATTGTCATGTTTCCACTCACAATCATTGGCAGAGTGACACCCTTCACTCACTCCGTGGCATTCTCACCCCTCACTCATGCCATGGCACCCTCACCCTTCACTCACCCTGTGCCACCCTCACCCCTCACTCACGCCATGGCACCCTCACTCACCCTGTCGCATTCTCACCGTGGCATCCTCACCCCTCACTCAGTGCCACCCCTACCTCTCACTCACGCCGTGGCACGCTTTATTACCGGGTACTCACATGGAAGAATATCTTTATATCGATTTTTCTTCAGGTTTTCTGGACTTTCTCCCACTTTGGTGGAATAATCATTGCTCTGTTTGAATGCTGCAGCCTGAGTCTTTATATCCTGAAAACAGAAAATATCCTCAGACAAAATCCCAACACGATCACTAACAGACAAAGAACAGGCATTGTCGGCCAGGAGGGGTAACCGACAGCCAAGGGGGTAAATCATCCCCCTGGTTCCTTCTAACTATATAGCCTGCTCTTCCAGCTGTTTGGAACCACAGCCAATCACCTCCCTATTCCCTTCACATATTATCAGCTGCTGCAGTTATTCCATTAGCTCTCTCTGCCATCACATACAAATCCCTCTGCTACCTCTCGTCTCATCTCCCCAGTTTAAACTTTAGATTGTAAGCTCACGGGCAGGGTCCTCTACCTGTTGTATCGGTCTGTTATTATTGTGTTTGTCTTTTTCCCAATTGTACAGCGCAGCGGAATATGTTGGTGCTTTAGAAATTCCAATAAGAAATAAATAAACAAGGGCACTACACCAGGACTATTCCTGCGGAGCTCTGTGATACCCTCATACACACTGCACATTACTGGGAGTTTTATTACTGTGGAGCTCTGTGATACCCTCACACACTGCACATTACTGTGAGTTTATTGCTGTGGAGCTCTGTCAGTAATGTGCAGTGTGTATGAGGGTATCACAGAGCTCCACAGTAATAAAACTCGCAGTAATGTGCAGTGTGTATGAGTGTATCACAGAGCTCCACAGCAATAAAACTCCCAGTAATGTGCAGTGTGTATGAGGGTATCACAGAGCTCCACAGTAATAAAACTCCCAGTAATGTGCAGTGTGTATGAGGGTATCACAGAGCTCCACAGTAATAAAACTCCCAGTAATGTGCAGTGTGTATGAGTGTATCACAGAGCTCCACAGTAATAAAACTCACAGTAATGTGCAGTGTGTGTGAGTGTATCACAGAGCTCCACAGTAATAAAACTCCCAGTAATGTGCAGTGTGTATGAGGGTATCACAGAGCTCCACAGTAATAATACTCACAGTAACGTGCAGTGTGTATGGGTGTATCACAGAGCGCCACAGCAATAAAACTCACAGTAATGTGCAGTGCGAGTGTATCACAGAGCTCCACAGCTATAAAAATCACAGTAATGTGCAGTTTGTATGAGTGTATCACAGAGCTCCACAGTAATAAAACATACCGTAATGTGCAGTGTGAGTGTATCACAGAGCTCCACAGCTATAAAACTCACAGTAATGTGCAGTGTGTATGAGCGTATCACAGAGCTCCACAGTAATAAAACTCTCAGTAATGTGCAGTGTGTATGAGCATATCACAGAACTCCACAGTAATAAAACTCTCAGTAATGTGCAGTGTGTATGAGTATCACAGAGCTCCACAGTAATAAAACTCACAGTAATGTGCAGTGTGAGTGTATCACAGAGCTCCACAGCTATAAAACTCACAGTAATGTGCAATGTGAGTGTATCACAGAGCTCCACAGTCATAAAACTCTCAATAATGTGTAGTGTGTATGAGCGTATCACAGAGCTCCACAGTCATAAAACTCCCAGTAATGTGCAGTGTGTATGAGCGTTTCACAGACCTCTACAGTAATAAAACTCCCAGTAATGTGCAGTGTGTATGAGTGTATCACAGAGCTCCACAGTAATAAACTCACAGTAATGTGTAGTATGTATGAGTGTATCACATAGCTCCACAGCAATAATACTCCCAGTAATGTGCAGTATGAGTGTATCACAGAGCTCCACAGTAATAAAACTCTGCAATGTGCAGTGTGTATGAGGGTACTGGCGAGCCTGTGCAATAAACTCCCAGTAATGCAGTGTGTAAGTGAGGGTATCAAGCAGAGCCCACAGCACAAACTCCCAGTAATGTGCAGTGTGTAAGGAGTGTATCACAGAGCTCCACAGTAATAAAATCACAGTAATGTGCAGTGTATGAGGGTATCACAGAGCTCCACAGTAATAAAACTCACAGTAATGTGCAGTGTGTATGAGTGTAACACAGAGCTCCACAGTAATAATACTCCCAGTAATGTGCAGTGTGTGAGTGTATCACAGAGCTCCACAGCAATAATACTCCCAGTAATGTGCAGTATGAGTGTATCACAGAGCTCCACAGTAATAAAACTCCCAGTAATGTGCTCCACAGTAATAAAACTCACAGTAATGTGCAGTGTGTATGAGGGTATCACAGAGCTCCACAGCAATAAAACTCACAGTAATGTGCAGGGTGTATGAGGGTATCACAGAGCTCCACAGTAATAAAACTCACATTAATGTGCAGTGTGTATGAGTGTATCACAGAGCTCCACAGTAATAAAACTCCCAGTAATGTGCAGTGTGTATGAGTGTAACACAGAGCTCCACAGTAATAATACTCCCAGTAATGTGCAGTGTGTGAGTGTATCACAGAGCTCCACAGCAATAATACTCCCAGTAATGTGCAGTATGAGTGTATCACAGAGCTCCACAGTAATAAAACTCCCAGTAATGTGCAGTGTGTATGATGGTATCACAGAGCTCCACAGTAATAGAACTCCCAGTAATGTGCAGTTTGTATGAGTGTATCACAGAGCTCCACAGTAATAAAACTCACAGTAATGTGCAGTGTGTATGTGTATCACAGAGCTCCACAGTAATAAAACTCACAGTAATATGCAGCGTGTATGAGGGTATCACAGAGCTCCACAGTAATAAAACTCCCAGTAATGTGCAGTGTGTATGAGAGTATCACAGAGCTCCACAGTAATAAAACTCCCAGTAATGTGCAGTGTGTATGAGTGTATCACAGAGCTCCACAGTAATAATACTCCCAGTAATGTGCAGTGTGTATGAGTGTATCACAGAGCTCCACAGTAATAAAACTCCCAGTAATGTGCAGTGTGTATGAGTGTATCACAGAGCTTCACAGTAATAATACTCCCAGTAATGTGCAGTGTATATGAGTGTATCACAGAGCTCCACAGTAATAATACTCCCAGTAATGTGCAGTATGAGTGTATCACAGAGCTCCACAGTAATAAACTCACAGTAATGTGCAGTGTGAGTGTATCACAGAGCTCCACAGCAATAAAACTCACAGTAATGTGCAGTGTGAGTGTATCACAGAGCTCCACAGTAATAATACTCCCAGTAATGTGCAGTGTGAGTGTATCACAGAGCTCCACAGTAATAATACTCCCAGTAATGTGCAGTGTGAGTGTATCACAGAGCTCCACAGCAATAATACTCCCAGTAATGTGCAGTATGAGTGTATCACAGAGCTCCACAGTAATAAAACTCCCAGTAATGTGCAGTGTGTATGATGGTATCACAGAGCTCCACAGTAATAGAACTCCCAGTAATGTGCAGTGTGTATGAGCGTATCACAGAGCTCCACAGTAATAATACTCCCAGTAATGTGCAGTGTGTATGAGTGTATCACAGAGCTTCACAGTAATAAAACTCCCAGTAATGTGCAGTGTGTATGTGTATCACAGAGCTCCACAGTAATAAAACTCCCAGTAATGTGCAGTGTGTGTGAGGGTATCACAGAGCTCCACAGTAATAAAACTCCCAGTAATGTGCAGTGTGTATGTGTATCACAGAGCTCCACAGTAATAAAACTCCCAGTAATGTGCAGTGTGTATGAGAGTATCACAGACGGACGGACGGTACAGCTATGGGTTCACCTGGAACTCCTTTGTAAGAATTTCCTGGTAGTCTCTGCCTTTGGCTGCGCTGACTCTGTCCAGAAAAGCCCTGAGATTGTTGGCCATGAGGCTCATGGTGACAGCTCCCCTCTCGCACACTGAGCTCCCGCTGTCACCGATCAGGGACCGTCACACTCAGAGTGCTATGAGGAAGTGTCCAAACAGGGAATATTACAGCAAGACACCTCATGTGACAGCTCCATACCTTCCCCCTGTCTAACCGGCAGGACCAGAGCTGTCACCTAGTGGAGAGAGAGAGACAGCACCCACTGCGGAGGCGGGGGGGGGCACCTGGAGAAACTGCAACCTCTTTTTGGGAGAGAGACAGCACCTGGAGAGAGAGAGACAGCACCTGGGGAACCAGCACCCTCTGCTATGGGAAAGAGAGAGAGAGCACCTGGTAAGAGAGACAGCACCTGGGGAACCAGCACCCTCTGCTATGGGAAAGAGAGAGAGCACCTGGAGAGAGAGACAGCACCTGGGGAACCAGCACCCTCTGCTATGGGAAAGAGAGAGAGAGCACCTGGAGAGAGAGACAGCACCTGGGGAACCAGCACCCTCTGCTATGGGAAAGACAGAGAGACAGCACCTCTGCTGAGCACCTGGAGAGAGAGACTGCATTTACTGCTATGGGAGAGAGAGAGAGAAACCCCCTTTGTTGAGCACCTGGAGAGAGACTGCACTCACTGCTATGGGAGAGAGAGAGAGAGCCTATGAGACTTTTCATCTGTTTTTTTCTTTTGATCCAACAGAAGTTGAAAACCCCAATTTAAAGCAATTTTCTATTTTGCAAAACATAATTTGGGGGAAACAATTTTCTGACTCCAAAATGTGAAGAGACCTGTTAGCCCACCATATTGATTGTACGACTTCCTGTTAGCCCACCATACTGATTGTAGCCCACCATACTGATTGTACGACTTCCTGTTAGCCCTCCATACTGATTGTAGCCCACCATAGTGATTGTACGACTTCCTGTTAGCCCTCCATACTGATTGTAGCCCACCATAGTGATTGTACGACTTCCTGTTAGCCCACCATACTGATTGTAGCCCACCATAGTGATTGTACGACTTCCTGTTAGCCCACCATACTGATTGTAGCCCACCATAGTGATTGTACGACTTCCTGTTAGCCCACCATACTGATTGTAGCCCACCATAGTGATTGTACGACTTCCTGTTAGCCCACCATACTGATTGTACAAGGGATATGTTGATGTATTGGTTTTGGTAAATACATCATGGTTTGCTATACATTCATCTGGACTTTAAAACGAAAAACAGGACGCAGGAAGTGCAGACAATACAGTAAAACGGGAAGTGACCAAGGTGACAATAAGTTTACAACCTGCTTCTCTTTATTGTAATTCCGAATTCAGTAAACCACAAACCGTGGTCTCTGTATAACACGAATACTAATACTCTACCACTGTGTCTCATTTAAGAATAAGCGTCAGTGAGTGTGTCAGTGAGTGCCTGTATCAGTGTGTGTGTCAGTGAGTGCCTGTATCAGTGTGTGTGTCAGTGAGTGCCTGTATCAGTGTGTGTGTCAGTGAGTGCCTGTGTCAGTGAGTGTTTCAGTGAGTGCCTGTGTCAGTGAATGTGTTTATTAGTGAATGCTCATGTCATTGTATGTGCATGTATCACTGTGTGTGTCGGTGAGTGCCTGTTGTAACAATCCTCAGGTACTTTGTGAAGTACGTTCGTTCGCACACTCCCGAAATGCTAGGGACTTAGTGATTATAGCCCGTTCGCATAGTACGCTGATTCGTACTTTCCCGAAATACAAGCTGGTCATGAGAATAATTCAAGCAGTTCGTCGTTCACCTATCCAAAACATCAGTCGAGACTTGATGAAGGGTACAACAGGAATGTTTTATTATGGCCAGGAGGCCCACTTATATACACAGACCCCAAGCATGGGGTCTCCAGCAAAGACATAGCAGAACACTCCCACAACACGCCCAAGACACTCCCAGGCATCTGTCTGGGAGATAATTTATTGTACTTTACTTAAACTAATTATCTCCCAGGCACTAGAGGTACAAATCATAAAACATAAAATACCCCAAAATACATATAACACATATTGGAGGCCCCCAAAAATATTATATCCCCGGATAGTCTGGATCTGAGCGCCCAAGTTGTCCAAATAGTGCTCAGATCCCACGAACACAGCCGAATCGCCATTGGGGTAAAGTTTTGAGCGACCGCACACGTGGCGTCTGCCCAAATAAGTTCCAGAGAAATAGTGGTAGTGGTCGGTAACTTTCTGGAGTTCCATATGAACAAACAGACGAATGGTTCCCCTGGCTTATAGGTAGCAATTGTTCGCTATGTTCGTGCGAACAATCCTTCCGAACAGCGCTCTCCTGACTTGTTGTGGAAAGAAGCAGGCATTCGCATAAAATTGCCGCTGTTTGCAAGGTCGAGTGCCCAACTTATAGTTCCAGACACTCAACGACCAAGTCCCACTGCCTGCTTTCGTGCGACAAGATGGCCGCTGTTTTCTCCAGCACGTGTTGTTCAGTTATATGAATGGCGGCCACACAGTGAGAGCACTTCAGTTTGTGGTTTATTTGAATTTAATGAGCCAGGGAGTGGTCAGTGTTCAGTAGATCCATCTACCTAACGCAGGGAAAGATACTGGGTGAATAAAATACATGGTTTTTGTCAGACCTGTGTCATTGATTATAAGTTTCATTGTGTGTGTCAGTAAGTGCCCGTGTCATTGATTGTATGTATTGTGGCGTGACCGCTGCCTGTTCGTGAATTGCTGTGATCATCTGTGTATTGCCCCGTACTTTTCGTATGAATGTGCCTGTTCCCCGTTCGGGAGGGCCTACACAAAGGGAATGCATTCCCTTCCCGAACGGGGACCACCCTGACAACTCATTTATAATGTTAGTTTAGAAGGTTCGCACCTTGTAATGAGGTGTCAAAACAACAAACCGCAAGGGAAGCCTCGGCGCGTGCCACCCCTGGGTGGCGACCCATTCTTTATATGAATGCCATCTAAGGGGATCATTGGTGGATTGCTTCCCACCTCGTTCGGTTCCCGAACAGGGACTTCCCCAGTGCCCCTTGGAGTGTTCACACCAATCAATTACAACATTGGCATCTTGCAACATAAGTGTGAAACCGCAAGGGAAGTAATTAATGAGTACTTCCCTGGGTGGCCGCCATTCGTATAGAGCATTCGTGTGCCGAAAGGAGACACTTCCCTTGCCTGGTTTCACCAAGGGACCCCACAAGTGGAGGCGGTTACCGTTCTGGGGTCCATGAGATTGGTGGGGACACTCTCTTGGGGACAATGGCTGTTTGGCGGGCTTTCTGTAGCTGGGAGTCACAGAGGCGGGAAACTTTCCCGTGCTGGGACTCCCAGGTACAGAGAGCCCCTGGGCCCCGGAGGTGGGAAAACCTGAGGATGGGTGAGGGGAAACTGGGGAAAAAAGGGACTGGAGTTCCTGTCGCACGTACAGGCAATCAGTAACCTTTTCCTATAGATGAATCTTACCTGTAACAGTAAAAAAGAACCTGTAACAGCAAAATCTTAGACAGTTGAAGAATCAGTAAAACTCTCCAGAATATCTCCAATCACACACTTTGAAGCAGCACTTAGAAGTAGCAACCAAGCTATATAGGTCAGTGCTATAGGTGTGTATCACAATCAAAGACACATCCAGTCACTGACACAGTGATACATGTAACGGGCCTGCTGACAACCCGACCGGTTGTCCTTACTCAGTCACTTCTTGTCCCTGGAAGGGAATCGGCTATAACACAGAGAAACCCATTTCTCACCCAGTAACCGGACGACACACAGTCCTGGGGGTACAAGCCAACTTTATTGGCCACACTCGGCTTTATACTTTGATGGGGATAATGTAGATTTAGTCGCTGTTACTGCGACATGGTATAATGAGAAAAATTACTGGGACATAGCAATACCAGGATACTCTTTATATAGAAAAGACAGGGGAGGCAAGAAAGGGGCAGGGGTGGCCCGGGTGGCCCTGTATGTGACGGATAGCATATAATCTAGCCTAATAAAAGTTAGTGAGGCGAACATAGAGTCTGTTTGGGCTACGTTAGAATTAGGTAATCACACAGTAACTCGTGTAGGTGTGATTTATAGGCCCCCATGACAAATATAAGAGTTAGATAATCTACTAGTTGAGGAAATAGCTAAAATGACAATGAAGGGGGAAGTTATCATCATGGGAGACTTTAATCTTCCTGATGTAAATTGGAAAACAAAAATAGCTGCTTGTGCCAGGAGCACACATATTCTAAACTCCCTACTGGGATTGTCTCTAAAACAAGTCGTAGAGGAGCCAACTAGTAACAAATGGAGATTTTATATCTGATAACAAATGGAGATTTGGTATCAGATATTACTGTGGGTAAAAGTTTAGGATCCAGTGATCATCAGTCAGTGTGGTTTAATATAAGAACAGTGACTGACTCACACCACACAAAAACTAAAGTTTTAGACTTTAGAAAAACAGACTTTTGTAAAATTAGAATATGTGTAAAGCAGTCATTATCAGACTGGAGCAATTTAAATGGAGTCCAAGAGAAATGTGATTATTTAAAGGATCACTATAGGGTCAGGAACACAAACATGTATTATGACCCTATAGTGTTAAACCACCATCTAGCTCCCCTGGAGCCCTCATGCTTCCATAAATATAGCAAAATCTTACTGTATTCAAGCCTGAAGCTGTAAATCTGCATGCTCTTAGACTCAAAAAAAACAAGCAGTCTGCTGACATCATCAGAAGTGGTAGCCTGATCCAATCACAGTGCTTCCCCATAGGATTGGCTGAGACTGACAAAGAGGCAGATCAGGGGCAGAGCACAGCCCTGGCCAATCAACATATCCTCATAGAGATGAATTGAATCAATGATTCTCAATGAGGAAAGTTCAGTGTCTGCATGCAGAGGGAGGAGATACTGAACGTTTGGATGCATTTTAGGCAGCCATGACCCAGGAAGGATCCCTTACAGCTATCTGAGGAGTCGCCAGTGAAGTTATCACTAGGCTGTAATGTAAACACTGCATTTTCTCTGTTCAGACAGTGTTTACAGCAAAAAGCCTGAAGGTAATGATTCTACTCACCAGAACAAATTCAATAAGCTGTAGTTGTTCTGGTGACTATAGTGTCCCTTTAAAAGTTGTACTGCTGAAGGCAACAGAAAATTGCATTAGGCTTGTCAGTAAAAGCAAAAATTAAAGAAACCACTGTGGTACTCCACAGATGTGGCCAAAATAGTAAAAAACTAAAAGTTATCATTTAGTAATTATAAAAAAAAAAAAACAGAGTGAGGAAGACAAAATGATCTATAAGATTAGGCAGAAAGAGGTTAAGCAAGTTATAAGAGCTTCCAAATCACACACAGAAGAGAAAATAGCACAGTCAGTAAAAATGGGGGATAAAACATTTTTTAGATACATAAATGAGAAAAGGAAAGTAAAACAAGGATTAGTTAGATTAAAAACAAAACAAGGAAGGTATGTAGAAGAGGATAAAGGTCAGGCTGACTGCCTCAATTAATATTTTTGTTCTGTATTTACAGATGAAAATGAAGGAAAGGGACCTCAGTTAGGAAAAAGGACAAATGAGTCATTTATTACATATGAGTTTACAGAGGAAGAGGTTCTATTTCAACTGTCAAAAGTAAAGACAAATAAGTCAATGGGGCCCGATGGAATACACCCAAAGTTATTAAAAGAGCTTAGTGGTGTACTAGCAAAACCATTAACAGATTTATTTAACCTATCATGGTTAACAGGAATAGTCCCAGAAGATTGGAAGTTAGCGAATGTTGTGCCCATTTACAAGAAAGGTAGTAGGGAGGAGTCGGGCAACTATAGGCCAGTAAGCCTTACTTCAGTAGTGGGGAAAGTGATGGAAACCATGTTAAAGGATAGGATTGTTGAACATCTAAAACACATGAATTTCAAGATCAGAGACAACATGGGTTTACTTCAGGTAGATCAGTACAAACTAATCTTATAGATTTTTTTGATTGGGTACCTAAATAATAGATCAGGGTGGTGCAGTAGACATTGCTTACCTAGATTTCAGTAAGGCTTTTGACACTGTTGCACATAGAAGGCTTATCAATAAACTGCAATCTTTAAGTTTGGATTCCAATATTATTAAATGGGTAAGACAGAGGCTGAGTGACAGGCAACAGAGGGTTGTAGTCAATGGAGTATATTCAAAGATTGGGCTTGTCACCAGTGGGGTACCTCAAGGATCTGTACTTGGACCCATTCTCTAATATTTTTATTTGTGATATTGCAGAAGGTCTTGATCGTAAGGTATGTTTTTTTGCTGATGATACTAAGATATGTAACAGGGATGATGTTCCAGGAAGGTTAAGCCAGATGGCAAATGATGTAGGTAAACTAGAAAAATGGTGTGACAGATTCCCCAAAAAATCAAAGTTTGACCGACCGCACGCACGCATTGTCCCATGTCCAAAACAGTTCTATAGAATCGCGGCTAGGTGCCATTGGGGGACCGACCAGGAACCGCAAAATCTTCATGCCGAAAATAGTTCCAGGGCTTTCACGGCTAAGTCCCCTTGAAGTCTATTCGCTGTTTTGGTTCATGCGAACGGCCGCCAGGGAGCTAGCGTTCGGTTACATGCACACAAATGGAAAGTGCCGAACCAGGGGTCAATCCATTCGGTAGATGGTTCGGTTCCCGAACCAAGTTCTTAGTTTTGTTCGGTGGAGTTCGTATGCTGGATCAGTTAAATAAAACAGTGATTTAAGGACAGGGAATCTGTCACAAATCGTCAGAGTTGTGGCAACTGACATTTAATGTGGATAAAGTGCAAGATAATGCATCTTGGACATAAAAACCCAAGGGCAGAGTACAGAATATTTGATAGAGTCCTAACCGCAACATCTGAGGAAAGGGATTTAGGGGTGATTATTTCTGATGACTTAAAGGTAGGCAGACAATGTAATAGAGCAGCAGGAAATGCTAGCAGAATGCTTGGTTGTATAGGGAGAGGTATTAGCAGTAGAAAGAGGGAAGTGCTCATGCCATTTTACAGAACACTGGTCAGACCTCACTTGGAGTATTGTACGCAGGGCCGCCGCTACCATAAGGCGGCACAGGCAGCCGCCTTAGGGCGCACCGGCCCAGGGGTTGCAATCTCCGGGTGACCGGAAAGAGAAGAGCACCATTTGAATCACTCACCTTCTGTCGGTCACTTCATGTAGCGTGGCCGAGCAGGCGGAACGCTACTTACCCGGTCTAACAGGAAATGCAACAAACTGCTTCCTGTCAGACCAGGACATGAAACCAGATCCTTCACCGCCTCCAAGTCAGCCAAGTGGATGGAGGGCACAATGAAAGGTACTGTAACGGACCGTTTTCGCCCACAAGAGGTTAAAAAATTTTTAGGCGATATTCCCCTTTTTTCAGATGCACAGACAGCTACTGCAAGCACCAATCTCCCGAACTGCAAACCCACGAATTCACCAACTCCCGAACTGCAACCAAGGGAATACTCGAAACTCCCGAACTGCATACCAAGTAGCACTCCAAACTCCCGAATTGGAGACACACGAATAGCTGTTAGCAGACGAACAGGAAAAGCACCCAAGCAGCTTACACTCCTGGCAATCAGTCTCTAACAGCATACAGTAAATCCCCCCAAAGACGAGACGACACTTCGTTTTGAGGGTCAAGCAGAATCTGGTTTACTGGGGCTAACTGCCCTGCTTTTATGCAGGTCTCCCACCTGGTGGACACTCCCCTAGGGGACCAGATGGACGACTGGGACACAAGGGTTACAAGAACCAATCACAGACTTACACATTTCAACAATCCCACAATGCATCACAATCCCTCCTCTCTGTCCTGGAGAAAATTGGGAAGTAATCCAATTATCTCCAAGGACAGAGGCAAACTCCATTACACACATTTTCAGTAAAAGACATAAAATTACATACAGTTACATTTATTACATAAAACATATAGATTCTACATATCCCCAGATAGCTTAGATCTGAGCGCACATTATTACCGAATGGCGCTCAGATCACGTACATACAGTTCAATCGCCATGGAGCCAAAGTCTTTCACATAGTCTTTTGTTACACGAATAGGCTCAATGGTTTAGCTATCTGGGGTGATGCTGTTCATTCGGTTGAACTACCGAATGAACAGTCATTCGGTTCCGCTACCGAATGGAGAGGTAAGGAGGCTGGCGGCTCAGCGGTGTTCACGCCAATAAGTGTCCATTTTCAGTTCCATAGTTTGGGTGCTGAACACCGCTGGCCGTTCGGGAGTTAAAAAAAAAAAAATGTTCAGGAGAGGAATGGGGGCCAATAAAAGGTACAGGAGGGATATTAAAAGGCACAGGAGGGCTGGGGGTCACAAAGAGACATGCAGGGTGGTAGAGGGGGGGCAAATACACAGAGGGGAAGAAGAGATGCACAGAGGGGTGAGGGGCTGGAGGGGAGATGCACAGAGGGACTGTGGGGGAGAAAGATGCACAAATGTGTTGGGGAAAAAGAGCTACACAAAGGAGCTGGGGGGAGAAAGAGACACAGAAAGGTGTAGGGGGACGAAAGACACACAAAGGGCTGGGGGGAAGAAAGAGACAGACAAAGGCACTGGGGGAAGTAAAAAATACACAAGGGGGGTTGTATGAGACACACAAGGGATAAAATACAGCAAAGGGGACACACAAAGGGGAAAAGTGGGGCAAGACATTAAAAAAAATGGGATATAAAACACTAAAGGGGATAAGTTACTCAAAAGGGGGGTTAGAAGATACATTTTTTTTTTTGGCAGGGATGGGGAGGCAAAATGCATCTTCGCCTGTGTAGTCAAAAATCCTTGCACCGGCCCTGATTGTACACAGTACTGGAGACCGCATCTCCAGAAGGATATTGATACTTTTAGAGAGAGTTCAGAGAAGGGCTACTAAACTGGTTCATGGATTGCGGGACAAAACTTACCAGGAAAGGTTAAAGGATCTTAACATGTATAGCTTGGTGGAAAGACGAGACAGGGGGGATATGATAGAAACATTTAAATACATAAAGGGAATCATGACCGGTGTATAGTCGCCATATGGGCAGTCGTACTCCTGGACAACCCTCCCACATACCTAACCCAATAATCGCACTGACACTCGGGTATATGGGAAAATTTGTCCACAGCTTTATTAAACAATCTTAAATAATAATAACAATATATTCATTGTAACATAATAATAATAATAATAACTTAACAAATAAACATGGGTCATTGCCCCCATACTCCACCCTCGCATCCAACTCCTTCTGTTATATAAAAGGCAATGACCCCCATATAAATAACAAATATACACATAACACATATATATAACATATACCAGTGATGGCGAACCTTTTTGAGCCCGAGTGCCCAAACCGTAATACATGCCAATTATTTTCCCCCTCAAAGTTCCAAAACGGCAATTAAACCTGAATATTGAGGTTTAAGTTTCGAAAAAACAACTCATACAGTTGTCCGAACTAATTAACATCTGTGTGTGTATTAAGGAGTTTGTGTGTGTGCTCGCAGTCTGTCTGTATGTGTATTTAGCAGACTGCTGAATACACACAGACTGCTGAGTACACAGTCTGCTAAATACACACACACACACACACAGACTGCTAAATACACACACACACGGACTGCCGAGTACACACACACAGACTGCTAAATACACACACTGCATTGAGGGGTACAGTGTATGTGTTTGTGTGTGCGGTGATGTGTTTGTGTGTGGGGTGATGTGTTTGTGTGTGGGGTGATGTGTTTGTGTGGTGTGTGTGTGTGGGGTGATGTGTGTGTGTTTGTGTGGGGTGATATGTGTAGGGCAGGGGTGCTGTGTGTATGTCGTCCCCTCTCTCCCCCCCCCACTGTTTTCTTTCCCCCCATCCCTCCCTCATTCCCCCCCATATCTCTCCCTCATTTCCCCCATATCTCTCCTCAGTTCCCCCCATCTGCCTGCTCAGGTCCCCCATCTCTCTCCCCTCAGTCCCCCATCTCTCCCTCCAGTTTCCCCCTCTATCTCTCCCTCAGGTTTCCTTTACCCCCATCTCTCCCTCAGGTTCCCCCCATCTCTCTCCCTCAGGTGTCCCCTTCCCCCATCTCTCCCTCAGGGTGTCCCCTTCCCCCTCTCTCCTTCAGGTCCCCTCTGCTCCTCAGGTCCCCCTCGTTCCCCTCTCCCTCAGGTCCCCTCTCCCCCCTCTCCTTCCAGGTGTCCCATCCCCATCTCTCCCTCAGGTGTCACCCCCTCAGGTGTCCCCTTCCCCCCCTCCTCTCCTCAGGTGTCCCCTTCCCCATCTCTCCTCGGGTCCCCCATCTCTCCCTCAGGTCCCATCTCTCCCTCAGGGTCCCCCATCTCTCCCTCAGTTGTCCCCCACCATCTCTCCCTCCCGGGTTTCCTTCCCCTCTCTCCCTCAGGTCCCCCTCCCCCTCAGGTCCCCCTCCCCACCTCTCTCCCTCGGGTCCCCTCTCCCTCAGGTCCCCCTCCCCCCTCTCTCCACTTTCGGTGTCCCCTCCCCATCTCTCCCTCAGGCTGTCCTTCGCCCCTCAGGTCCCCCATCTCTCCCTCAGGTTTCCCTTCCCCATCTCTCCCTCCAGGTGTCCCCTTCCCCCCCCTCTCTCCTCAGGTTCCCCTTCCACCCCCACCTCTCCCCTCAGGTCCACCTCCCCATCTCTCCCTCAGGTGTCCCTTCCCCATCTCTCCCTCAGAGATTCCCCCATCTCTCCCTCAGGTTCCCCTTTCCCCCCTCTCTCCCTCAGGTGTCCCCCCCCCTTGAGCTCCTACCTTGTAGCGTGGCCGAGCGCCGCGGAGCTCAGTTTCCTGTACCCGGCGGACAGGAAGTGCTCTCTCTGTGAGCACTTCATTTCCGTCCGCCCGGTACAGGAAACATAGGTTCCTGTACCGCGGTACGCTCGGCCACGCTACACAGAGTGCCTGGCAGGAGGGAGCGCTATGCGCTCACCTCCTGCCGGTCACTCCGGCTTTGCGCCCGCCGGGCCGGTGCGCCCTAAGGCGGCCACTTGTGCCGCCTTATGGATGCACCGGCGGAGCGCACCCTCCCTCTCTCCGGCGACCTATGGCCGCGTGCCCACAGAGGGGGCTCGGCGTGCCACCTGTGGCACGCGTGCCATAGGTTCGCCATCACTGACATATACCGACATTATTCCAACATGCCAACTTAAAGTGCCAAACATAAATTAACCATGGCAGGGGTATACCCAGATACTCCTAATCCACCAGGTTCTGAGCCACTGACAGGACTCGAAACCTACCAACCACCAATGACCACAGTTTCCTTTTCTGTCACGTTCATACTAGGGAGCCTATTCCTTCTCCTTCAGCTCCCTATCCCGCCACAAGCTGAGACCTTGATCCCTTAAGCTGTCTGAGCTCCGCCACCACGAAGAAATAGCGCTCTCTGCATTCCTTCCTGCCAACCCAAGTTCAGGAGATCCCAACCTACCGCCGACAGATGGACTCCATCCGAGCGGTAGTACCCTGGCAACCCGCCTTCCAACTCGCCGTGCCGCGCAACCACTCCCCCCACTTTCCTCACAAAGCTCGCCATCAAACTGTTCACTTTTTTCCTGCACTTATCGATAGCCACCGGATCCTGTGTGTGCCGCCACCGACGCCTCGGGACTATCTCTGACCAAACTAACATGATTCTGGGAAGCAGGTCCCTCAATTTGTTGAGGTCCTGCTTCATCCACTTTACCAGCCTTCGTTGCGGTGTGAGGCCCAAGTCATTGCCCCCTGCATGTAGGACCAGCAGGTCCGGCGCCTCCCCCACTCGCTATCTTCCGAAACACAGCCCCGCAGACCTCCCCCCAGCCGAATCCCCTGAACCCAAACCATTGCACTGCCAACTGGTCCCTCGGAAAGCCCAGCTGCTGGCCCTGGGCTCGAGCTGCATCCCTCCTTGCGGCCCAGAAGACAAAGGAATGGCCCACGATCCATGCAACACGGCCTAGGAAAGAGAAGAAAACAAACAATGAGAGCGCCTCTGACTGGCCATGCTCCTAGGGTGAACCCCGACCCCCCCCCGGGCGGATCCCATGCCTAGCCTCTCCTAGTGCCCCCGAGACCAAACCCAGATGCCTACTCCTAACTCCTCCCGAGGACCCACTCGCTAGCTGAGGAAAGCCCGCTGACCCCCTATAAACCCTAGCCCCCCCAACCCCGGAGGCCTGCTCCCCCTGAGGGATCCAGCACCACCCCGGGCCCTCTCTGTCAACCCCCACTCCCTAACCCCCTACCTATACCGCCCGTCCCCTGCTCCTCTGTGGCCCACTCCCAGCACCTTGCCCGCCAAGGGGGGCCCGGCTGGAGCCCCCTGCACTTGCCTGTTGGCCCAGGGGCCGGCCGCGTGTCCTCCCGGATCCGGCCTCGTCCTCCGTGACCGTCGTCCTGGGCCGCCCCTCTGTGCCCCCCGACCTTCCAGGGGGCCGTCCGCGCACCTCCACCTCGGGAGCCGCGGTGCACCCGTCCACCTGCTTCCAAGTACTGCTCCCAGGCCCCGGCCACTCGTGGGGAGGCGGGGCCTCGACCACGCGGCTACCGGGCCTGCTGCCGCTCACCCCAGACACCACAGGACCTCCTTGTGCGCCTTCACAGGGCCCCGCGCCCGGGCTTAGCCGTCTTGGGGGCCTCCTGGCCCGGACCGGCTGTCCACTGCCGCCGCCCCGCTCCGCCGCCACCGCCAGGGCCGGTCCCAACTGGGCCCGCAACCAGTCGGCACCCTGGAGTCTCGCCGCCGACCGGATCCCCTCCAACAGCCGCTCCACGTCGTCCATCAGCCCTGCAGGGAGACAAAAAAGGGAAAAAACCCCACCAGGCCAAATCTGGGAACACAGAAGTGAACACAAACTCGGCCAGGTAGGAAATTATAAGTGAGCTCACTTAAAATGGCTGCCTATTTAAATAGCCCAGCCTACTTACCCATAACTCCATACTTCCTTCCCTCCTCCTATGCCCGCCTCCTAACCCCTGTCAAGGCCCTTTTTCGCTTAGCTGTGCTTTGGCTACATGGGGCTACAACACAGTAAAGGAGGAGACTATATTTAAAAGAAGAAAAACTACCACAACAAGAGGACATAGTCTTAAATTAGAGGGACAAAGGTTTAAAAATAATATCAGGAAGTATTACTTTACTGAGAGGGTAGTGGATGCATGGAATAGCCTTCCAGCTGAAGTGGTAGAGGTTAACACAGTAAAGGAGTTTAAGCATGCGTGGGATAGGCATAAGGCTATCCTAACTATAAGATAAGACTAGGGACTAATGAAAGTATTTAGAAAATTGGGCAGACTAGATGGGCCGAATGGTTCTTATCTGCCGTCACATTCTATGTTTCTATGTTTCTATGTTATTACACAGACACCTCCGTATAAGGCGGAGCGTAAAACACCACAAAATAACTTGATACTTACCACGTGGTCTGCAGCTCACTCCTGGCGAAGAGGAGAGAATCCACCAGGGAAAGGTGGCTGTGAACCCCCTCTACCTCCTGTCACAACCCAATATACTGGCTGCACTCATACACTATCAGCCCACACTCACATTAAACCCTCCTAATCCACTCCAACCATACCAAGCTCAACCTTCCTTTACCCCAATTATTAATAGAGAGCTTGGTATGGAGCCGCGACATAATCACAGCCACCAGAGGGACTTCCAAAAGTCGCCACATGCTGGACGTGCTCACGCTGTGCATGAGGACATCAGGCGTCTGCTAAACCGGCGCTGGATTCAGGTAAGTGACCAAACGGGTTTTAACACGTTCAGTGCCGAGAGCTTTGTTTCCCTATAGGAAAAGGTCTAGTTTGAAGGGGTGGGGCAAATTTAGATTAGGGGGATGCCCAGGTTTAGTCATGCTTAGGGAAGCGCAAAACTAAAATACACCACTGGTGTTAGTGGGAGTCTCAAGTTTGAGTTTCGTCTAAGGCCTTGCACCGCCTAGAGCCGCCACTGTTTATATATAATAAAAGACAATGCATAAAATAACATTAAGAAATATTATACCGAGACCATCTGAAATATCATTTCAATGTCTAAAATATTATACCAATCTCAAAACACATTATTGTCCTAACTGCAACATACAAAAACCTGATATAAGCCTGCCAGTTGGGGAAAAAAAAAAAAAAGAGTATTAAAAATTCGTAAAAAATACCAAGGAAAAACAAGATGACATATAAAATTTTAATTCTAATATATAAAAATACCTTATAAAAAATATATTTTATAAAAAATGAATACCTTATAAAACCGCCAATCGATGCTCCTAGTGCTCACCGAGTACTCTAAGCACTCCACCACACACCATCAGCACTGTAGTCCCCACTTCCAGCGTTACAGGTTGGTTGGGGTCTCGCTGTCCTCCACCCACCCTGAACCCAAGACCAGGATCCAGCTTCCAGTGGGTAGACCTCTCCTCCAAGAGAGTGTAGGAATATGCTCTTAAAAAAGCAAGTGATTATAATCCCAGGAGAGTATTGTGATATAGCAATCCCCAGGGTAGATACAGCCGTTTCCCCCACACATGAGATGAGACTCTATGTTGAGGGTAAGCAGGAACTCGTTTATTGGCAGCCACAACTGGCCTTAAATGCAGATCCCCATGCAAGGGGCACTCACCCCTGGACCTGAGATTAAACCACGGTAGAAACAAATACACAATTACATTGGCTCTCAGATCCAGAACACTCCCATACATAATAAGACAATCCCTCCCCTGTGCCTGGCAGATAATTGAGTCATGAACCGAACTAAACTCAATTATCTCCAGACACAAAAACCACACATTATTATAAAACCCCCAAAATACATTTAAACACAAAAATCCCCTGATAGCCCCGATCTGGGTGACCAACATATCCAAAATTCACCCACATCGGTTCAGGGGTTCAGGAATTTCCTGGAAATCATTTATTTGACCGACCGCACGCATGGGCCCATGCCCAAAACAGTTCCAGAGAATCAGGGCTTGCGGTCAGTCTTGTTTGGTAGTTTGAAAACAAACAAACTACCGAACAGAGTCAATTGTCTTACCCTGGAGCTTGTTCCCCTCATCCAGACCACACAAAAATTCCTCTGTTAGCTAATGAACACCAGGAAAAGGCAGAAGTTTTAAATAACCATTTTTCTTCAGTATATATTAATGAGGATGCTATGGCAAGAGATATGCAAATGATTCCTGCAAAAAACTTGCCGATAACTTGTGACTGGATGACTCGAGACAAGCTGCTACAGCAGTTAAAGAAAATGAATGTAAATAAAGCTCCAGGGCCTGACGGTATTCACCCACGAGTACTTAAGGAGCTAAGTGGGGGAAAAAGTGAACCTCTGTATTTTATCTTTCAAGATTATTTTGTTTCAGGTATTGTACCGGAGGATTGGAGGAAGGCAGATGTCGTTCCTATATTTAAAAAGGGTTCAAAATCCTTGCCTGGAAATTATAGACCTGTGAGCTTAACTTCTGTGACTGGGAAAATATTTGAAGGGCTATTAAGGGATAATATTCAGGAATTGGGAAGAACTTTGTTATTAACAATAATCAGCATGGTTTTATGAAACATCGGTCATGTCAAACTAACCTAATTGCATTCTACGAAGAAGTAAGTAGAAGTATAGATCAGGGTGTTGCAGTGGATGTGATCTACTTGGATTTTGCCAAGGCATTTGATACGGTTCCTCACAATAGGTTAGTCTTCAGACTAAAATAAATTGGTCTAGATTAATATTCTTGTTCTTGGGTAGAACATTGGCTTACAGTAGAGTACAACAAGTTGTCATTAATGGTAAATTTTTAGGCTGCACAAAAGTGGTAAGTGGTGTCCCTCAGGGTTCTGTGTTGGGACCACTTCTATTTAACATTTATAAATGATCTTGAAATAGGCATTGAAAGCCATGTTTCCGTGTTTGCAGATGACACAAAACTTTGTAAAGTAATAAAATGTGAGCAAGATATTGCTTTGCTGCAGAGAGATTTAGATAGATTGGGGGACTGGGCACTAGAATGGTAGATGAAATTTTAACGAGAAATGCAAAGTTATGCACTTTGGGGTTAAGAATACACAAGCAACTTACACACTAAATGGTAGTGAATTAGGGATAACCACACACAAGAAGGATTTGGGAATTGTTATGGACAACAAATTAGGCAGCAATATGCAATATCAATCTGCAGTTGCTAAGGCCAGTAAGATTTTGTCATGTATAAATAGGGGCATAAATTCTCGGGATGGAAATATAATTTTGCCTCTTTATAAATCGCTGGTAAGACCACACCTTGAATATGCTGTGCAGTTTTGGGCACCTGTTCTAAAGAAAGATATCATGGCACTAGAAAAAGTGCAGAGATGAGCTACAAAATTGATAAAAGGAATGGAGCATTTTAGTTACGGAGAAAGGTTAATGTAAATCTCTTTAGTTTGGAAAAACGTCGCCTGAGAGGGGATATGATAACATTATACAAATATATTCGGGGCCTGTACAAACCATTATAGTATTAATTTAGCTCACAGATAGATTTATTATTATTAATTTAGCTCACAGACATATTTATTATTAAGTTAAATTACAATATATTTATTATTACTATTTATTATTATTAATTTAGCTCACAGATAGATGTTTTATTATTAATAATTTAGCTCACAGATAGATTTATTGTTATTTATTATTATTATTATTTTAGCTCACAGATTGATTTATTATTATTTATTATTATTAATTAAGCTCACAGATTGATTTATAATAATTATTTATTATTATTAATTAAGCTCACAGATAGATTTATTATTATCTATTATTAATTTAGCTCACAGATTGATGTATTATTATTAATTAAGCTCACAGATAGATTTATTATTATTTATTATTATTAATTTAGCTCACAGATAGATTTATTATTATTTATTATTAATAATTAAGCTCATAAATAGATTTATTATTATTAATTTAGCTCACAGATAGATTTATTATGATTTATTATTATTAATCAAGCTCACAGATTTATTTTTTATTTATTATTATTAAGCTCACAGATTGATTTATTATTTATTATTATTAATTTAGCTCACACATAGATTTATTATTTATTATTATTAATTTAGCTCACAGATTTATTTATTATTATTATTATTATTATTAATTAAGCTCACAGATAGATTTATTATTATTATTTATTATTATTATTTATTAAGCTCACAGATAGATTTATTATTATTATTTATTATTAATTTAGCTCACAGATTTATTATTATTATTTATTATTATTATTAATTAAGCTCACAGATAGATTTATTATTATTATTATTTATTAAGCTCACAGATAGATTTATTATTATTATTTATTATTAATTTAGCTCACAGATAGATTTATTATTATTATTTATTATTATTATTAATTAAGTTCACAGATAGATTTATTATTATTATTATTATTATTAATTAAGCTCACAGATATATTTATTATTATTATTATTTATTATTATTAATTAAGCTCACAGATAGATTTATTATTATTATTATTATTATTTATTATTATTAATTAAGCTCACAGATAGATTTATTATTATTATTTATTATTATTATTAATTAAGCTCACAGATAGATTTATTATTATTATTTATTATTATTATTAATTAAGCTCACAGATAGATTTATTATTATTATTATTTATTATTATTCTTCATTTAGCTCAGGCAGACCAGATTGAAAGGTTTTGAATTTATCAGATTGTTTAGTAAATATAAATGTATGAGAAGTTCAGTTGGCCAGCCTGTTGGCCTCGTTGAAGGGCTCCCACTGAGGCTCCCAGGGGCCCATCCAGCACACAGGACATACATACAGAATGGGGATCTGCCCTGTCAATAAAATGGCCGCCCTCCATGGAGGCGACATAAACCAAACTCCACCTCTACCATCCACAAACACAGGCCGCAGTCTGAGCTCTAAATACCAGAGTTCCTCGCTGTGACCGCCATGTTCCCGGAGCCTAGGATTCCCGCCGAAGCTGAACCACTGCGCGTGCGCTGCAATGTTTTCCAGGTTTAGAACTCACAACGGCCGAATAGATTGTCGCTCTAGTGAGCCACGCCCCCGAAATGTGATTGGCTGAAGATTTCTCTCCGCCCACTGTCAGCTGTGTTACTGTCTTAATGCGCGTTCCCGAGTCTGAGCCGGCTGGAGCGCGGGCAC
>OW240920.1:149636124-149699857 GCA_933207985.1 Pelobates cultripes | reverse complement strand
CGCATCATGTGTCCAGTGTGCTGGTGGGGTCTTTATCAGTGCAGGGTGGGGTATAATCATATAATCCTGCATCTTGTGACAATTATTATCTACTCGTAGGGGATTCATTTGATATTTCATTTCTTTTATTCTTGACTCCAGGAATTAACAGAGATGCGGAGATGGACGATCAGAATACCGGATTAGCAGATCTGAAGGATGCGACCAGTGAGGACACTGACAAAGGTGAGCAGCGGGAAACCCTCAAGCAGAGTAATAAGTTGGGGCATATATACTGAATGGAGGGGTTATCTAGACTTAGAGAATCTCTACTGATTATGGGAATAGGATTGTGAAGAGAGTGCTAGGAGTGAGGGAAGGACAGTTCTAGAGAGAAAAAGAACAGTAATAGATGGATGGGAACTAGGGAGAGAGACTACACTACTGAGTAGAAGAGGGCTAGAGCGTGCCAGTAGTTCTCAGTGGGGGCATGTAGAAACACAGCAAATGGTACTGAATGGAGGGGAGTTCTAGAGAGAGTCACGGGTACTGAATGGAGGGGAGTTCTAGAGAGAGCCACAGGTACTGAATGGAGGGGAGTCCTGGAGAAAGTCACGGGTACTGAATGGAGGGGAGTCCTAGAGAGAGCCACAGGTACTGAATGGAGGGGAGTCCTAGAGATAGCCACAGGTACTGAATGGAGGGGAGTCCTAGAGAGAGCTATGGGTACTGAATGGAGGGGAGTCCTAGAGAGAGCCACGAGGTACTGAATGGAGGGGGAGTCCTAGAGAGAACCACGGGTACTGAATGGAGGGGAGTCCTAGAGAGGGCCACAGGTACTGAATGGAGGGAAGTTCTAGAGAGAGCCACAGGTACTGAATGGAGGGGAGTCCTAGAGATAGCCACAGGTACTGAATGGAGGGGAGTCCTAGAGAGAGCTATGGGTACTGAATGGAGGGGAGTCCTAGAGAGAGCCACGAGGTACTGAATGGAGGGGGAGTCCTAGAGAGAACCACGGGTACTGAATGGAGGGGAGTCCTAGAGAGGGCCACAGGTACTGAATGGAGGGAAGTTCTAGAGAGAACCACGGGTACTGAATGGAGGGGAGTCCTAGAGAGAGCCACGGGTACTGAATGGAGGGAAGTTCTAGAGAGGGCCACGGGTACTGAATGGAGGGAAGTTCTAGAGAGGGCCACGGGTACTGAATGGAGGGAAGTTCTAGAGAGGGCCACAGGTACTGAATGGAGGGAAGTTCTAGAGGGGGCCACAGGTACTGAATGGAGGGGAGTTCTAGAGGGGGCCACAGGTACTGAATGGAGGGGAGTTCTAGAGGGGGCCACAAGAACTGGATGGGAGGTGTGGCTGTAGAGAGAGACACTGGTACAAGATAGAGGGCGTTTAAGAGAGAGCCACAGGTAGTAGATGGGAAGGTTCTAGAGAGGGCAACAGTGACTAAATGGCAGGGGTTCTAGAGATAGCTGAGGCCAGGCCCAATGGGTCTATTTCGAGTTCAGGGCCAGTGGGTCTCTTGCCGGGACAAGATCCGGCATGTCTTCCTGGACTTTTGCTGGGGCAAGGTCTGATAGGTGTAGGTTAAGATTGAGAGTGGCCTTTATGTAATATAAGCCTTTTCCTCTGCAGCTTTATACTAGCATCCACCAGTGTGCTCTGTTCTATGCCAACAGATGCTGTAAAGGACCAGGAGAGGCCATCCTGCAGTGCTGTGTTTTATCCATCTGATGAGACCCCTGAGCAGAAGACTGATGTCTCCATCTATCCGTGTGATGAATCAGCACAAAGTGGGTCACATGACTTCGTCCTGGGGGATGATGTTCCAGAATCACTTAAAGCCCTAAATATCAATGTGGATGTAGCTCGGCTGATCCCTGACAGCTGGGTGGAAAAAACATTTTGTGATCATTCTGAAAGCCCTCGATCCCCAGAACAAGTAGTGAGAACAGAGGTAGCTCCAGTGCTTTCAGACTATGGGGACCACACACCTTCAGTCACTGCACCGGAGGACCGTTTGCAGCAGAAGCTGTGGGAAAATACTCAGAGAAAGCCCTTTAATGTGATATCTGGTGCGGACACTTTATGTGCGAACTCTGGATATAACGTGGACGATGAAGCAATAAAGAGCATTGAGAAGACCACTCAAGGGGTTTCTGCTGATGGGGACTTAAAAGAGGGACATTCAACCTTCCCTTTAGACTTGAATTTAGAGCTGAAATCTACTGGACTTTCAGATGAGAAATATGACGATGGCAGCTCTAAACTGTCCGATTCCACCGATTATACTTTAGAAGATTGTGGAGATTTTCCCTCTCTGCCATCAGTGGTTGTAAATGTCCCATCAGAAATGTCACCAGCACAGATTCAGCGTGATGAGGACATCACTGCCGACGGCTGGCGTGCCCGGAGGAAACATGTATTTGTCTTGAGTGAGGCAGGAAAACCCATCTACTCTCGTTATGGTAACGAAGAGGCTCTGTCGTCCACCATGGGTGTCATGATGGCGTTGGTGAGCTTTGTACAGAGTGGGAATAATTCCATCCGCTCCATCTATTCAGGTATTACGCAATGCACACTGAGCATAGATTTCTCAATAAGCAGCAGTGATACTATCAGGAGTGTAAAATACTGCGGATTTTGAGAATTTGTCAAGCGTGGCTATTTTGTCTTATATATTCCCTGGTCAGTTTCTGGTTTGGCAGATACCAAGAGCGTGAACTGAGCAGCCCCTGGCTGTGGCCGTAATCTGAGCTGAAGATTTTTTTTCCACGTCGTTATATTGGCCTAAACTTCACAATTTGTTTTTGTATTTTTTTAGTTCACCACAGTTCACTTTATAGTATATCAATTTTCTCTGGGTTATGCTGCTATTTCTCCCAATTCGCTGGTCCATTCCTTCCATTTCCCAAATTGGTGAAGACCGCAGTGCGTGTGTGACCTGGAGTATTGCCGCAGTTTATAGATGAGCTGTATTTTAATAAGTTTTTCATAGTATATCGTTATAGATTCCTTGTAATGGCTTTGAATGAGATTTTTGATTGGGGTTCTGTCCTATGCACGGTTTTATTAACAAGCTTGCGGATACCATCCCTATTTTGACTCATTTTGTGGATGTTTGCTCCAAGTCTAGAGTGTTGAGGCTGTGCGGAAGTACGCAGAGCGCTGTAAATATGAATGTAATTGCTAATTTCTGTTCATAATCAAACAATATATACATCGGTAAAAAAACCTTATGTCACAGGGATAAATTCTAAAATACAATTACTTGCTATGGTTATCACAAATCAGTAGAAGATGTCTAAAATAAAACAAAGAAACACAATAAACATAGTGAAAATGGTAAAACCATATAAGGCTAAAGGGTGGGGTTGAGATGTCACTCACATGACACGGAGCCATATCAGGCTCTGTAATAAAGGCTCAATGTTGCCACTCATGGCTACAGGATCCCATTTTCCAAAGACAGGATACAGGACATCAACTAGTTCCACCCCAGATATGTTTATTGATGCAGAATAAAAAAACAAATAAAACATTTTTTTTAATATATATAGTGCACAGTAGGTACCACTCACCACCTTCCAGTAGAAGAAGGCTTAAATGTCAAAATGTGTTAGCTGCTATTTATTACAAATTTTATTACAAACTTTTGATCCTGGGTTACTGGAAGGTTATGAATGGGATTTGGTAAATGCCCCACGTGTTCGTACAGCTTGTCCCTAGTATTTCATGTGGCGCTATGTGCCAGTTCGAGCTGTGAAGTATTATTATTTATTTTTTTTAATTTTTTTTAATAGACAATCAGAAGGTGGTTTTCCTGCAGCAGGGGCCCCTGGTGCTGGTGTCAGTGTCCCGCGCCCCGCAGACTGAGGAGCAGCTGAGAAGGGAGCTGCAGTACGTGTATTACCAGATTATTAGCATGTTGACCCAGGCCAGCGTGGCTCGAATCTTTGAGCGTAAAAAGAACTATGACTTGCGTCGCCTGCTGGCTGGCTCTGAGAAGATCCTAGACAGCCTTTTAGACTTGTTGGATTCAGACCCAGGCTTCTTGTTAGGGGCTGTCCGCTGTGTGGCCCTGCCTTGCCCCCTGCGCGACTCTCTTAGCTCCATTCTGACGAAGTCCATCACTCCAAATCTAGTCTTCTCAATCTTGGTGGCGGAGCAGCAGCTGGTTACCGTCGTGCAG
The DNA here is from genome assembly GCA_933207985.1 of Pelobates cultripes. Taxonomy (NCBI): domain Eukaryota; kingdom Metazoa; phylum Chordata; class Amphibia; order Anura; family Pelobatidae; genus Pelobates; species Pelobates cultripes. The sequence continues at coordinate 149,695,680 of OW240920.1, read as the reverse complement.
GAGCGGGCTGTCATTGAGGATTGCCGCCTGGACCCCACTGACCTGCATCTCCTTCTGAATCTCATTGGGGCATCTTCTGCATTCCAGGCAGGGGAGATCTGGACGCCTATCTGCCTTCCTCGCTTCAATCCAGATGGCTACTTCTACGCCTATATCTCCTACCTGGACCCTGAGTGCACAGTGTGTCTGGTACTGCTCTCCACCGATAAAGAGTCCTTCTATGCTGTGTCTGGCTGCAAGAAAAAGATCCAACTGGCCATGGAAGCCCAAAACTCCCTGTCTGCACTTTCTACTGCCATGCGCTCCTCTGTGTACAGTGTGACTTCACTAGGAGTTCCTGAGTTGCTTCACTTTGTGTACAAGCCAATGGATGTGCCAGATGCTTACCGCCAGCTCCCCCAGTTTACAAGGTGGGTTTATTCATAGCTTAATTTTTGCTACTTCAGTGTCTCTCATGGCCGAGCCCCAGCAGGGCCGGAATCTGCCCGGACAGAGTTGTTACTCTGTCTGTAATTAGAGCTCTGGCAGTTTCAGATAATGCTGAGATAGTCATTGTACAGCATGGAGAATATCACACCGGGCATTGTACGATAATAATGGGCATTGTCTGAGCCAGCAGCTTGAGATTTAGTACAGTGGTACCCAGCCTGCACACTTTAATAAATAAATGATGGTCCAGGTACTCAAGGTAAATCCAATGAGCAGGTTTACTGGAGCAGATGAAAAGCAACGTTTTCGGCCCACAACAGGGCCTTTGTCAAGCTCAACAAAGGCCCTGTTGTGGGCCGAAATGTTGCTTTTCATCTGCTCCTATAAATCTTCTCATTGGATTTACCTTGAGTACCTGGGCCATCATTTATTTAATGCAAATTATGTTGTGAGGATTGGCCAACCCCAGGCCCGGTTGCACCCTGGAATCCAGGAGAGGGCGGTACCCTTTTTGGAAATTGCATTGATGCACACTTCAATAAGGCGCACCCCTGCTTCTTTCTATCATTCATCAGTCATACTTTTTAGTCCAGTGCTTCCCAACCTTTTTTCACTTGAGTACTCATTGGCAGCCCATTTCCATAAATTGTGACTCTCCATATTAGCAAAATATTTGTGATGAATATAGTTACTGTTATTTCAAATTGATACATATTTCTCTGCCCCAGGCTCCCTCCTGCTTCTCATAGCGCCGAGAAACACACCTGTGCAGGTACAGATGCAAACACCGACACACATGCAGATGTACAAATACACTAGCTGACACATACAGAAACACACACTGATACATATACAGTTGTGCAGATACACACACTGACATATACAGACATATATAGATATACAAACTGATATACACACTAACATACTGACACATGCAGTTGCACAGACTCACTAATACACATACAGATATAGGCACACAGACACACACATACTGACGCATAAAGATCTACAGACAGACACAAACACTGCCACACATGATACACTGACACGCATACAGTTGCACAGACACACTGGCCCATACATATCTACAGACACGGATACAAACACTTTCACAAATGCAGATAAACACACAGAGATGAAAAAACTGACACAAATACAGTTGCACAAACACACTGATACACATACTGATATACAGGAAGACAGACAGAAACACTGACACATGTATACACATATACACACACAGATCTACTGATACAGATGCAAACACTGCCACACATGCAGATACAAATACAGTCGCACAGACGCAAACATACTGACACACATACAAATACACACAATGACACACAGATTAATCACTGACACACATGCAGATACACAGACGTACAGCGATACAGATACACACACACACACACACACACACACACAGACCCTAAAACACATGCAGTTGCATAGACACATTGATACACATACTGGTACACCTATAGATGTACAGGCAGACACACACACTGCCACACATGCTGACACACACACACACACATAAATGCAAACCCTATCACACATACAGGTGCATAGACACATTGATACACTTTCACACACACACACACACACACATGCAGGTGTGTGTGTATGTTTGAGCTGGGAGGAAGTGCCCGGCTTACTCTTACTTCCTGTTGGAAGGGGCACAGGCGTGCTGTTAAAGTGCCGCAGCGCACAAAAGGGCCCCCATGGCACAAGCCCATCAGGTGGTCCTAATTGCAAGGGCTGTCTGCACTTAGATTTGACACTGGATTGTTCCTTTGGGGGTAAGCGTACCACGGGTTAGTAAAAGGAGTTCTAGTCAAAATGTATAATTTTTGATTAACTGACGTGGAAAGCCCAATTTTGATATTGACCTTTGATTTAGAGATATTGTAAGGTCTGAATTCTGGAATACACCAGACTGCTTAATAACCACTGGTTTAGTAATGAAGTTTGTTATTATGATTTGTTGTCGTGCATGACGTGCGCTGTAATTTGTAGGGGGGGTTATGTGTATTAATTATTAAATTGTGACTGGTGCCTGCTTTTCTTGCAGCCCTCTGGCAGATGGTCCTTATTCCAGCGAAAGCGAGAGGCAGAGGCTTTTTGATTTATACAGATATCTTCACTGTCGCATCCACAACTCTGCACGGCCCCTCCGGCTCATCTATCATGTAGCTGAGAAAGAGACTTTACTGGCCTGGGTGAGTATGCTAACAGTGAGGGCGACATTCTGGTTGGGATACAGGTGGTTATCCGATTGCACAGCTGCCATTGTAGAAGTGGGAAGCTTTCTCAGGGTGAGTGGAAAAGAAGAGGGGTTCACTACTTGTGTGGAATTGGAAGGAACGGATCTAACAGAGATCATTCATTAAACTCTGAATTATAGTGTCAGATTGCGGCTGGCATGGTTCTGATACTCGTCACGGTGGAGAATGGCTCCAGACGAGCCACTATAATTCCGATTTCAGTGAATAAACCCATACTATTCAAATTGTAGAAAACTGAATTTTTAGGCCAGGGTAGCCAAACTAAAAGATTCTACAAGTCAACCAGGTTTTCAGTTCTACTGTTTGTAGCTTAACGTTTGAAACTGACTAAGAATTGACAGCAGGTCACACTGGAGTGAATTGACCTGTGAGGCACTGGGAAGGCTGTTAGATTTCAGCATTTGCTTGTTGTTGTCTCCTCCCCAGGTGACCAGTAAATTTGAACTATACACTGCATTCAGCTCCTTGGTGACCAAGGTGGGTGCCATTAACGTGATAACCAAGCTTTTGCGCTGGATAAAGAAAGAAGAAGACCGGCTCTTCATTCGCTACCCTCCAAAATACTCTACCACTCCCCTGCCTGGTAGGGCCCAACGGGCAGACCGGACTGAACGTTTCCAGAATGGATTCCTCACGGGAGTCTAGAGCAAAGCACTTAGTTTATTCCCTTTCCAGTAGGGATAATAACCAGCCGGCATAGCTCCCAGTCATGGAGACAGGATAAATCTGCTCTGAGATACAGACCGGCTGCGGATCCTCGATGGCAGAGCCGGTTATCTCATGGACTGTATGCTGCTCAGGGCTCCCACACAGATTGCTTCAGCCCTAACTTTGCAGAAGGTGTCAGTATTATGACCCAGTCTTATTTTCACACATGTTCTGTTTAAATTTCTTAAAATAAAATGGTTCCATTTATTGGTTCTGACCTGTTTATTTTTGTCTTATTGTTCAAGTTATCCCGTGTAACACTTATTGCTGTTGTATTGTTCAGACAGCACAGCAATGTATCAAATTCTGTGACCCCAATTCACACAATCCTCTCCCTGCCTTAAGAGCTACCCAAGGATTCTTAGATTTGTAGTTTAACTGGCAGGCTTGAAATATAGATTCTCGTTCATAACAAGGCAGCCAGGTCTTCTCGTCTCATCTCTGTCATTAGATCGAAGAGCCGTCCCACTGTGGCTTCCGTCACTTTTACCTGTGCAATGAGAACAGCTATTAGTATTATTCGCATGGCACCCAGCATGAACCACCACGAGCCCAGGTTTAATATCAGGCGTGACCCACCCCGAGCCTTGGTTTAATGATGTATCTGGCATGGCACCCAGCGTGACCCACCCCAAGCTCCGGTTTAATGATGTATCATTCATGGCACCCAGCGTGCCTGCCCCGAGCCCCGGTTTAATGATGTATCAGGCATGGCACCCAGGGTGCCTGCCCCAAACCCCGGTTTAATGATGTATCAGGGATGGCGACAACCCGAACTGTTGTCCTTGCTCAACCATGTCTTGTCCCTGGAAGGGAACCAGCTATAACACAGAGAGACCCATTTCCCACCCAGTAACCGGACAACACACAGGCCTAGGGGTACAACAACAACTTTATTGGCAACACTCTGCTTTATGCTTTCCCCACGCAGGGGGTGGATCACACACAATGACAATGTCCCCTCCAAGGAACCTCAATCCATTTGTCCCCTGTTCCCGCCACTCCATGCCCCCTCACAGGTTCCTCCCTCTCCCAGAGGTCTGTGCGTGTGACAGGAACTCCAGTCCCTTTGTCCCCAGTTCCCGCCCCCCATCCTCAAGGTTTCCCTCCTCCGGGGACCTGGGGCTCTTTATCCCATGAGTCTCTGTACCTGGGAGTCCCAATGCAGGAATGTTTCCCGCTTCTGTGATTCCCAGCTACAGAAAGCCCACCAAACCACCATTGTCCCCAAGAGTGTCGCCACCAATCTCAGGGACCCCAGAATGGTAACCGCCTCCACTCGTGGGGTCCCTGGATGAAACCAGGCAAGGGAAGTGTCTCCTTTCGGGACACAAATGCTCCCCTAGGCTACCATTCGTCTAAATGGGGAAGCACTCATTAATCCCCTTGCGGTTTCACACTTATGTTGCAAGTTGCCAACATTCTCATTTCAATTTTTATTTGGGTTTTTCATTTTTTCAAAAGTACGTACCAATTTCGTAGCATATTCAAAACATATAGCCAAAAACATTAAATACAAAAATAAAATGTTATTACTGCCGAGGAATATGAGGTCCAAATATTCAGTAAGATCGTTATCAAAGTGAATGTTTTTTTTTTTCTTAGGGTAATGAAGTTATGAAAGTTCATTTATTCTAATTAACCACTATTCCCATATATCAAATTTCTTTTTTGAATTAAAGAGGATAATGCTAATGGATCTGATCCTCTAATAGAATGTATGCTTTCTCCCATTGCGGACTAACAATAGATTTCCAGTTTCATGCACTGGTTAATTTAATTGCTAGTAGCATATGGGTAAGCAACATCTAACCTTTAAGGGCATAATTGGCCAATTTAGATGTAGTAAAACTTCTGCTGGAGATCAGTTTATTTTACAATTCGATATTTTAGTAAACCAATAAAGTGATTTACTCCAGATATCTTTGAGCCTATCGCATGCTCACCATATATGTAAGTAGGTACCTTTTTGGATGTTGCATCTCAAACACAAGTCAGACTCAGATTGGGGAATTTTTACAGATTTTATGGGAACCCAATACAATCTTTTAATAATTTTGTAATGCATCTCCAAAAGAATTAAACAGTGAATGAATGGTGTAGATCTAATTTAATGTTTTTTTCCAATCCTCTTGTTCAATATTTAATTTCAAATCTTTTTCCTGGTTAGATATAACAGGTATTTTTGTGTAATGTTAAGATTTGTAATCAACTGACTAGTTTTTGAGAGAATTTCTCCCATTTTTGAGTGATGGAGTATTTTAGATATATTTGAAATTATATCGGAATCATGGTAGAGAAGATATTTATTTAAAATATTTTTCACTCTAAGGTAATTGAAGATTTACAAATTAGGTAGATTAAATTCCTCCTTCAAATCTGCAAATGATTTTATGAAAGCATTAATTACCAAATTAAATATGTTAGAAATATTATTTTGTTTCCAGAGAGTATAGTTCAAATCTTCTGTTGTTACCTCCATAATTCCTGTTTTATTTATTGGTAATAGTATTGACCTAATTTGCATTTGTGGGTTTTTTTTTTTGTTTTTTGTTTTTATAGTTACCCCACCTTTTATTAATTGAGTCAAAACTATACTTTGTTGTTTTTAAGAAGCTAATTAATTGTTTTTCATTAACATTCCATATAATTAGAGAGATCTTGAACCCGTGTCATAAACCTTTCAATGTCTTACCATGCTTAAAATTCTGGGGAATAAGATTGTAGACAATATAAGTGGGTCAAAACACTGGCTTGATACAAATTTTTAATATTTGGAAATCCTAATCTGCTTTTTTAAATTATTTTTTTTAGGCATAGGTAAAATCTTATGACTGATCCTAGGAGGCTTTGCCTTCCATCTAAAATTTCATATACTAGATTGTAACATTAAAAGGATTAGAAATTGCAAGGGGTATCATTTGAAACATATGACTATGGGAATAATGTAACTAGTTATTAAATTGATACGACCCCACCATGATAATTCAACCTTCCTCCAGTTGTTAATAGAATGATTTGTTAATTTTTAACGTTTCCATTAAGTTTACTTCCATTAATCAATTTTTTTTTTGTGATTTTTAACTCTCAGATATACAAAACTGTTTAACCCAAGTGAAATTATATAAACTTTTTAATATTTTTAGTTTATCTCTATTTTTGTAGACAGAATCATATTTATCTATATTGACTTTATAATTCGAGACAATACTAAATTGCTGAATTTCTTCCAATAAATTTGGTAATGATTTCTGTTTGATATTATGAGGACATCATCTGCACATAGGCTGATTTTTAAATAGTTTTTCTTTAATACATACTCCTTTTATATTTTGACTACTTCTAATTCTTATTGCAAACGGTTCTATTGATAAAATATATAAAATGGGGGAGAGTGAACAACCCTGCCTAGTGCAGTTTTTTTTCGTTTTTTTAATATAGGAAACCATTCGGATAGAATACCATGACCGACTGTTCTTGCTGATGGAGTATGGTACATAGACATAATTGCTTGAAGCATCCAGTCCTGAATACCAAAACTTTGCAATGATTTCTTTATAAATCCCCACCCGACCCTGTCGAACGCTTTTTCAGCATCAATCTAGAGGGTCAGGAGCAGAGTGCCCTGCTGGAGAAAAAACCTATTTGATCTGGATGTATTAGAAAATTTAACACTTGTTTTAGTCTCTCAGCGAGAATAGATGCAAATAATTTGATATGTGTTCGAAAGAGATATTGGCCTATAGCAGTGGTAGTCAACCTTTTTCTACCTACCGCCCACTAATGCATCTTTCTTGATGGAAAAATTTCCTTACCGCCCACCAGTTTTTGCGCAAGTGCGGAATATTTTTTAGAAAGGAGGGTGTTTTAAAAAAAAATAAAAGTACGTACATTTATCTTTTTATTTCTACATAATGCATGTTTATAATGTTTTTAACTTTATAAATTTTAATTGGAAAACAATAAAGTAAATTGAAATTACCTTTACTAGTGATTAATGAGATCCTTGAGGCTGATGCTGCAAGACTAAATATTTGATATCTGGTTCGATTTTCGTAAGGAACAAACGAAGGTCTCCTCTTTCGGTGATATTCAGACGGTTTCTCTGTTTGCTCATAATATGATTAACAGCACTAAAGCCTGATTCTACAAGATATGTGGTAGGGAAAGGTATCAATAAATTGAACATAATTTTCCACATATTTGGATATAACGCAGGCATTTTTTTATTTTGAGTTTTTGGTATCCACCACTGCCAAAATTACATTTACTCTCTTCGTCATATTTAAGTTCTAATAGTTCTTCTTGGCAAGTTATATCAACTTCAGCAACATTTGCTGTAAAAGGATTTATCATCCAGTCATGCACCTTTAAGTTCAAAATATCTTGAAATCGTTTTTCCATATCCAATTTGAGTTCCTTGAGGTGACTACTGAACCTTTCAATATCCCCCGGAGTTACATCATTGTTTATAGAGGACAATTCAGGAAACTGATGAAATTCTCTCTTGAAAATATTATGACGGAGAAGATCAAGCTTTTCGATAAATAACGACACAATATTTTTGCAACTTATAAGCGTTATATTGGCTCCTTGAAGCTGCAAATTAATTTAATTAAATCTCTTGAAAATGTCTGCCAAATAAAAGGCATCATTCTTTACGGTTTTTAACTGTTCATAGAGACCAGCCTCATTATCACTTTCAAAAAACTGTACGACACTATCAAATAATGCAACAAAACGAGTCAAGCATGTACCCTTTGAGAGCCATCGAACTTCTGTATGTAAAAGTAACCTAATAAACTGCTCGTTATTGTCCTGGCACAGCTGTCGAAACATTCTATCACACTTGGCATTAGATTTTCTTATTAACAGCTTTAATTATAATAATGATGAATGGAGACTTGCACTTAAATGTTTTCCTACAATATGTTGTCTGTGCACAACACAATGAATACACAAAACGTTTGGCACTTCTTCCTTCAAGTAAGCAACAAACCCACGATAGCGACCTACCATTGATGGTGCTCCATCAGTAGCACATGCAACAATATTGTTCAAGGGTATATTGTTTTTTGCAAAGTATGATTTCACAGCATTACATATTGATAATCCTTTTGTATCTGTAATCAGATTGACAGTGAATAGCATTTCTTCTTGCAATGTATTGTTTTCATCAAGGTACCGTACATATGTCATCAGTAGAGCATTATTATCTGCAATGACAGACTCATCCACTTGTATAGAAAATGACGAATTTTGGAGAATACCTATAAGTTTATTTTCAACATTAGCCGCCATTTCGTCAATGCGTCTCTCTTTACTGTGTTATCGCTAAGGGGCAATGTTTTTAAAACTTTAGGTATATCCTGATGCATTACTGTTGAGATAAATTCTTTGATAGAGGGTATTATCAAAGTTTCTCCAATATTATGGCTTTTACCACTTTTTGCAATTAAGTGTGATATACGATAAGCTGCAGTTAATCCATCCTCATTCTTTGCATGTTGTTTTTGAAAGGATGTAGCTATTGTTGAACGATTTTGAAATCTTTTATAGATTTCTTGAAAATATTCAATGGGCTTATCTTTATCTTGCGAATGCTTTGTAGCAAGATGTTCTCGCAATCGACTTGGCTTCATTGCTTCATTAGATAATGTCTTGTGGCACAGTAAACACATTGGAAGCTGTTTATTTGTAACAGATTCAATGAAACCCATCTTCAGATACTCTGGTAAATAGCCACGAGCGTATTTCTTTTTTTCAGACATGGGTTCTAAATTTGTTTCACAATTTAACAACTACTTTTACTCTTACGTTTTGATCTGCACTCCACACAGTGCTTTTTTTTCCCTTTTATTACTAACACCAAAAACAATGCTGTATTAGGTGCCAATTTTTATTAATGTCACCATCAAAAGAAATTCCTTTTCCTGCCTGCTTCTTTACCTTCCTTATAGTATATCACTATATTAAGGATCTCTTTTTCCTTTTTTTTTATTTTCTCCTTCCCTTACTTATTTTTTTCTTTTATTTTATAAGATAACAAAACTTAATTTATGAGCCAGACTAAACACTGCTTACTCTCCTCCTTTATTTTATCCCCTTTTTTCTATTTTTCTTCCTTTTTTTATCTTTTCCTTTTTATCTCCTTTCTTTTACCTTCCTGAGGTACAAAAGTAAGGCCGAGCTAGTTAGCCCACTTATTATTATTATTATTATTATCCAACAATTCCTTTTCGCCTGTCTATAACTTTTCTTTTTCAACTGCTCTGCACCGTTTCTGCCTGTCCCTGCTATCAGTTTCCACTCCTCCCCTTCCTCTTCCCATGTGTTTGCCATGCGCGCGTTCATTGTGTGCGCTCGCTCCCGCCTGTCGCCTTCTCACACAAAAGGAGGTTGATGTGTGCGCTCGCGCCCGCCCACTCGCTCAAAAGGAGGTTTTAACCTCCAAAATACCTACCGCACGCATTCTCGCGCATGTTGGTTTCTTGATGTGTGCGCCCACCCGCTCGCTCAAAGAGGTTTTAACCTCCAAAGTCCCTACCGCCCACTAGTGGGCGGTAGGGACCAGGTTGACAACCCATGGCCTATAGTTTTGAATTTGAAAAGGATTTTATTAGATTTCAAAATTGGGATTATATTCGCTTTTGTTCTGAAGGAAAATATTTTTGATCCACTATACCATTAAATGTAACTGTTAATTGAGATACAAGATTTGATTTGAAAGATTTATAAAAAAATAATACTTAGACCATCAGGCCCTGGAGTTTTTTTGCAGTTGTAACTTAGATATATTTTGATCTACTTCATCGGTAGACTTGGGTAAATTTATTTGTTTTTTGTGTTTGTGAAAGCTTTGGAAAAAAATATTTTTTGGGCAGATATTTATTCATATCTAATTCTTGTGAATAGTTGTCCAGATTATACAGCTCTTCATAATATTTATTAAAAGCTTTTCCTATAGTTTCTGGTGAAAATAGGGTTTTGTTATTATCAATTTAGATATTTTTGATTTGGACTCTTGTTTTTTAAGTCTATCAGATAATAATTTATCCACTCTATATTTACTTTAGCGTAGAATTTTTAATTTTCATTTTTTTTCAGTGCATAAATTGATTTTTGTCTTAATTTAAAATTAATTTGTTCTTGTATTTTTTAACATCTGAGTGAATTTGATTTGATGGATTCTTTTTATTTTTATTAAACAAATTTGATAAAATGATATATAAATCGGTCAGGTTTTTGCACTCGTGTTCTAGCTTAATTAAATAGTCTCTAATAACAGCCTTAAAGGCACACCAATTATTAGCCATGGATGTATCTTGTGATTTATTTTCTTGATTAGCTTTGAGATATAATTTTATTCTTTTACATTAAGTATATATATTCACTTAATCTCCAGGGAGGTCTGGTATTATATTTAAATGCCTCTTTTACATCAAATATAAGTATCCTGTGGCCTGACCACGTGTTGTTTAGTATATTTATCTTGGAAGTTCTATCTAGTAAACATTGATGCCCACACATCGAGTCAATCCTTGAATATGACAAGAGAGATGTGTCAAATCTTTCTCATCAGGATGAAAGATTCTCCAGAAGTCCATCTGAACTATGTTTACCTAAAGTAGTGGTTAGATTCGCCACTTTAAAAAAAAACTTTTTATTATTATTTAGAGCAGGTTTTAAAAATCTAAAACAGAATTCAAATCTCCTGCTACGATAAGTAAACCTTTTACCTTGTCTGCAATATCCAATGTTTTCCTCAAGAGACGGACTGGTGAAACATTAGGTAAATATACATTTATCAATATGCCCCTTAATTAAATTTACACACAATTATCATATAACGTCCCATAGGATCTAAAATCTGGTGAGTAATTTCAAGGTTTATTGATTTTGCAATTATAATAGCAACCGCTTTTTGTTTTTTTTTCTTTATGGGAGGCATGTATTATATTGGGAAAATCTTAATTGAAAAAAATTTGTCATTTCTCCAGTGTGTTTTCTTGTAAGAGTCAAATCAACATGTTGTTTCTTTAAAAATCTATGAAAAGTCGCTCATTTGAATTGAGAATTTAAACCCTGTACGTTCACTATTATTTTAACCATTTTTTGTTTTATTTTTTCCCAATTCCTCAGCAGTTTATTACTCAACATCTGATTAATTACTTCATTAAGTGACATGCCAAAAAAAAAAAAGTGCAAACATAAATACATTTAAACATATTAAAACCTTCTGTGGTGAGAAGGAAAATTATGTATATTCGTTCTCTAAAAAAAAAAAAAAAGAAAATGTCATCTCTTTTGTTGGGAATCCTCTGCCTTAATTATAAAGCATGTAAAGGGGTGTGGAGCCAATATATTGAAAAAAAAAATACTTCAAAAGAGGAGAGAAAAGAAAAAAAACCACACCTGCTAATATTTATAGTTATAAACTATTCGGATCCCTTGGATAGAGTTAGCAGTTCTTTCTAAAAAATATACAAGCAAGGAAAAGCCTTCTTATTCCTCGGGAAAGGGGAGGGAGGAAAGAGAGAGAAAAAGTGAATACGTGTAAAATAATATATATTGGAAAATGTGTAAATAATAGTAGAGGTGAACTATAATACAGATCTCTAAATGTATGTAAATTTGTGTTGTGTATGTGTGAGTGTAAACTCAAATATTTGTGAAAGAAAAAGTGATAATATAATGTGCCAATTAATGAGTAAATAATAAAAGAAATAAAGTATAACTCGTGTAATGGAATAATGATATGAGATTTGGTATGTCTGGGCATAATTGTGCATAGTGTTGATCCTATAATAGTGTGTGTGTTATGTAAAATAAAAAAATGTTAAAAATAAAATTCACTACCCCTCTCTTGGTCCCTCCCGCATCCCCCCCATCCCCTTCCCCTTCCCCTCACCGCCTTGCCACAAAAAATAAATACTATTGCTTTTCAATAAAATTACGTTCCCCCTTTATTTAGTGTTATAGTCATTGTAACTCCTTTCTTCAAGCTATTTTGATTCCCAATGTTATTAGAATATCTCTCTAATACACAGAAAATATATATGTATTAAGGCCATCTGGCCTGTAATTGTGGGAGGTGCTTGTTATTCACTGCTAGCCTACTTAAGAGACACCCCTTACCTGGCTCCATACTGTTCGAGGTCAGCGCTGAATGAGGATCCACTTCCGGGTTCTCTCAGACGCCATCTTGGTTTTCAGTATCCACAAGTTTTTCCGCGGCAAGCTGTGTCCAGGAATCCTGTTACAGGCCTTTCTGTCCATCCAGCCTCTCCTGACCCCAGGTCATCGTCGTAGATCGCGTACCAGGGACTCCTAAACCGTCACTCCAGGATCGGTTCCCACAGCGTCCAGTACAGTACGGGTCCTCACTTTACGGTCTTTTCCCTGTTATGTTGCAAATTGGACAATCCATTTGTGAAATCATTTTGTGCAATGTTAGGCAATTTCATTGCATTGGGTTTAAGGGTTGTCATTTCGCCTAAATCTGTTCCGTGTTTTCAGCGAAATGAGCTATCCTTTCGGTTATTTCGTCTTTCGGCACTTGTTCATGATATGCTTAGCAGGTCGCTTGCCTGTTCGCATGGGTTCTATACGTGTAAACTGTTCTTTTCAGTTCTGTTTCCCTTGCCATAGAGTTCGGTATATTGTCTTGCTCATGTATTCGCATAAATCCTTTTCGTGGATTACATACATTATTTCATGCCTATACCATTCGGTTAAACGACTTGGTTTTGCTTACTGGATATAAAATAATTCTATTTACGGTTTAAATGTATCAGGGTTGTATTGGTTTCCATAGCAATCCAGTTCACATATCTGTATGGATCATTTGACTCCCACGCTGTCGGAGGTTTTCCATACTGATCCATTACAGTCACGGTTTCAGCCTACAGTCACAGGCGTCATTTCTGTTTTAAACTATGAAAAGACATACATGAGGATACGGTTTCCTTTTTCCAAGCAGGGAATTCTCGGGTTGAATCACACGTACTGATCCAACCAATCATACGTCTTTGCATTACAGTACTATCATATAGAACTTTACATCATCACTTTGGAGAATTGTTTTCACCCCTTCCCCTTTGTGGTTAATTATATGTCGGCATGGCTCATCTAAGTACAGGCTGTGGCCTCCCCCCCCCCCTTTTTTCTTACTTGAACCCCATTATACATCCCCTCGGTTTCTAGCCAGAATCCTGGCATTAGAAGACACTGCATCACTTGGCTTTTTAGTAACATTTATGTTGTCATGGCATTCACTACACTTTCGTGCCATTTACCAGTTTATCTCCATAACCAAGTCCTTAAAACACCTCTGGTAAGGGCTACACAGACTACACCATTCCCACACAGACCACACTCACTATATTACCTTTTTTACCCGTTTCAGGTTATCTAGGTTTATATAGGTCACCATACGAATTCGCAGTGATATACCCATACTACCAGGTACGTACGCCTGCTCACGTGGTATTGTTACATACATTTCATCCCTCCCTCTAGGTTAGAGTACTGGCAATAGGGTCACAGGCTCCCCAATAGGTATTTGGCATTTGCGTCCATGAGCAAGGTCAACTCCAGGCTGGAGAAACTTGAGTCTGTCACCACGGCCCTTACCAAGGCCGGGCCACCCGCTGCTGCTTCCCCAGCACCAGCCGACCTGCTATTAGTTGCTCCAGCCATCACCCAGGAGAACCAGGAAGTTAGCCCTGCTCATATGATCCCTGAGCACCTAAAAAGAGATATCCTGGAAGGTAAAGACGTCAACCTGGCTTCTCTGCTGATTGCCTCCCAGGATATAGACTTATGCATATGATGATGTGTCTGTTGTGGTCAAATCTAGGAACGCCCGCCTAAACAGGAAACTGACTATTCCCGAGTTTGTACTAGCTTTTGGTATTTACTGGGACGTCATCTGTGCGGTCTATCCCAATAGACGAGAGGAGTTTGATCTTTATATGCATAAGCTGGTAGACCTGGGCAACAAATATGGTGGATCAGCCTTCTATGACTACCATAGGTCTTTTTCTGCAAAAGTGTCTGGGGCCTTCTCCCAGTATGGAACAAGATCCAACTGGGGTAGGATTGATACCGTCATATTTTGCAGACACTTTGCAGGTCTAAGAACACCGGCTTGTACATACTGCTCCTCTATGGCGCATACGACAAATTTCTGTCCCAACACGGCGGACGAACATGCTTCCACGCAAGGAGCTAGTTCCTCTGATGTTTCAGAGAAAGTAACCAGAGACAAACTGGGACGCCAGATCTAATTTCCATGTCGGGTCTTTTAATTATAGTGGATGTAGATTATTGCATATCTGTTTAAAATGTTTTAGGGCACATGCCAAAACCATGTGTCCAAATAAAATGTACCCTAAGCCATACCTTTTTTTAGAAAATTGGGCAGACTAGATGGGCCGAATGGTTCTTATCTGCCGTCACATTCTATGTTTCTATGTTTCTATGTTTCTATACCTAACGTCCATTAACATTTCGGTATTACAGCATGTCTGTCACATCACCTGTTTAGACACTTGGTAGATTTTCTTATCTCTTGTTTAACAGAAGGCTTCCACACGGGTATTCTACACATACCGTCCGGGATTCTGGAATGCCCTAATCTACAATCCGCACAGCACAACCCCACAGCTGTTGACTCTCTCATAGCTCAGGAAGTTGCTGAAGGTTTCTTATTGGGGCCTTTCCAGTCTCCTCCGTTCAACGAATGGCGCACTAACCCCATTTGTATTGTCACAGGGAAATCTTCCCTTAAACAGAGACTCATTATTAACCTGTCTGCACCACACTCATCGGCTAACCCCAGTCTCAATTCCCTCATACCCTCCGAAGAATTCTCCCTGCAATACACTACAATAGATCACGCCATTACAGCTGTCATACAGGCAGGGGTCAGAGCATGGCTTAGTAAGACCGATATTACTCACGCCTTTAAATTACTGCCAATTCACCCTACACTGTGGCACCTGCATGGCATCAAGTGGTCCGGGAGCTACTACTTTTTCTCCCGATTAACTTTTGGGTCCAAAAGTAGCCCTGCTATTTTTGACACGTTTGCCAAAACATTGTGCTGGTTACTATTGAACATAGCCAGATGCCCTACTGTATTACATTACCTGGATGATTTCTTACTGGTCGAGGATAACACTTCCCCTCCCAGTAGCCTCAAAGCTACCACCAAGCTATTCGAGCAGCTAGGTGTCCCAATCTCCCCAAAGAAAACTGAGGGGCCAGACACGATTATCAAATTCCTGGGTATTCAATTAGACTCAACCACAATGCAAGCAAGCCTGCCACACAACAAGATAGGAAACATTCTTACCTACATCAACCACTACCTACAGCTCGGTACTTGCAACCGCAAAGAGCTACAGTCCCTGCTGGGTTCTCTAAATTTTGCCATGTGTATCATACCTCAAGGCCGCTCCTTCATATCATGAATCTTGTATCTATTTCCACTCTTCCTACACAACACACACAGGTTGTCCTTAGATACCCAAGCTACGGCAGACTTACGCATGTGGAAGAAATTTTTAACCACTTGGAATGGTAAAAGTATGTTCCTCCCTCAATTGACTGACTCATCACCTACTATTTGGTCAGATGCAGCATCTACCACAGGTTTTGCAGCAATTTTTGGGAACGGATGGCTTTCGGGCAGCTGGCCTACAGCAGTTCAGGATTTGGAGGGTTTTTCCACTACCTCAGCTCTCTTTGAGATCTATCCCATCGTGGCGGCTGCCGTAGCATGGGGTCATCTATGGGCAAACTTGTCAGTACATTGCTACTCAGATAGGCAACCTGTCACATCATCAACAAAGGTCATTCTAAATCCCTTACCATCATGAGATTTCTGAGGAAACTCACTTGGTTGGCTGCTTGTCATAATTTCTTCCTGTATTGTTTCCATGTTCCAGGTGTATGTAACAGCTGCTGACAGTTTGTCTCGTTTTAAATTCCAGGCATTCCATCAAGCACTCCCGACAGCCGCGCTCACAGCCACTACTACTCCAACATTTCAGCAACTAGTACTGGACTAGACGCCATTATGCATCATAGCAGGGCACTGTCCCAATTGGCACTGTCAAACAATACGCACAAAACATACGACAGGGCCTTTACATTATTCAAAAGATTCCTTTCGGAACATAACCTCATGCAACCATTTGTCATGACATCTTTGTTGGGGTTCGCTTCTTTCTGCTACCTTAAACTTAAGATGTCATACAACACCATTAAACTTTATCTAACAGGCATTCAACACCATATGCTAACCTTACAACCAAACAACACAAGTGTTATGGCCTCTCACCAGATTAAGACTATCCTCAGAGGCATTCAGAAATCTGAACCCACACCACAGAGGCTACCCATAGACAACCATATTTTTAAAGCATTGTCTAACCTGCTCGATTTAAAACCTTTTGACACCAACATGAATTCTGTCATTAAAGCAGCAATCTACATAGCTTTCTATAGATTCCTAAGACCTAGAGAATTCACCACGACCAACGCCACACAATCTACTCCTATTCTCCTCTATTCCCACTTAACAAAACACATGGATCATTACATCCTGACTCTGCCTCACTCCAAGACCAGTCGGCATGCACCAGTAAAAATAGCATACTATTCTGCGCACAACAGGTGGTGCCCAGTCACGATCTTTGATGCATACATACTGCATCATAACTCACTACCATCACAACCATTATTCATTTTACAAAGTTCGGTACTCACCACTACAACCTTCATGACCTACGTCAGGTCTTTACTCACTCAACTGGGCCTCAACCCAGCTAACTACTCGGGGCACTCCTTCCGCGTAGGGGCAGCATCCACAGCCTCCAGTGTTAACATTCCAGTTCATGTTATAAAAGCACTGGGGCGCTGGAAATCAGCCACTTACTCACGGTACATACCGATCCCGGTACAAGAATTAAGTAATGCTTTCAAAGACATGTCTAGTTGATATGTGTATTTGCATTGGTTGTCTGTAATATATTTGATTACTTAATTTTGCCCTCTTCTTTCTCAGGCCTACCTCATCGTCGGTTCCGGCACACCACAACCGACTTGCTCTTTTATACCATCCTACGTTCATTATGGTATTTTACTCTGTACTATCATGAGCCCCTAACACAAATATATATATATATATACTTCATTTAAGTGTCCACTAAACCTTTAATCTTAATCTTCGTTTAATTGTGCTGCTTCTTCTTACTAGTTACTGTGTTAGCCAATTTCTTCCCAGTTTTGTTTAATTTACAATTTTCTTGCTTCTTTGGTTTGTATTGGTTTCCATGGGTTTTATCTACTCCCTTTTCTCTTTCCTTCTGCCTTTTTGATTAGTTCCAATTCATATAATCTTATTTTTAATCATCCTTTTAAATTATTGACCTGATAAAACTCTTGGATAGAGTCCTTCCAGAACAGTCTCACTTTATTCGGATATCCCCATCGGTATTTAATAATATGGTGTTTGAGGAGCAATAAAGATGTCTTAAAGTCCTTTCTCCATGTTCTTGTTCCCATAGATAAATCTTGATATATTTGGATATTTTTATAGGTTTCATCCTGATCGTTAACAATTTTAAATAACTATTATATTCATTTTGATATTCATTTTGAAACCAAAGCAGTGAAATTGAACGATTACATCTCTAGAGTCTCCGAATATTTAGGCTTATTATGGTGAAATCTTTCTAAGATAATGTCTTGATCTTGGATTGATGCTCCAAATGAGTTGAACATGTTTGAGATCATCATGGATAATGGATTCTGGTATGTTTCCTCTTCGACATCATTTATTCTGGATTCTAACTTTTGTGATTTTATAGATATTGCTTTCATGTCTTCTTTTAAGGCTTCTTGTTCAATATTTTTTCTGTTAGTATTTGAATCTTTTGCTGTAATTTGTTTCTATTCTTTTCAATCTCTATTTGTATAAGTTGTAGTTGATTATCTGTGCAGAGTGTGTAGGGAACTGCACTCACACTAGATCCCCAATATTGTAAAGAAATAAAGGTCCAGGCACTCCTTGGTTCAAAAGAATAGGCACTTTAATGGAACCACAGCAGTAGTTGATTATCTAAACATTTTTGGAGGAAATCTTGAGTAATATGGTCTTCAGGTTTAGTGAATGGTAGAATATTTACATTTTCTTCTACTGAGGAATTGGTGTCTTCACCGACTGCTTTATTTCGTTGTTCTTTAGATGAGTGTGGGGGGAAAAATCCAAACATCCTTTTTTCTATGTTTTTTTTTTTTCTTGCTCTTTGGATTTCTCTTTTTTTAGGAGCATTTTTTTTGGTTGTTATAATTATGGTAAAAGGAAGAAAAAAATAGAGGGGAAAACCCCCCACAAAAAAACAGAACTTCTCTTATTTTCCTTATTCCTTGTGATTCTCAGTTATTTTGTTTCTGTCCTCTAAAAAAAAGTGTCTTCAATGCAAGCAGAAATAAATGAAGCCTTCAATCTAAGTATATGCAATAGGACTGATTAAAAAAAAGCACATTTAACCCCAGTTGTCTTAAAGTGAAATTAAGGAGAGAGAAGTCAAACGTTTTAAATTATCTTTCCTTTAGTCCTTCTTAAGTTTTTGATTGATTTTTTTCCTTCTTTTCTCTTAAAATGTCTAATTTATCCTTTTCCCCTTTCTATGCATTTTTTCAGTCCTATCTTTCTTTTTTAATAAACTAGATTTTCTCTCTTTATTTTTTTTTCTTTCTTCTTCTATTTCTCTCTTCCCTTTTCCTATTTTATCGGGTAATTATATAGATCTCATATGCTTAAACTTCTGGGGTAGTAAAAATTGGATAAAAATAATTATCCTACCAAATTCCGTCGGCACAGTAGCCTTGTGGTAGCGTTATAGCGTGTAGTTTCCAACTTGTCTTTCACCACCTCCGAGTCATCACACTGGACGGCAGTATATCTATATGTTGATATAGCGTATCAGCTATGATTAAGGAGGGTCAGAAAAATGCTTACTGCTTTTACAGTGCCGCCTGTGTAGAACTTTCGCGAGTATTCATGTGCTGGAAGCCGTGCTTCACTTTTGGCTTTCTTCGCTGCTTACTCCTCAGCCTGCTATCGTGGCTCCATCAGCTCCTCCTCCTGGCGTGGGTACGTTGCGTTATATCATCCCTCCCATCCCCAAGTTGCCAACATTCTAATTGATTGGTGTGAACACTCCAAGGGGCACTGGGGAGGTCCTCATTCGGGAACCGAACGAGGTGGGAAATTTAATCCACGAATGCTCCCCCTAGATGGCGTTTGTGTTTTTGACACCTCATTATGAGGTGTGAACTTTCTAAGATAACATTCTAAATGAGGTTTCGTGGTGGTCCCTGTTCAGGAGGCAAATGGAATGCATACATTTTGGCTCTCCAAAATAGGGAGCAGGTAAAACACAGGAATATAACACAACACAGGGGAAACACTGGGAATAACACATAACAATTCACAAACAGGCAGCGGTCCCACCACACAGCTCCTCAACCACAAGCCGGCATACACAGTCTGATCCCAATGCATCTGCTTGGGGATGTCCGGGGAGTGCTCATGGATCACTTTTTCAGGTCTTTCTGTCTTGATAACCCGCTAGCATTGCCGTTTTGCTTACCGGGTCTATAGTGGATGGTAAAGTTGTATGGTTGTAGCGCCAAGCTCCACTGTAACAGCCTGGCATTGTCCCCAGAGACCCGGTTAAGCCATACCGGCAGGTTGTGATCCGTGAGCAGGGTGAATTGCTGTCCATAGAGGTAGGGCTGTAGTTTTTTGAGGGCCCACACCACCGCCAGGCATTCCTTTTCGATGGCCGACCTGGCTCAGTACCGCTCCTAACCCAAACATGGTCATTTGTGGAGGGAGAAAGTCTTCTGGGATTAGGAGCAGCCAGGACAGGGGCATTCACCAAGGCGTTCTTGAGGGCTCTGGGGCCCAATCTACCTGTCGGGGTAAGTTTTTTTGGGTCAAATCGGTGAGGGGCTTAACTAGGGCGCTGTAGTTGGGGACACATTTCCTGTAATAACCCGCAGTTCCTAGGAAGGCCATCACTTGGACCTTGGTGTGAAAACGGGGCCAGTAAGCTAAAGCCTCTATCTTGGCTGGTTCGTGCTTCTGGGATCCACACCCAACCCGGTGTCCTAGGTACTGCACCTCTGCCAATCCTAGGTGGCACTTCCTGGGCTTGTGGGTCAACCCTACCTCCCTAATCCGGTCTAGCACAGCTCCCCCATGTACTGGGTGCTCTTCCTAAGTGTTGCTGTAAATGGCGATGTCATCCGCCTAGAGGTTCTCCCATACCAAGTGAGTGAGTTTCTCCAGCCGGTCCCTAAACTCCAGCATATATGGGATGATGGGGGTCCCTTCCTGATCCCCATCTCCCTCCCAGTGTTCTCGGGTCTAGGGGGCCCCCTCATTCTCCGTCTGAAGATCAGCTCAAATGGGGAGAATCCTGTAGATTCCTGGGGCACCTCCCGATCGTCAAACAGGGAATGCAAAAGGAATCTTTCCCAATCCTTACGAGTCGCTGCAAAGGTACGGAGCATTTACTTCAACGTGCCATTGAAGCGCTCGCACATGCCATTGGTCTGGGGTGGTAAGGGGAGCTCGGGATCAGTTTAATGCCGCATAACCTCCACAGTTGGACGGTAATTTCTGCAGTAAACTTGGATCCCCCATCCAAAATTATCTCCCGAGGAAAACCCATCCAGGAGAGCACTTGCATCAGGGATCAGCCACAGTCTCTGCCTTAATATTGCTCAGGGTGACTGCCTCAGGGTACCGAGTCGCGTAGTCCACAGTGTTCAGAATGTATTTGTTCCCAGAGGGACTAAGCTTAGCCAGGGGGCTGATGACATCGACAGCTACTCTGCCGAAGGGGTTTTTGATGATGGGGAGGTGTTGGAGCATGGCCTTGCGCCGGTCGCCTCGCTTCCCCACTCGCTGGCAGACGTGACAGGTCTGGCAATGCTGCCTCAGATCCTTAGAGATGCCTGGCCAGAAAAAGCTTTGGGTGAGCCGACTCACAAATGTCCAGCCAGAGGAATATTGTGAGCTATCTTCAGCTGCTCATGTCGATATTTCCTGGGTGCCACCAACTGCTTGGTGGTAGTTGCAGCTGTACCTGACTTATTGTTCTCCGCTATGCAGTTCAGTCGTCCCCACTCCCCCTCCTTCCCTACCCGACCCGTGTCTGCCCTGTCTCCACATGCCTGGAGGGTCGGATCGGACGCTACCTCCCTCTCATATTCGGCCAGGGTATCCCATGCTTGGGCGTGTGGGGCAGTACTGAGGACTGGTTTATGGTCGTTAGCCAGGCTGGTCTGCTGGCAGGGGCGGTGACTGGGCACTAGCCTGGGGGGTGACTCACGTTGGGGGGCTGACTGGTTTGCCTCATGCAGGATGGTCCCGTCTTCGTTGGGGCTCTGGAAATCTGTGGGATCATCTTGGTAGCAGAGGACTGCTGCTCACGGGCCAGTAGGGACTACAGGGGTGACCCACTGCATTCATCCCTGGTTTTGAGGGCAATTCAATTTGATGTGGCTGGGCTGGTTGCATTGGAAACCTCGCCGGTCTGCCCTGGTGAATGCTCGCTGGGCGGTGACCGTACTGGGAAGCCACAAAGGGGGGCTGCTGTGGTGGGGTTGGGTTGTAGCAGAAGTTGGATGGTGGGTCGGTAGTGGGGAGAGGGAGCAGGGTGTTGGGACCGGCGAGTATCTGTATACTCATCAGCCCGTTTGGCTGCTTCTGTCACGGTCTTGGGCTGTCTGTCTCTCACCCATTCCTGCACCTCGGTGGGGATCCCATTATAAATGTGTTGGAGCATGAACAACTGGAGAATCTCTTTGGGGGGCTTGTTGCGAGGCCATCCAGCTCTGGGTGGCTCGGACAATGCCTTCTTGGTGCCCCTGAACTTCCTGCAGTATGCCTCTGGGGTCATAGCATACCGGACTAGGAGGACTTCCTTGACAGCCTCCAGTGGCGTCGCTGGGGGGGCCATGGCCCCCCCTTCATCATGCTGTGCCCCCCCAAATGCCAGCAAATTGCTGGCCATGTACTTAAATTCTAGACTGTTACAGCCCGAGGGAATGCAGGACAGAGCAGCTGGAACGTGCTGGGTGGTTTTAGCAGCTTCCCGGCAAGGCTCTGCCCCCAATTGAAGCCCCGCCTCCCGCACATAAGCCCCACCCCTGCCGTTAAGCGGTAGACCATTCTGCTGCTGGAAAGGCAAGAAGATGGCTGTCTGACCCACAGCAACAGGTAGGCTTAAAATGCTCAGGTGTGTGTGTGTCTGTCTGTCTGCTAGTGAGGAAGCTTGTGTGTGTCTGTGTGTATGGACTGAGCAATCTGTGTGTGTCTCTGTGTGTGTATGGACTCAGCAGTCTGTGTGTGTGTATGGACTCAGCAGTCTGTGTGTGTGTATGGACTCAGCAGTCTGTGTGTGTATGGACTCAGCAGTCTGTGTGTGTATGGACTCAGAAATCTGTGTGTGTCTCTGTGTGTGTATGGACTCAGCAGTCTGTGTGTGTCTCTGTGTGTGTATGGACTCAGCAGTCTGTGTGTGTATGGACTCAGCAGTCTGTGTGTGTGTGTGTGTGTGTGTGTGTGTGTATGAACTCAGCAGTCTGTGTGTGTATGGACTCAACGTCTGTGTGTGTGTGCTGGACTCTCAGCAGTCTATGTGTGTGTGTGTATGGACTCAGCGGTCTCTGTCTGTGTATGGACTCAGTGGTGTGTGTATGAACCATGCAGTCTGTCTGTGTGTGTATGGACTCAGCAGTCTGTCTGTGTGTGTATGGACTCAGCAGTCTGTGTGTGTATGGACTCAGCAGTCTATGTGTGTGTGTGTGTGTATGGACTCAGCAGTCTATGTGTGTGTGTGTGTGTATGGACTCAGCAGTCTATGTGTGTGTGTGTGTGTGTATGGACTCAGCAGTCTTTGTGTGTGTGGACTCAGCAGTCTCTGTGTGTGTATGGACTCAGCAGTCTCTGTGTCTGTGTGTGTATGGACTCAGCAGTGTCTCTCTATGTGTATGGACTCAGCAGTCTCTGTGTTTGTGTGTGTGTGTGGACTCAGCAGTCTCTGTGTTTGTTTGTGTGTGTGTGTGGACTCAGCAGTCTGTGTGTGTGTGTGGACTGTATGAAGGGAAATATGTTTGTTTTTTTAATAATCTTTGGTGGAAAATAGTGAATTCTCCACCAGGGATTATTAAAAAACAAACAAAAACAAAACACATCGTGTCGGGGGTGGGGCTTAACATGCGGCAGGGGCGGCGTCAAACTGTGGTGAGGGCGGGGTTAAATGTGCCCCCCTACTTTTGTCCCTGGCCCACCATGTGCCCCCCTAAAAATGAATCCACTGACAGCCTCGTACTCCCAGATCTTGTCTGCGGGTACATCTCGGTAGGCCTCCGTCGCCCTCCCCGTTAAGGTCCCAGCCAAGCTAGTGATCCACTCTGCATAGGCGACTTCCTGCAATAGACACTGGTGCTCAAAATCCTGCAGGAGGTAGTCTATGCCCTTTTCTGCCTCCTTGAACTCTTTGAAGGCAGCAAAGGACAACTTGGGCTTTCGGGCAGGGATGGCCAGACCTTCTGGGGACCTCTCTCTGGTCCGTCGTTCGTCTGGTTGTGGGGGGTTTGCCCAGTTCTTCTGGGCGAGGACATCTATAACTCGTTCATATTGGCTCTCCCGAACGGGGAGCAGGTAAAACACAGGAATAGAACACAACATGGGGAATAACACATAGCAATTTATGAACATGCAGCGGTCCCGCCACAGAATGGCACCCAGCGCGACCCGGCCTGAGCCCCAGTTTAATGATTTATCAGACATGGCGCCCGGCGTGACCCACCCGAGCCCTGGTTTAATGATGTATCAGGCATGGCACCCAGCGTGACCCACCCAGAGTCCCGGTTTAATGATGTCCACTGGAGAAGAGACCAGGTGATCTAGGATGTTGTGAATGTAAATGTCACAGCTCAGTACAGTATTGGAGAGAAAGGTTACAGGTTACTTAGTCCTAACTGAGAGAATAGGTTCAAGTAGTGCAGTAATGGCATTAAGGAATAAAATTTGAATACCTCCCAGGATTTCAACACCATCTCCGCTGGGTTTTTGCTCCGTTCCTGCCACAATTCCACGTGGGTCCGTGGGATATGCAACATGTGTGCCAGGAGCCTCCAGTCATTACCTGAACAAGAAAAGCTCTTTACAGAATGGAAAATGGGTGAGTAAATTGCAGCGGTTGCTGCAGAGGTAATATCACTTTAACAATCCGCTCTGCCCCCCACTAAATCACTCAAGGATTTGTAAATTGGTTTCAAAGTGTGTGTGTATATATATATTTGCAAGAAAAAGTATGTGAACCCTTTGGAATGATATGGATTTCTGCACAAATTCGTCATAAAATGTGATCTGATCATCATCTAAGTCACAACAATAGACAATCACAGTCTGCTTAAACTAATAACACACAAAGAATGAAATGTTGCCATGTTTTTATTGAACACACCATGTAAACATTCACAGTGCAGGTGGAAAAAGTATGTGAACCCCTAGACTAATAACATCTCCAAGAGCTAATTGGAGTGAGATGTCAGCCAACTGGAGTCCAATCAATGAGATGAGATTGGAGGTGTTGGTTACAGCTGCCCTGCCCTATAAAAAACACACACCAGTTCTGGGTTTGCTTTTCACAAGAAGCATTGCCTGATGTGAATGATGCCTCGCACAAAAGAGCTCTCAGAAGACCTACGATTAAGAATTGTTGACTTGCATAAAGCTGGAAAGGGTTATAAAAGTATCTCCAAAAGCCTTGCTGTTCATCAGTCCACGGTAAGACAAATTGTCTATAAATGGAGAAAGTTCAGCACTGCTGCTACTCTCCCTAGGAGTGGCTGTCCTGTAAAGATGACTGCAAGAGCACAGCGCAGACTGCTCAATGAGGTGAAGAAGAATCCTAGAGTGTCAGCTAAAGACTTACAAAAGTCACTGGCAAATGCTAACATCCCTGTTAGCGAATCTACAATACGTAAAACACTAAACAAGAATGGATTTCATGGGAGGATACCACAGAGGAAGCCACTGCTGTCCAAACAAAACATTGCTGCACGTTTACAGTTTGCACAAGAGCACCTGGATGTTCCACAGCAGTACTGGCAAAATATTCTGTGGACAGATGAAACCAAAGTTGAGTTGTTTGGAAGAAACACACAACTATGTGTGGCGAAAAAAAGGCACAGCACACCAACATCAAAACCTCATCCCAACTGTGAAGTATGATGGTGGAGGCATCATGGTTTGGGGCTGCTTTGCTGCATCAAGGCCTGGACGGATTGCTATCATCGAAGGAAAAATGAATTCCCAAGTTTATCAAGACATTTTGCAGGACAACTTAAGGCCATCTGTCTACCAGCTGAAGCTCCACAGAAGATGGGTGTTGCAACAGGACAGTGACCCAAAGCATAGAACTAAATCAACAACAGAATAGCTTAAACAGAAGAAAATACGCCTTCTGAAGTGGCCCATTCAGAGTCCTGACCTCAACCCGATTGAGATGCTGTGGCATGACCTCAAGAAAGCGATTCACACCAGACATCCCAAGAATATTGCTGAACTGAAACAGTTCTGTAAAGAGGAATGGTCAAGAATTACTCCTGACCGTTGTGCACGTCTGATCTGCAACTACAGGAAACGTTTGGTTGAAGTTATTGCTGCCAAAGGAGGTTCAACCAGTTATTAAATCCAAGGGTTCACATACTTTTTCCACCTGCACTGTGAATGTTTACATGGTGTGTTCAATAAAAACATGGCAACATTTCATTCTTTGTGTGTTATTAGTTTAAGCAGACTGTGATTGTCTATTGTTGTGACTAAGATGATGATCAGATCACATTTTATGACCAATTTGTGCAGAAATCCATATCATTCCAAAGGGTTCACATACTTTTTTTTTGCAACTGTATATTAAAAAAAAAAACGGAAAAACCCTTGCACTCACGCTTAGTTAATTCCAATGCCGGGTACATGCGCCAGAGCTACAATAGACACAAATATCAAAAAAGAATGGCTGCTCACCGGACTTAACAACAAAATTTTTTTATTGAAAAATGTTAAAAATCAACCAACGTTTCAGTCCCCATTCAGGACTTTCTTCAGGGTCTAAATAACAGGACAACCATTATTTAGACCCTGAAGAAAGTCCCGAATGGGGACTGAAACGTTGGTCGATTTTTAATTTAAAATTTTTTTTTTTTTTTTTTTTAACATTAATCAATAGAAAATTTTTGTTTTTAAGTCCGGTGAGCAGCCATTAATTTTTGATTGAGATATATGTATATATATCTCAATCTATATCTCAAATTGAAACATGGAGCCTTCTAAGTACTGTATCCAGGCTACGAAAGCCAACATTTAACCTTGCGGGACACAGATCACTGATGGGGCTTATTGTAAAAAGTGCTACTCTGCCGTATGTGGGATTAATACCCAGGAAAACACAGCGAGTGGTTAAATCCTTCCTCCTGATCTAACTATATATTAACGATAATATAACCGTGGAGTGATCACTCACCGGCAGAATCCGTGATGCTGAGTGCGGTTGTGAACTGGATCCTGTGTGAAACCGTCATGTCTTTAATTCGAATTTCCTCCGGTAAAACAGGACCTGAGGACACAAGCATGTCTGTTTTACTGCATGATTTCTAGAATACAAACTCCAGTGTGGACTGTCACTTAAAGAGAGCATGTCCGCCTCCAGCGCTGTCTATACAACACCTGCCCATTGGCTCCATTTATTTCCCAGCCTAGGGAAGGATTATACATTGAGAGATTTATTATTGGTTAAGCTGGAAAAGGCGGAGAATCGATTAGTAAACGAGCAATTTCTCCTTTATGCTCTGTGATGGACACCGTAATTATTTCTCAATGAATCCTGGTAGTTTCTATAGTCTCAGGAACGCAGTGTTACACAAAGGTTCAATTATTAAACATTACTTTCTCTTATTACGTGTAATCCAGCATTATCTCTCAATACGTATCTAGAATAATTCTCTTTAGACAAACTCCTGCCTATCACTTGCTCTGTGGAAGTGGCCATCGTAATTTCTCTTAGGTAGGTGTCCCCACTTACCTGCTAAACACTCTGAAAGTCTGACATTATCCTGGAGGGCCTTTATAAGGCACTTTATGTCAGAATTATTGAACAAGTGTCTTCAGTCAGGCTACAAGGCAAGCTCTTATTTTACATATGGGGCAGGCAGCCTCTAGGAGTGTAGGGTTCTGTTAAAACACATTAAAGATTCTCACCAAGCCAGCGCCTTAGGTTTGTCTGTTCACGTATTTTCATAAGTACGTCTTGTCTCTTCAGGTGCTTCAGTAGCCATGTTAACTCTCGGAGCTTTAGATAAGCTGCGGGCTGGCTCTGGAATACTCTGAGAAACTGCTTCACTTTAATTAAACCGTCATCCTGGAGGGAAAACAAACCGGGACTAAGACGTATGTACTAAGGACAGATAGTAATATCCTACACTACTAGCCAGGCCTTAAACGTTACTCGCCACTGCAAGCATTCTGGATCCAGCTATGAACTCCTACTGGCCAGGGCTGACTCATCACTTTCTAATAGCTGGTAGCAAGTCAATTCTGAACCCTGACCATCATTACGGGAAAATCATTCCCCATAATGAATCTTGTCGTTAACCTCCACGCACACTGTGTCTTTGTGAGAGAATAACAATGAACATCGCACACAGAGTCATTGTGAGAGAATAACAATGAACGTCGCACACAGCGTCATTGTGAGAGAATAACAATGAACGTCGCACACAGCGTCATTGTGGGAGAATAACCATGAATGTCGCACACCGCGTCATTGTTGGAGAATAACTATGAACGTCCCACACAGCGCCATTGTGGGAGAATAACCATAAACGTCGCACACAGCGTCATTGTGGGAGAATAACCATGAATGTCGCACACCGTGTCATTGTGGGAGAATAACCACGAATGTCAAACACCGCGTCATTGTGGGAGAATAACCATGAACGTTGCACACATCGTCATTGTGGGAGAATAACAATGAACGTTACACACCGCGTCATTGTAAGAATAACAATGAATGTCGCACACTGTGTCATTTTTGTGAGAGAATAACAATGAACGTCGCACGCTGTGTGGGGGAAAAGTGTATCGACTGCCTACTGCCCAAGTACATCTGAATTGGGGAGCGTGGGCTGGAATGGTGGAGGTGGGGTTGATGCCGGAGTTACCAGTGGAAGTGCTGTTGGGGAACGACCTGGGGAGATTCACGACCGATTTTGAGCCCCAGACCACACCGGAGGTAGTCACCAGGCAATAGGCCCTCACCAGAGACCACAGCTCTCACCAGAGGCTCAGGTAAGAGATTGTTCCTCATCCCTAGATTGTGTACCCTGGGATGCGCCCAGAGAGTTTGAGAAAGAGGTGACCACAGACCCCACATTGCAGGTATACAGGGATAGAGTCACCTCTGGCCAGGCAGGGTTAGAGGGGGAAAGATATGTGTGGGATAAGAAGCTACTGTACAGAGAGTCTGAGAGGATAGTGGCCAGGTCTAAACCGATCCCCACTAGACAGTTAGTGGTACCCCATAGGTACCAACAGGAGTTGCTGCGGATAGCGCATGACATCCCGCTATCCGGGCATTTAGGGGTGAGCTGAACTAGATACTGGCTCACTCAAAACTTCTTTTGGCTCTGATTTCCCAAGATATTCGGCGGTATTGCCAGACCTGCGATACCTGACAGAGGGTAGGTAAGTGAGGAGACTGCCGCAAGGCTAAACTTCACCCTCTCCCCATAATTGAGGAACCGTTTAGCAGGATAGCGATAGACCTGGTGGGACCAAGCCAAGCCTAGCCCCTCCGGCAAGAAATATATTTTGACTGTGGTGGACTACGCTACCAGGTACCCAGAGGCAGTGGGGCTGAGCAACATCAATTCGGATACAGTAGCGGAGGCCCTGATGCGAATCTCCTCCTGCATGGGATTTCCCCAGGAGATAGTGTCGGATTGGGGTACTCGGTTTACTGCAGATATCACCCAACACCTCTGGAGGCTCTGCGGCATTAAGCCGATTGTAAGCGCTCCCTATCACCCCCAAACTAACGGTCTCTGTGAATGATTCAACGGAACATTAAAACAAATACTCCAGACTTCTGCAGAGTCTCATCGAGATTGGGAGAGATTCATGCCGCACCACCTGTTTGCGTACCGGGAGGTGCTGCAGGAATCCACAGGTTTCTCCCCATTCAAGCTACTCTTTGGGAGGCGGGTGAGGGGGCCCCTGGACCTTATACTAGAACATAGCCAGGATGGTTCCATATGTGCTGGAGTTCCGGGACTGTCTGGAGGAGTTGACTAGGTCTGTTCGAGAGAACCTCCAGTCGGCACAGAACTGGTACGATCAATGCGCCACGGACCGGAACTTTCAGGTAGGACAGAAAGTTTTAATTTTAAAACCTGTCCGGAAAGACAAGCTACAGGCCGCCTGGCAGGGCCCATACCAAGTGGGGGAACAAAAGTGTGACACCACTTATGTGATTGGCCCTTGCTCAGGAAGTGGCGGGCAACGCATGCTCCACGTGAACATTCTAAAACCCTACCATGAGCAAGCAGAGGAGGTGGCAGTGATCTGCCTCTGAGGAATTTGACAACCTTCCCCTGCCCAACCTCCTAGGGGACGGGAGTCAGGTGAGATAAAGGAGGTCAAATTTGGGAGAACGGCTGAGCCCACAGGATCGGATCGAGGTACAACAACTATTAGAGGAGAAGTCTACCTTCTGCCACTCACCGGGGGGAGACCCCAGGTCAACTCCCATTATGCCAAACCCCCTACCGAATCGCAGAAATGGTATGGGAAAGTATGCACAAGGAGATCCAATAGATGCTCCAACCGGGGGTGATTGAGCTTTCTGACAGCCCCTGGGCCTCCCCAGTAGTCCTCGTACCGAAACTGAATAGTACGACCCGTTTCTGCCTAGATTTCCAGAGGTTAAATGATAAGACCGTGTCAGATGCCTAGGATAGACTAGCTCAGGCATAGGCAACCTTCGGCACTCCAAATGTTTTGGACTACAACTCCCATGATGCTTTGCCAGCAATATGGGTGTAAGAGCATTATGGGGGATGTAGTCCACAACAACTGGAGTGCCGATGGTTGCCTATCCCTGAACTAGCTGTTAGACCAGATGGCTAGGGGCCATCTACAATTGATCTTTGTAAGTGGTATTTGCAGATCCCCCTAACCCCGGAAGCCATCCCTAATTTAGCGTTTGTCACCCCATTTGGCTGTTACCAATTTCAGGTGATGCCGTTTGGGATGAAAAATGCCCCGGCTACCTTCCAGAGGATGGTGGACTGACTCCTAGATGGGTTCCAAGCCTATGCCTGCGCATATATTTTGAAGATATCGCCATTTTTAGCGATACCTGGCAGGAGCACTTGGCCCATATAGGAGCGGTCCTAGATAGGATTAAGGAAGCAGGCTTGACCCTTAAGCCCACCAAGTGTAATATAGGTATGGCCGAGGTACAGTACCTCATTCACAGAGTGGGATGCAGGCAGCAGAAACCTGAGCCTGCTAAGATTGAGGCAGTGGCCCAGTGGCCATCCCCCAGGATGAAGACACAGTACTAACATTTCTAGGGACCACAAGGTACTATAGGAAGTTTGTACCCAATTATAGTGCCCTGGCCAAACCCCTTGCCGACCTGACCCGTAAAAACTTTCTCCATAAAGTAGTCTGGGCCTTGGAGTGTAAGCAGGCATTCCAACAATTGAAACAGGCACTTGTTAACGCTCCTGTATTGGCAGCTCCCAATCCAACTAACCGCTTTCTCGTTCATACAGACGCTTCTATGTTTGGATTGGGGGCAGTAGTGAGCCAAGTCGGACCCGATGGCAGAGAACAGCCGTGGCTTACAACAGTTGCAAGCTGTTACTCAGAGAAGTAAGCTACGCCGCCATCGAGAAGGAATGCCTGGCCGTGGTGTGGGCCCTGAAAAAGTTGCAACCCTATTTGTACGGAAAGCCCTTCTCTTTGCTCACGAATCACAACCCATGAGTCTGACTGAACCAGGTGGCAGGAGACAATGCCAGGCTGTTGCGCTGGAGTCTGGCATTACAGCTTTTTGACTTTACGATCCATTACCGCCCCGGGAAGCAGAAATACTGATGGGTTGTGAGCATCCCCGGACATACCGAATCTGATCCGTGGAGGATCAGACTGTGTATGCTGGCTTGTGGTCACTGGGGAGCAGTGTAGCGGAATGGGCCTTGGGAAGGTACCCTCATGCCTCGTCTGGGCTGTCCGTGACGGTTTTCCCCCTCCCGGTGGTCCCCTATGTTTGGGGCTCACAGTCCCTGTGTGAGAGAGATCTCCCTATTATTAAACCACCATGCTTTTATCCTATTTAATTCTGTTCTCCTGATTTGTTCGCACAGTTCTGATCGAAAACCGAACAAACTAACGAACGGCAGGCCACCCAGTCATGGAGTGTGCCGCTCATTAACAATGTTGCAATCGGCTAATGGGAGCCACACGACCCTCTGTGTGTGGGCTCCTGTTTGGTACTTTATTCGTTTCACGAACAGCAGGTAAAGTCCCTGTTCGTGAAATTAACATAAGATTGCTAGCGGCTTTCGGCTGCTAGCATACGAATGCTCTATGGTATAACATTACAGGCATACATTGGAATACAACAGTCCAGCGGCTTGTACAGACAACCTTTGCAGGTACAGCAATGTGATGTAAAAGTGGCTAGGTTTGCCACAATCCCTATGGCGGAACCAACCTGGCCACTGGAGGAGCCTGGTTGCCCACCTCTTGCAGCTGGACTATGGCCCTGCATTAAAAACCTTTTTATTTTCCCTATGTGAGCAGTGTTACCCCAGATAGCTATGCCATGTAGCCCATTTGTATACCAAAAGACTATGGGAAAGACTTTGGCTCCATGGTAATTGAACTGTATGTATGTGATCTGAGAGCCATTCAGTAATAATTTGCGCTCAGATCTAAGCTATCTGGGGATATGTTGAATGTATATGTTTTATGTAGTAATTGTAACCGTGTGTAATTTTATGTCTTTTTACTAACGTGGATAATAGAGCTTGCCTCTGTCCTTGGAGATAATTGGATTACTTCCCAATTATCTCCAGGACAGAGAGGAGGGATTTTGATGCATTGTGGGATTTGTTTAAAGGTGTAAGCTTGTGATTGATCCTTTTACCCTTTGTGTCCCAGTTTCTCATCTGGTCGCCTAGGAGAGTGTCCACCAGGTGGGAGACCTGCATAAAAGCCGGGCAGGTAGCCCCAGTAAATCAGTTCTGCTTGATCCTCAAATGAAGTGTCGTCTCGTTCTTGGGGGGAATTGGATTGTATACTGTTACAGTGCGACTGCCAGGAGTGTAAACTGTTCGTATGGTTTTTCCTGTTTGGCTGTTTACAGCATTCGTGTGTTTCCTGTTCGGGAGTTGGAGGATTCATATGGTTATAGTTTGGGAGATTGGTGATTGCAGTAGCTGCCTGTGCATCTGAAAGGGGAATATCGCCTAAACGGTTTTTAACCTCTTGGGTGCAAAACGGTCCGTTACAATCCCCATGTTCACTTGGCCGGATCCGACTCCCCAATTCAGGTGAACAGTAAATAGCTCCCCCAGCTACCCGGACAGCCACGGTTTGCACAGCGTGTTCGTTTTCTCGTACCAGATTGCGTGTTACTAAAGTCAGGGTAGCTCCGGTGTCTTGCCTGCCCGTTCACCAGTACTATTTGTTGATGTTGCTGACAGTTGTCCTGGGTGGCTGCATGGATAGGGTCGGCCTCATGAAGTACCCTCCAGTATTCATCCAAATGAGGCTCTGTCTCTAGACAGTGAGCGGCTGGGGTTAGCTGATGGGGTGCCACACTGTTGGTACGCCCCCACGATTGTCGAGGAGGCTCCAAAAGGCAGTTGTTGTGGAGGTAACCTATCTGCTAGCACCTGTAGCATTGCAGTCCGGTTCTTGGTGGGGCAGGCTGATGCTTGGGGGGTCCCCTGTAAGAGGTAGGGTGAGAGGGTACAACAGCTCGAATCTCCGGCCGAACGGTTGGTTTTACTGTGGGTGGTTGTCTTTCGGGCATCTGTATACTCATCGGTGAGGCGAAGCGAGGTGCCTCGGGTAGGGAAAGGGGTCACCGATCACACATCCATTCTCTGAGGTCAGGTGACAGGGTACTGAAGAAATGCTCCAAGAGAAATAATTGCAGGACATCCTCTCCGGATACAGCCTCGCAACCGGTCACCCAGTGGGACGCTGTTCGATGGAGGTGGCAGGCCCATTCAGTGTAAAAGTCGTTCTCCTGTTTCTTGAACTCTCGGAATCGCCGGCGGTACGCCTCGGGGGTGACAGTGTAATCGGTGAGCAATGCCTCCTTGACAGCAGTGTAGTACTGGATTTTCTCATCAGGGATAGCCCGGAACGCCTCTGCAGCTCTCCCTGATAATTTCCCAGCCAAAATGGTAACCCATTCGTTGGTAGGTACCCGGTGTAAAGTGCATTGTCTTTTGAAATCTGCAAGGTATATAGTTACATAGTTACATAGCTGAAAAGAGACTTGCGTCCATCAAGTTCAGCCTTCCTCAGAAATGTTGTTGCTGTTGATCCAAAAGAAGGCAAAAAACCTGGTCTGAAGCACTTCCAATTTTGCCACAAACTAGGAAAAATTCCTTCTTGACCCCAAAATAGCAGTCAGATGTCTCCTTGGATCAATCAGCTATTACCCACTAATTAGAAATTATATCCCTGTATGTTATGTTTTTGTAAGTATTTATCCAATTTCAGTTTAAACATCTGTATGGACTCTGACAAAACCACCTCTTCAGGCAGAGAATTCCATATCCTTGTTGTTCTTACTGTAAAAAAAACCTTTTCTTTGCCTTAGATGAAATCTCCTTTCTTCCAGCCTAAATGTGTGACCTCGTGTCCTATGTATAACCCTGTTTATGAATAGATTTCCAGATAAAGGTTTGTACTGGCCCCGAATATATTTGTATAAAGTTATCATATCCCCTCTCAGGCGCCGTTTTTCCAAACGAAACAGATTTAATTTTTGTAACCTTTCTTCATAACTAAAATGCTCCATTCCTTTTATCAATTTTGTAGCTCGTCTCTGCACAGTGCCATGATATCCTTCTTTAGAACAGGTGCCCAAAATTGCACAGCATATTCAAGGTGTGGTCTTACCAGCGATTTATAAAGAGGCAAAATTATATTTTCATCCCGAGAATTTATGCCCCTATTTATACATGACAAAATCTTACTGGCCTTAGCAACTGCAGATTGACATTGCATATTGCTGCCTAATTTGTTGTCTATAACAATGCCCAAAAAGGTACCCATCTATTTCTTGTTCTGTTTCCTGAAAACTTTTAAAGGCAGCAAAGAGTACAATGAATGTTGCACACTGTGTCATTGTGAGAGAATAACAATGAACGTCGTTCACAGCGTCATTGTGAGAGAATAACAATGAACGTCGCTCACAGCGTCATTGTGAGAGAATAACAATGAACGTCGCACACAGCGTCATTGTGAGAAAATAACAATGTCGATCACAGCGTCATTGTGAGAAAATAACAATGAACGTCGCTCACAGCATTATTGTGAGAGAATAACAATGAACGTCGCTCACAGCATCATTGTGAGAGAATAACAATGAACGTCGCTCACAGCGTCATTGTGAGAAAATAACAATGAACGTCGCACACTGTGTCACTGTGAGAGAATAACAAAGAATGTCGCACACAGCGTCATTGTGAGAGAATAACAATGACCGTCGCTCACAGCGTCATTGTGAGAGAATAACAATGACCGTCGCTCACAGCGTCATTGTGAGAGAATAACAATGACCGTCGCTCACAGCGTCATTGTGAGAGAATAACAATGAACGTCGCTCACAGGGTCATTGTGAGAAAATAACAATGAACGTCGCTCACAGCATCATTGTGAGAGAATAACAATGAATGTCACACACTGTGTCATTGTGAGGGAATAACAATGAATGTCACACACTGTGTCATTGTGGGAGAATAACAATGAATGTCACACACTGTGTCATTGTGGGAGAATAACAATGAATGTCACACACTGTGTCATTGTGGGAGAATAACAATGAATGTCGCACACTGTGTCATTGTGGGAGAATAACAATGAATGTCGCACACTGTCATTGTGGGAGAATAACAATGAACGTCGCACACTGTGTCATTGTGAGAGAATAACAATGAATGTCACACACTGTGTCATTGTGGGAGAATAACAATGAACGTCGCACACTGTGTCATTGTGAGAGAATAACAATGAATGTCGCACACTGTGTCATTGTGGGAGAATAACAATGAACGTCACACACTGTGTCATTGTGGGAGAATAACAATGAACTTCGCACACTGTGTCATTGTGAGAGAATAACAATGAACGTCGCACACTGTGTCATTGTGGGAGAATAACAATGAATGTCACACACTGTGTCATTGTGGGAGAATAACAATGAATGTCACACACTGTGTCATTGTGGGAGAATAACAATGAATGTCACACACTGTGTCATTGTGAGAAAATAACAATGAACGTCGCTCACAGGGTCATTGTGAGAAAATAACAATGAATGTCACACACTGTGTCATTGTGGGAGAATAACAATGAATGTCACACACTGTGTCATTGTGAGAAAATAACAATGAACGTCGCTCACAGGGTCATTGTGAGAAAATAACAATGAATGTCACACACTGTGTCATTGTGAGAGAATAACAATGAATGTCACACACTGTGTCATTGTGGGAGAATAACAATGAATGTCACACACTGTGTCATTGTGGGAGAATAACAATGAATGTCACACACTGTGTCATTGTGGGAGAATAACAATGAATGTCACACACTGTGTCATTGTGGGAGAATAACAATGAATGTTGCTCACAGTCGCTTGGTTCCTCTTCACGGTAACTGTAAACAGTCACAGACTGAGCCAAACCGCAACAGAAAATAAAACTGGCAAGGCTCCCACTGAGCACACAGTGTTACGGGCAGTATTTTGTGCACAGGGTGAGCATTTTAAGCAAAGTTGGGCTTTATTTAAAGCTTTTTGTCATCAATTAAAATAGCCCTAAAAAAAATCCCACTGCACAGCTTTGTATCTTCCTCATCACTGGTACCACGATAACCACAGGTCCCGTAACCAGCCATGTGACTGGCACCACGACAACCACAGGTCCAGTAACCAGCCATGTGACTGGCACTGTAACGGCACCCCTGGCATAAAAGGGTTAAACCGCCGTTTAGTAGATCTTCCCCTTCCAGAGACACAGGCACAGCTACTGCAGAACACCAATCCGCCGAACAGGAAACCATATGAATGCTGTAAACAGCCGAATAGGAAAAACCATCCGAATAGGTTTACACTCCTAGCAGTCAAACTGGAACAGCATACGGTAAATCCCCCCAAGAACGAGACAATGCTCCATGTTGAGGGTCAAGCAGGAACAGTCAGAGCTGTGGGTTTATTGTTCTTATATACACATTCTTACACATTAGTACCACCCACAGGGTTTTGGAACACAACTAATAAACACATACAATACACTCAGACATTCCCACACAAAATCCTCCCCTCTGCCTGTGATACAATTACCTTACACAATGGGTAATGTAATTATAACAAGCAGAGAAATACAATTTTTCCACATTATTCATAACTTGAAAAGTATGCATCACATTCACATTTTCATAATCAGCATACTCCAAATACAAACATATGTCAAAATCATCCAAATTGGTCCAGTAGTTCAAAAGTTAGATCGTAGTCCTTTGTGACCAAAGGAAGCATGGCTTTTCTGCCCAAAACCAGTTCCACAGAGTCTTCTATCCTAGAGATAATTGTGAAGTAATCCAATTATCTCCAAGGACAGAGGCAAAACTCCATTGAACACATGGCAGCAAAAGACAATAAGACACATAAAAATATATAACTGTGCAGCCATTGCACAAAACAGGTACATTCAACATATCCCCAGATAGCTCAGATCTGAGCGCACATTATTACTGAATGGCGCTCAGAGCACCCACATACAGTTCAATTGCCATGGAGCCAAAGTCTTTCATTATACGAATGGGCTCCATGGCATAGCTATCTGGGGTATCACCGCTCAAACAGGGCCAGCACCGAATGACCCGGCTTTCATGTCTTTGCAGGGGAAAATCAAGCCTTTTAACATGGGGCCATAATCCAAAGGCAACAGGCGAGCAACCAGGCTTCTCCAATGCAATGTGGCGAGATTGGTCTCGTCCCAGGCACCACGACAACCACAGGTCCAGTAACCAGCCATGTGACTGGCACCATGACAACCACAGGTCCAGTAACCAGCCATGTGACTGACACCATGACAACCACAGGTCCAGTAACCAGCCATGTGAATGGCCCCAAGATAACCACAGGTCCAGGAACCAGCAATGTGAATGGTTCCATGATAACCACAGGTCCAGTAACCAGCCACATGACTGGTTCCACTAACCAGACATTCAGAGACCGAGTAAGCCGACACCCCATTAACCAGTCATTAGGAGACAGAGTAACCAGACAGTCACCAGGCAACCAATTAACCAGATATTTAGAGACAGAGTAACCATTCAGAGACAGAGTAACCAGCCCAGCACTCTATTAACCAGACATTCAGAGACACCCCATTAATCAGACATTCAGAGACAGAATAACCAGCTCGGCACCAGGCACCGCATTAACCAAACATTCAGAGACAGAGTAACCAGCACAGCACCCCATTAACCAGTCATTCAAAGACAGAGTAACCAGACAGACACTACATTAACCAGACATTAACAGAGTAACCAAACAGACCTCAAGCAGCCCATTAACCAGACACTGAGACAGAGTAACCAGAGAGAAACTCGG
Source organism: Pelobates cultripes (assembly GCA_933207985.1). Classification (NCBI taxonomy): domain Eukaryota; kingdom Metazoa; phylum Chordata; class Amphibia; order Anura; family Pelobatidae; genus Pelobates; species Pelobates cultripes. Next base: position 149,657,219 of record OW240920.1, on the reverse strand, counting down.
CACCCCATTAACCAGACATTCAGAGACATAGTTGTAGCGGGACCTGGGTAACTCGGCTGGTTACTCCTGTTAAAAATGAATTAAGAGACCCATCTTCCCCAGTAACTGGACGACACACAGTTCCAGGGGTACAACAACTTTATGGCCACAGACGGCTTTATACTTTCCCTATGCAAGGGGTGGAACACACATGATTCAATGTCCCCTCCCTGGATCCTCTTCCCCCCCCCGAGGGTCGTATAACGGAACCCCAGTCCCTTAAATCCCCTGTTCCTGTCACTCAGTGTTCCCTCCCACTCCCAAGGGGTCCCCTGCCAGAAACGGAACTCTAATCCCTTTGTCCCTTGTTCCCACCACCCATCCTCAGGCTTTCCCATAATTCATATTTCCTAGCAAATCAGGAATAGGCAGCGGTCCCGCCACAATCGTAACCAGACAGACACCAGGCACCCTATTAACCAGACATTCAAAGACAGAGTAACCAGACACCCCATTAACCAGATGTTTAGAGACACAGTAACCAGGCAGACACCAGGCACCCCATTAACCAGACATTCAGAGACACAGTAACCAGACAGACACCAGGCACCCCATTAACCAGACATTCAGAGACACAGTAACCAGACATTCACAGACCATTCACAGATAGAGTAACCAAACAGATACTAGGCACCCCATTAACCAGACATAATAACCAAACAGACATTCAGAGAAAGAGTAACCAGACAGACACCACATTAACCAGACATTCAGGTGACTGGAACATACCGCTGGGTTCCCAAGTAGGGTGCACAGTGAAGCTGCCTCAGAATGAGTGAAATCCACTAGATTTGAGAATTCTGCAAGAACATTCTGTGACCAGAGAATATCTGGAAATCCTAGAAAAAATACAAACAAAAAAAGCAGATGATGTACTGTATTACCTGGGGGGGGGAGGGTTGTGTTACCTGAAGAGAGGTGTCTTACATGGAAGGAGCTGTGTCTTACATGGGAGGAGCGGTGTATTACCCAGGAGGCGCGGTGTATTACCTGGGGGGGGGGTTGTGTTACCTGGAGAGAGGTGTCTTACATGGGAGGAGCGGTGTATTACCTGGGAGGTGCTGTGTATTACCTGGGAGGCGCGGTGTATTACCTGAGGGGGGTTGTGTTACCTGGAGAGAGGTGTCTTACATGGGAGGAGTAGTGTATTACCTGGGAGGCAATGTGTATTACCTGGGAGGCGCAGTGTATTACCTGGGGGGGTTGTGTTACCTGGAGAGAGGTGTCTTACATGGGAGGAGCAGTGTATTACCTGGGAGGCGCTGTGTATTACCTGGGAGGCGCTGTGTATTACCTGGGAGGCGCGGTGTATTACGCGGGAGGCGCGGTGTATTACCTGGGGGTTGTGTTACCTGGAGAGAGGTGTCTTATGGGAGGGCGGTGCCTGGGAGGTGCTGTATTACCTGGGAGGCCTTGTGTATTACCTGGGGGGTTGTGTTACCTGGAGAGCGTGTCTTACACATGGGAGGGAGCGTGTGTATTACCTGGGAGGTGCTGTGTATTACCTGGGAGGCGCGGTGTATTACCTGGGGGGGGGTTGTGTTACCTGGAGAGACGTGTCTTACATGGGAGGAGCAGTGTATTACCTGGGAGGCGCGGTGTATTACCTGGGAGGTGCTGTGTATTACCTGGGAGGCGCGGTGTATTACCTGGGGGGAGTTGTGTTACCTGGAGTGAGGTGTCTTACATGGGAGAACCGGTGCATTACCTGGGGTGAGAAGTGTGCTACGTAGAGAGAAGGCATATTACCTGGGGGAGAGGATCCATTTACTGGGGAGAGGCTATATTACCTGGGATGAGGGTGTATTACCTGAGGGGAGGTGTGTTACCTAGGGCAGTAGGCATATTACGTGGGTGGAGGTGTGTTACCTGGAATGAGATGAGTATTAAATGGGGAGAGTGTGTATTACATGGAAGCACTTACCTGGCGGAGAAGAGTTCTGGAATGGGAGTGTTGCTGAGAAGGATATTTGCAGTTCTGATTGGGACATTAATTGATTTGTGTCGGATCGCAGGGTGTGGAAATCATTGGTGTGTTCTGATATATCTGTCTGGTACTGGTTACTTGCAGCCCAGTTAGTGGTTCCCTCCCGTGACCTCCCAATAGGTAACATAGCTGCACTGACTGTCTCATCATCCTCCACAGGCTCCATCCTATTCTGCTTGGGAGGAAACATTGTGTGATGGACTCACTGGCTGGAGACAGGAGAGATGGGAGGGGGTTACTTAAGGCTAAACAGAATGGAAAACATTTCCAATACAGAGAGCACTTACCTTCACTGTGCCCCACCAACATCTGGCTACCTACCTTCACTGTGCACCCACCAACATCCAGCTACCTACCTTCACTGTGCACCCACCAACATCCTGCTACCTACCTTCACTGTGCACCCACCAACATCCAGCTATCTACCTTCACTGTTCACCCACCAACATCCAGGCTACCTACCTTTACTGTGAACTCACCAACATCCGGCTAGGCGGCTACCTATGTCACTGTGCACCCACCAACATCCAGGCTACCTACCTTCCCTGTGCACTGACCAACATCCCGCTATCTACCTTTACTGTGAACCCACCAACATCCGGCTACCTACGTTCATTGTGACCCCACCAACATCCGGCTACCTAACTTTACTGTGCACCCACCAACATAAGGTTACCTACCTTTACTGTGAACCCACCAACATCCGGCTACCTACCTTCACTGTGCACCCACCAACATCCAGCTACCTACCTTCACTGTGCACCCACCAACATCCAGCTACCTACCTTCACTGTGCACCCACCAACATCTGGCTACCTACCTTCACTGTGCACCCACCAACATCCAGCTACCTACCTTCACTGTGCACCCACCAACATCCTGCTACCTACCTTCACTGTGCACCCACCAACATCCTGCTACCTACCTTCACAGTGCACCCACCAACATCCTGCTACCTACCTTCACTGTGCACCCACCAACATCCAGCTACCTACCTTCACTGTGCACCCACCAACATCCAGCTACCTACCTTCACTGTGCACCCACCAACATCCGGCTACCTACCTTCACAGTGCATGGCCAGCTCAATGAATCAGACATTTCACTCATTCCAAGTACTGGGCTATATACTTACACAAGCCCCCAGCCTATACACAATGTAACACGTCCAGACCCTACAGAGTAAAACAGAGCCCACAATGTACTGCTGGCTGCAAGCCACACACTCACCAACATCCAGAGAGCAAAGAGAGAGCAGCGGGTGGGAACAACTCGTTCAGCAGGATCGAAAGTGAAAGTATGAGAGACAATAAAACACCCTGTAGAGACAGACACAGCACACATTACACAGGGCCGGTCAAAGGATTTCTGGAAAAACAGGCCAAGGTGCCAATCCCCTGTGCTTCTTATCCTCCCCTTTAGTATATGTTATCCCCCATTTATTCCTATTGTGTCTCTTTCTCCCTCCAACCCCTTTCTCTTTCTACACCAGCTCCTTTGTCTCTTTCTAAACGAGCCTCAGGTTGTTATTGACTATTCGTATTACTGGTATCCTTGATCTATTGACATGTCTACGCGTTCCTGTCTCATTCTGTATCCATGACCTTGCCTTGTTTTAGACCATTTTATATTTGCGTTAAGTTCGGTCACTTTAAGGCTCGTTAATATGTATATTAGAGTTTACATTATATATAGTTTTACTTAGACACTGCGTGTTGGGTTATTGTATATCCTGAGCTCTGCAGGTTTAAGTCAGGAGATGTCGACATGTGAGTCAAAGGTTGAGGAACTTATTACTGTATGGATCAATTCACACAAGCCAATGAGACTCTGTTAGATCGCACTGACCCAAAGTGCATCCATCTGTAAACGCTCAACAACCTTCTGCTAGTCTTATAACTGCTATTAATAAAATCCATATCACCTTGTCACCTCCCCAACCCCCCCTCCCCATTTTTGTGGTGATGCAATGGAATGAAGGGATTCCTTAATCAATAGGAATACTATTCCGAGGCATCTCCTCATCGTCTCCCTTCTCATACTGCCAAGATTGACAGGGAAAGACCCGTTAGGGGAACGCAGAAGGTCCTTCCTGGCTAATCCATGTCAGCATCACTTATGGGTTAAGCTCATCCCCCTCAGCTAATAGGACAGGTATCTAAAATAAAACTGTTATCTAAAAATCCAGCAGTGTGTATTTCCTGTCTTCTTTTAAAATTCACTTGCCATTGGTTTTTCATTGTGGTTCCCCTGGGGCATTCAGCCTCTCTCCCTAGTGAAGATACATCCCAAGCAGTTTTTGACTACCTGGGGTAGAAATACTAAGTTAGTACATAGTAAGTGAAGATTGCTTTGGATTTAATTATATTAATTACACGCATTTTACACTATTTTCAATATCCGGGGTATTCAGACCCTACTTTCAAACGCTATAAGGGATTTACCACATTATCTGACTCGTAAGGGTGTAAAGAACCACGTTTGGCCACAGGACGCTGTGATAAACCCCTATTTTGCCTTCCCAGGAACAATTCTCTTCCTCAGTTCGGGGATCCATTTAAACTTCGTTTTTATGTTACCAAATTGACTTCCATGGAAATCCCGAACCCCTGAACCGATCTGGGTGATTTTTGGATATGTCAGTCACCCAGATTGGGGCTATCAGGGGATGAGACTTTTTGTATAGTTTTCATGTGTGTTGAAGGTACTTTTGGGGTTTTTGTAAATTTTATGTTTTTCTGTACCTGGAGATAATTGAGTCAGGAACTGTACTAAATTCAATTATCTCCCAGGCACAGGGGAGGGATTACCCTGTTTTGTGTGGGAGTGTCCTGGGCATGTTTTTTGTGTTCTTGTACTGCATAAAAGTAGGCCATTGAGCCTGGATTAAACAGATCATCTTACCCCTTCATGAAGTCTATAGCTCCCAATCCTCCAAACATGAGCCTATTCACTACTATAATCACTACTGCACTTGGGACTTGGGAGATTCTTCATGGATGTACTCAGCTGGAGTACTGGGATCCATTACATCAAAGCTTTTGAGCGTTTGTAATAACCGTTAACTCACAAGTTGGAGTAAACTTGGAATTAATAATAACCTAAAATAATAACTTAAAAAACGAGTGTAAAGTCCACACTCCTTGCTTTTGGCAATTCAATAATATTTATTAAGAGGCTAATCAAACAAACAAACAAACAATACCTATACATTTGAAATAGGCTAGTATATGTTGCTACTAAAACTAGTCATTGAATGAATGGAAAGTAGACCAAATTAACATAGTAAAACAGGCATAGACATAGACATACAGTTACCACTCCATTGATCATCAGCTGAGAGTAAGAGAGAGAGGGAATAGAGAGAGAGTGAGAGGAGGTGAATTCAAAGAGAGAGAGGGTGTGTATAGTGGGGAGAGGGAATAGAGAGAGAGAGGGTGTGTATAGTGGGGAGAGGGAATACAGAAAGTGAGGGTGTGTATAGTGGGGAGAGGGAATAGAGAAAGAGGGTGTGTATAGTGGGGAGAGGGAATAGAGAAAGAGGGTGTGTATAGAGGGGAGAGGGAATAGAGAGAGAGAGGGTGTGTATAGTGGGGAGGGGGAATAGAGAGAGAGAGGGTGTGTATAGTGGGGAGAGGGAATAGAGAGAGAGGGTGTGTATAGTGGGGAGAGGGAATAGAGAGAGAGGGTGTGTATAGTGGGGAGAGGGAATAGAGAGAGGAGGTGTGGATAGTGGGGAGAGGGAATAGAGAGAGAGGGTGTGTATAGAGGGCAGAGGGAATAGAGAGAGAGGGTGTATAGTAGGGAGGGGAATAGAGAGAGAGAGGTGTGTATAGGGAGGGAATAGAGAGAGAGGTGTGTATAGAGGGAGAGGGAATAGAGAGAGGGTGTGTGTATAGTGGGGAGGGAGAATAGAGAGAGAGGAATTGTGTATAGTGAGGAGGGAATAGAGAAGAGAGGGGTGTGTATAGTGGGAGAGGGAATAGAGAGAGAGAGAGAGAGGTGTGTATAGTAGGGAGAGGAATAAAGAGAGAGAGAGAGGGTGTGTATAGTGGGGAGAGGGAATACAGAAAGTGAGGGTGTGTATAGTGGGGAGAGGGAATAGAGAAAGAGGGTGTGTATAGTGGGGAGAGGGAATAGAGAAAGAGGGTGTGTATAGAGGGGAGAGGGAATAGAGAGAGAGAGGGTGTGTATAGTGGGGAGGGGGAATAGAGAGAGAGAGGGTGTGTATAGTGGGGAGAGGGAATAGAGAGAGAGGGTGTGTATAGTGGGGAGAGGGAATAGAGAGAGAGGGTGTGTATAGTGGGGAGAGGGAATAGAGAGAGGAGGTGTGGATAGTGGGGAGAGGGAATAGAGAGAGAGGGTGTGTATAGAGGGCAGAGGGAATAGAGAGAGAGGGTGTGTATAGTGGAAAGGGGGGAGAGAGAGAGTGTGTATAGAGGGAGAGAGAGAGGCTGTGTATAGTGAATTTAACCCCTTAAGGACCAAACTTCTGGAACAAAAGGGAATCATGACATGTCACACATGTCATGTGTCCTTAAGGGGTTAAAGAGACAGACAATGTGCTATTCACAGGGCTTTAAACAGGTTAGCCCCTCCTTCTGCTGGACACACCTCCCTTAGTCAATCCTTTAGGATGTAACTGAACCAGAGTGCCTTCTGGTGGAAGTGGTATTGCATTGGAAGGGAATGGAGGAGGAGTTTATCAACAACCCAACTGGTTTTGCCTGGTGAAAGGCCATGTGCTTCACAGAGGACTCCATTATTAATTAAGGGTAGAATGGGGCTTGAATCCCTGTATTAGAACACAATAACACTTCATTGGCATACAGTTTGGCTGTTAATCACATCCCCACACTTATTACAGCATTTTAAAACACTGTTCGTAATTACTCCTATTCGAATACATCCTGGCACTAATAACCTCTGAAACAGTAGGGGATATCCTGTCACAGAAAGAGAACCATGATACGCCCATGCGTTTTTTTTCTTCTCAAAAACCTGTCACAACAGAGCATAATCATGACATTGGTGTGATGAATTGCACTTTGCCACTGGCTTTTGGAGGGGCCTGATTGCCAGCCTTTTGCCCCAGAATTATGGCCCATGCGCTAAACTTTGTCCCAAAACTGTGAAAAAAGACTTGTTCGTGCCTTTTCCCTATGTGGTTCGAACAGCTGGACCACACGCAAGTGGAGTGTGCTGCTTGTTTACCCCCTCAGAAACTGTGGTTAACCGCAGCTAATTGACGAACAGCTGGGTGGCCGCCGTTCGTATACTCAAACACGTGGCGGCGGCAGTCTTGTTTAGTCGAACGCGTTCAGTGGTGTTTGGTCGTCAAGTTCATGGAACTCAAATCAGACACGCAACGGCATGAACACCGCTGAACTTTACCTTCTCTGAAACTTCGACTCTTCGACGGGAGTCAAACGGCGTTCGACAATACGAACGACCCTTTAACTTTTACGAGGTGCACGATCAGTTCCCGTTCACCTATTTGAACAGTATTTGAACTATTGGAAATAGACCGGCCGCACAGCCAAGTTCTCTGGAACTGTTTTGGGCATGAAATCATGCGTGCGCTTGGTCAAAAGAGACTTCCATAAAACTTTTGAACCCCTGCTCTGCTCTTGCTGATTTTTGGATATGTTGTTCACCCAGATCAGGGTGTGACGGAACGCTGGCACTCCGACTGAGTACCTCCGCCAATCGATGCTCCTAGTGCTCGCTGAGGACTCCAAGCACTCCAACCGACACCATCAGCACTGCAGACCCCACTTCCAGCAATGCAACTGCGCCGGGGTCTCTGCTGTCTCCACCCACCCTGGACCCAAGGCCAGGATCCAGCTTCCAGTGGGTGAACCTCTCTTTCCCCAGAGAGCAAGAACAGGAACAGGAACAAGCTCTTAGCAGAACTTAGTGATCATACCCTGGGGAGTATAGTAATTATAGCAATCCCCAGAGTGTAGGTATCCCTTCCCCCAAACATGAGCCAAGGCTTAATGCTGGAACAAGACTGATTTACTGGCACACAGAACTCACAATTTATGCAACACAAAACTCCTCCTCTGGGCCAGGCTAGATAATTGAGTTTCTACAATAAACAAAGGTCAATTATCTGCTGGCCAGAAACATTACAATTTTTACAGCATTCATAACTTCTAAAATATACATCACAGGGACCCCAAAACATGCAATAACCCCATAAAAAGTATATCCTTGGAACCGGGGATCTGGGTGAACCACATATCCAAAATTCACCCAGATCCGTTCAGTACTTTGGAAAATACAGTTTAATGCAGATTCTGCAGAACATATACAGGCTAAATGAAAAACAATTACTGTATAATGTGCCCCCTGCTGTATAGTCCAAAACCACTGCACGATGTCTCTGTGCACCAAATACTGGCGAGATGGCACCATGTTGAAAAGTCCAAACAGTGTCTGTGAGTTAAAATGGCCGCCATCCATTGTTCTCACCATGTGCTTCTGATACAGGAAATGGTGGCCACCCAGTAAATCCACAGTATGTCCCCAGATGGTTCTTAAAGGGCCAGCAGCAGCACAACACAAATCCATTATGCCCAAATCATGTCTTTAAAGGGCAATACATCCCAGGGGCCATAGTCACAGGGAAGAGGCGGGCAAGCAGTCCTCTCCAGGCACAAGTGGCGAAGGGCACTTCGTCACACAGGGCTATCCAGGGATGTAGGATATGGGGATATGTTGGAGTTTTGGGGTGTTTCTGCCTGTGGATAAAAGTTATTCCATTAGCTATGCTAATTATATCACAGGCAGAGGGGAGGGCTTGCTGACTGTATGTGGGAGTGTTACAGTAATAATTATTGTTCCCATTGGTTATGTTCCTTGTGTCCCTGTGTTCCATCAGGTCCAGGGGGTGTGCCCCTGGCCTGAAAATCTCTATAAAAGAAATGCAAGTTACTCCATAAACCAGACCTTCTTACCCTCAACTCGCAGCCTCGTCTCATGTTGTAGGGAACAGCTATAACTGCTATATCACTGCTAGCTCTTATAAGAGCTCTCTTCAGCTATACAGCTACAGTTACAAGAAAAAGTATGTGAACCCTTTGGAATGATATGGATTTCTGCACAAATTGGTCATAAAATGTGATCTGATCATCATCTAAGTCACAACAATAGACAATCACAGTCTGCTTAACCCCTTAAGGACCAAACTTCTGGAATGAAAGGGAATCATGACGTCACACATGTCATGTGTCCTTAAGGGGTTAAAGGACCACTCTAGGCACCCAGACCACTTCAGCTTAATGAAATGGTCTGGGTGCCTGGTCCAGCTAGGGTTAACCCATTTTTTCATAAACATAGCAGTTTCAGAAAAACTGCTATGTTTATGAATGGGTTAAGCCTTCCCCTATTTCCTCTAGCGGCTCTCTCATTGACAGCCGCTAGAGGCGCTTGCGTGCTTCTCACTGTGAAAAATCACAGTGAGAGCACGCCAGGGTCTATAGGAAAGCATTATGAATGCTTTCCTACGTGACCGGCTGAATGCGCGCGCAGCTCTTGCCGCGCGTGCGCATTCAGCCGAAGGGGAGGAGAAGAGGAGGATCGGAGGAGGAGAGCTCTCCGCCCAGCACTGGAAAAAGGTAAGTTTTAACCCCTTTCCAGAGCCGGGCGGGAGGGGGACCCTGAGGGTGGGGGCACCCTCAGGGCACTATAGTGCCAGGAAAACGAGTATGTTTTCCTGGTACTATAGTGGTCCTTTAAACCAATAACACACAAAGAATGAAATGTTGCCATGTTTTTATAGAACACACCATGTAAACATTCACAGTGCAGGTGGAAAAAGTATGTGAACCCTTGGATTTAATAACTGGTTGAACCTCTTTTTGCAGCAATAACTTCAACCAAACATTTCCTGTAGTTGCAGATCAGACGTGCGCAACGGTAAGGAGTAATTCTTGACCATTCCTCTTTACAGAACTGTTTCAATTCAGCAATTTTCTTGGGATGTCTGGTGTGAATCGCTTTCTTGAGGTCATGCCACAGCATCTCAATCGGGTTGAGGTCAGGACTCTGAATGGGCCACTTCAGAAGGCGTATTTTCTTCTGTTTAAGCTATTCTGTTGTTGATTTACTTCTATGCTTTGGGTCATTGTCCTGTTGCAACACCCATCTTCTGTGGAGCTTCAGATGGCCTTAAGTTGTCCTGCAAAATGTCTTGATAAACTTGGGAATTCATTTTTCCTTCGATGATAGCAATCCGTCCAGGCCCTGACGCAGCAAAGCAGCCCCAAACCATGATGCCCCCACCACCATACTTCACAGTTGGGATGAGGTTTTGATGTTGGTGTGCTGTGCCTTTTTTTCGCCACACATAGTGTTGTGTGTTTCTTCCAAACAACCCAACTTTGGTTTCATCTGTCCACAGAATATTTTGCCAGTACTGCTGTGGAACATCCAGGTGCTCTTGTGCAAACTGTAAACGTGCAGCAATGTTTTGTTTGGACAGCAGTGGCTTCCTCTGTGGTATCCTCCCATGAAATCCATTCTTGTTTAGTGTTTTACGTATTGTAGATTCGCTAACAGGGATGTTAGCATTTGCCAGTGACTTTTGTAAGTCTTTAGCTGACACTCTAGGATTCTTCTTCACCTCATTGAGCAGTCTGCGCTGTGCTCTTGCAGTCATCTTTACAGGACGGCCACTCCTAGGGAGAGTAGCAGCAGTGCTGAACTTTCTCATTTATAGACAATTTGTCTTACCGTGGACTGATGAACAGCAAGGCTTTTGGAGATACTTTTATAGCCCTTTCCAGCTTTATGCAAGTCAACAATTCTTAATCGTAGGTCTTCTGAGAGCTCTTTTGTGCGAGGCATCATTCACATCAGGCAATGCTTCTTGTGAAAAGCAAACCCAGAACTGGTGTGGGTTTTTTGTAGGGCAGGGCAGCTGTAACCAACACCTCCAATCTCATCTCATTGATTGGACTCCAGTTGGCTGACACCTCACTCCAATTAGCTCTTGGAGATGTTATTAGTCTAGGGGTTCACATACTTTTTCCACCTGTGAATGTTTACATGGTGTGTTCAATAAAAACATGGCAACATTTCATTCTTTGTGTGTTATTAGTTTAAGCAGACTGTGATTGTCTATTGTTGTGATTTAGATGATGATCAGATCACATTTTATGACCAATTTGTGCAGAAATCCATATCATTCCAAAGGGTTCACATACTTTTTCTTGTAACTGTATACTATCCTGGAGGAGAAGTCCTTCCGACACGGTCCTGGATCCAGAGGTTGGACCAGGGTGGGAAGGAGACGGCGAGACCTAACCCAAGTTACGGCGGTTCGTGGAGTCCACGGTAGTTATAGTGTCCATTGCAGTCCTTGAGAAGCACTAGGAGCATCCGTTGGCAGAGGTACCCAGCGAAGGTACAGGGTGATCCGTTTCAATTGGTAATAGGGAATTACTAGCAGTTATCTTAGCACTTAAAGAATGGAGAAAACAATTAGAAGGCTCTAAAGATCCTTTGATAATTATAAAATACCACAAGATCCCCGTATATATTGGAGATTCAAAATGGCTGCCAGATAATCATTTTTCCTTTCCAGATGTGATTACATATAGACCTGGTACTCTGAATGTTACAGCAGATACCCCACCCAGACAATTTAATTACGTGATTACATATAGACCTGGTACTCGGAATGTTACAGCAGATACCCCACCCAGACAATTTAATTACGTGATTACATATAGACCTGGTACTCGGAATGTTACAGCAGATACCCCACCCAGACAATTTAATTATGACTCCTCTGGTCTTAGCTACTTCTGTGTTACCTACGGCTGTCATCCTAATATACTACTGGCAGAGTTTTCCGAGACCGGAACGTCCGTTTTAGATCAATGTTTGGCTATGAAAGTAACTTGAAGGTATATGTAGCCTTAGGGAAGAGAGCTGTGTGGCATAAATACCATGCCAATAAACATTGCAGGGCTACTCCCACATACCAAGTCTATGATCATGTGTGGCTCTCCACATCCAACTGAAATTTCACGCAACGAAAGTAGCCCCTTGGTTTATAGAACCTCTCTGTATTCTTCAAAGGATCAATCCTGTCTTACCTTGTGTCAGGATTCCCCCATATTATTTTTTCTCAGATCGGAATTTACCCGTATGACTTCTGAGTTCTCGACAATCCAACTCCGCCCATGCGTCTGACGTCACGCGCTTCTCTATCAAAAGGATGCCATGGCCGCATTCACATTGCTCAATCAATTTGCTTTTTTGATACTTTTTTAACTGCTGAGAGAGCTCCTTCTTTTTATCACCTGTGTACCGAACCTCTCTTTCCTGATCCTGACTACGTTGACTTCTCTACTCCCAGACTCGGAGCAGACTTGTCTACGATTTCATCTAATCCTCAGTATACTGCAGGGATCCTCAATCCTCATTATTATACAACATCCACATGAACAAAGATAAATTCTCTAGTTACTAGGATTAATAATTGGATCATGCCTTAAAGTTATTTGGAAGGATAAAAAGAGAATACACATATGTCTGCCCACTGGGATTCAGTTGCCTCTAAATAGCTCTATTGGAAGTAACCATTACAGCTAATTACTGTAACGGACCGTTTCTCTCACAAGAGGATAAAAACCGTTTAGGCGATAATCCCCTTTCCCATAGACTCCCGAACTGCAAACTGTACGAATTCACCAACTCCCGAACTGGAAACACACGAACACTGGAAATCAGCCGAACAGGAAAAGCATACAATCCGCTTACACTCCTGGCAGTCAGCATACAATCCAATTCCCCCCCAATAATGAGACGACACTTCACTTTGAGGGTTAAAACAGGAACTTCCTGTACTGTCACATACAGTCTCTTTTATTCCCAATCCACAAACATAGTACAGCCCACAGGGCGTTACAAAACAACCAATCAATTCGTACAATACACCCAGACACTCCCACACAAAATCCTCCCCTCTGCAGGTGATATGATTACTGAACACAATGGGTAATCTCATTATCACCGGCAGAGGAATACAGTTTTTACACAATATTTCTAACTTCTAAAACATACATGTCACAAACATAAAACATACATTTTCATAATCAATCCATTCAGGGGAACAACATATTAAAAATGGCACGAATCAGACCAGGGGTTCAAAAGTTAAGGGAAAGTCCTTTGTGACTAAATGAAGCATGGCTTTCTGGCCCAAACCAGTTTCAGAGTCTTCTATCCTGGAGAGTAATTCAATTATCTCCCAGGATAGACACAAGACTCCATTAAGCACATGGTTGCAAAAGACACAAAACACTTTAAAATACATAAAGTCACATTTACACATAACACACAGACATTTCACATATCCCCAGATAGCTGGGATCCGAGTGCACATTATTAGATGAATGGCACTCAGATCACACAAATAAGCCTTTCTGCAGGGGAAATAAACGGTTTAACCTGCAGGGCCATAGTCCAAAGGGAGCAGGCGAGCAACCAGGCTTCTCCAGTTCACAGTGGCGAGGTTGGTTTCGCCACAATTACTCTTTCCTAATTAATTTCATATATTATTGTTGGAGTCTAAAAGACTGTGATATATTTCCAAAATCAGGATCTACATTATTCTCAACATGTTATTGAATTCTAAAGAACTGTTCAATTATCTTAAAACAGAAATTGCCCGTTAATTAATTGAAGTCTAATGGACTGTATTATATATTCCTAATGAAGGAGTTACCTTGTTTATTACTACTGAATGTTATTTTCTTTGAAGCAATCCCAAGCAAGATTAACATTGCTAAATGGGATATTATTTTCAGTTTATATTGCTGCAGAAGATTGTTGATAGGGAGTCAGGGACACTATAGTCACCAGAAAAAAATACAGCTTAATGTACGGTATACAGCTTAATGTAGTTGATCTGGTGAGTAATAGCTCCCTTCAGGCTTTTTTCATGTAAACACTGTTTGTTTCAGAGGTATTACCCCTAGGGACACCTCCAAGTGGTCACTCCTTAGTTGGCCACTGGAGGTGCTTCCTGGGGCAGTGCGGCCGTACAATGTCTCCGTACAATTTTCTTCATAGAGAGGATTCAATGCATCTCTATGAGGAGGTGCTGATTGGTAGACATGTGCGATTCGTTTCGGTCCGAATTAAAATTCAGCTGAATTTCAGGTAATTTGAACGTTTGGGTGCTTCCTAATGTCCGAATAGCTGATTTGCCGAAGTGCCGAAATTACTGAATTTCCGAAGTGTAGTGGTGCCGAAGTTCCGAGGTGTCAAAGTGCTGAAGTTCTGAAGCACAGTATTGCCTAAGTACTAATATACTTACCCAGTGAAAGAAGAAGAATGTTACACTGTATACAATTTTAAATTAAAAAGTATACAAACATAGCCAGGATTCAGCTGTAAGCATTTGCAACACTTACAACAATCAAGTAACATACATTCATATAAAGTGTAAGTTACTTAGCCAGTCATGTAATGACCGGAATGAATAAGTAGATAACTCCATAATTCCCACGATATTAGGGAGCTATCTACTAAAAGGCTGAAAGACCTGAACTGGTCTTTCAGCCAAATTTACTAATACTAAGTAAAGATTACTTAGTATTAGTAAATAATATGCCCCTACTCGCTATACTGCGAGTAGGGGCATGTCTAGTAAACAGTGAGCAGCCTGTGGGTGCTCACTGTTAAAAAAAAAAAAAAAAAAAATGTCCCTCCTCCTGAGTCCCCACCCGCGACGTGCGAGTTGGGGCTTTTAAACTAAAGGGGGGACCTATGGCCTCCCCCTGAGCAGTGGGTGGGGGCCCTAAAGTAAAAAAAGGGGGGAGGACCTATTGTCCTCTCAGGGGTGGGGGCCAGGGGGGAGGACAAAAGGTTCCCCCCCCCTAATTTGTATTTAGGGCCCCCACCCGCCGCTCAGGGGTGGGGGCCAGGACAATAGGTCCCCCCTTATTCTTGTTTAGGGCCCCCACCCACCGCTCATCGGTGGGGGCCAGGGGGGGAGGACATTAGGTTCTCCCCCCTTCCCCCAATTTTTATTTAGGGCCCCCACCCGCCGCTCAGGGAGGGGGAGGGACCCCCTGTTTTTTTTTAAACAGTGAGCAGCCACAGGCTGCTCACTATTTACTAGACATGCCCCTACTCGCAGTATAGCAAGTAGGGACAAAATGTACTAATACTAAGTAATTTATACTTCGTAAATTTGGCTGAAAGTCTTCCAGCCTTTTGGTAGATACCGTGGGAATTAGGGAGTTATCTACCAAGCTGCTGCAAGAAAAGTCCCAAAATGCCTGTCAGGAAAGTGACAGGGATCCAATACGCAGAGTGCGCACAGAATGAGGTACGTATACCGGACCTTAGAATGGCCGGACTAACGTAAGGACAAAGCAAGAATAGTCAAAAGGTAAGCCGAGGTCAAGGGAGCCGGAGGACAAGTAAGCGAGATACAAGCCGAGTCAAAGGAGAGGAGAGGACAACAGGACAAAAGACAAGCAAGGGTCAAAACCGGAAACACAAGATAAAGAACGCGCTGAGTGACTAGCAAGCTAGAACCACGACAGGGCAATGAGCAGTAGTAAAGGCTTCCTTTAAATACCCTGTTACCTAAATAGAGACCACGCCCCCAAAAGGTCCGGAATAGCGGTTCCCGGCACTTTATGCAAATGCCGACGTCATGACGTCGACGCTAGGCGTCGCGTCATAAAAGGGGGAGGAGCTAGCGCGGCCGGCGCGAAAACGGCCGGAATATGCCGAAATGCTAGGGGCAGGGAGGCCCTAAGCAGAGAGGATGTCCTCCCTGGATACATCACCAACAGGTACCCTGACAATGCCGGAGTTCCGAAGTGCTCAAGTTCCGAAGTCCCGAATTTCGGAATGCCGAATATTTTCCCCATGCACATGCCTTCTGATTGGCCAAAATTACATTTGGCCCGCCCCCTTGCCAATCCAATACTTTCCTCATTGAAAAGGCTAAAAATCATCAATTCTGATGATGTCACCACTGGGGCTGGGGACAGTGCCGGCGGCAGTGGCGTACATACCAGGGTCGTGACTGCGACCGGCCGCACCTGCGACCCGGTATGTACCCACTGGGCCAGCCTCATCTCCTGGGGGGCCCAGGAGCCGGCCACCTCAGGGCCCCCCAAGGCTGGCCCTGCTGACACCGGGAGGCAGGCGGGCGCTCGAGGGAGCACTCTGCTCTGAGTGCTCCTCTTCAGCTCCCTTGCGCACCGCACTGATACCGGAGCCGGAAGATGACGTCATCTTCCGGCGCCGGCATCCCTACGCGGTGCGCGAGGGAGCTGAAGAGGAAGCAGGACCCGATCTCGTGCCCCTTTGTCATACCACCGTTTCTGTTGCTTCTGAGCCGCTTGCAGGTTCTCCCGACCTGAGTCGGTCAGAGCCTGCAAATGGTCTCAGAAATTCCAATACGTATGGTAGGACTGGGATGCCTTCCTCTGCTGTGTTGCCTTCCCAGTGCTCCCGTATGAGGTCCAGGGGTCCCCGGACTTTTCTCCCGTATAGGAGTTCGAAGGGGGAGAACCCGGTGGACGCTTGGGGCACTTCCCGGTAAGCAAACAGGCAATGTGGCAGAAATTTCTCCCAGTGACCGTAGGACTCTGAACACTGTGAGCATTTGCTTAAGCGTGCCATTGAAGCGTTCACAGAGGCCGTTAGTTTGGGGACGGTAAGGGGAGCTGAACAGCAGTTTCAACCCGCAGCTCTGCCACAACTGTTGCATCACAGTTGCAGTGAACTGCGTTCCCTGATCTGACAGGATTTCTCTGGGGAAGCCTACCCTGGAAAAGATCTTGACTAGAGCCAGAGCCTCTGCCACCATTTCTGCCTCAATGTTGGAGAGCTCCGCCCTGTACTTGCAGGGTACGACTACAGTAAAACCCTCCCTTCCTCTGCCTGGGAGATTCTGAGATAAGTTAAGGAATAAACTAAAACAATTATCTCCAGGCAGTGGACACACAATTTCCCCAAAACTTGGAGCACCTCTTTATACACAAGGTATCCCCACAAATGACATGTCCCCTGATAGCCCCGATCTGGGAGACCAACATATAATTTTCTCTTCCACGTGGCATTCGCATATACGAACGGCGGCCGCCCAGGGAGCGCTTAATAGACGGTTCCCTTTGAAGGTAATGAGCCAGGAGGGTGGTCGGTGTTCGGTAGTTTAATCTACCGAACCAATAAATCCCAAATAAATGAATACAGCGGAAAGTCACAAATAAAAGAAAATGCCGAAAATAAGTATTTTCTTCACAGTTTCGATCCCAAACAGGATTTTTATCAAGCTAGTTTAGGAGGGGTAGCCAATCCCATGTCTGGCTGCACCAGGATCCTAATAAATGTGCGGTATTGCTCTATTTTTCTAGATCAGTGAGCTCTGTGACTTATTTATACACATTACTGCGAGTTTTATAGCTGTGGAACTCTGTAATACTTATACACTCTGCACAGTACTGAACACGGAATAGGGTAAGGGGCGTTATTCACATGGAGCTGGAGCCAGCCGCTGAGAGACAGCATGGCAAGGTGTGTAAAATAAATTTCTCATGCAATCACAGGGGGTCCGGTCACTGAAGTAGTTTAACACTATAGTGTGAGGAATATATGTTTGCATTCCTGACACTATAGTGTTTCTTTAAATTTACATATAAGGACAGGCACACACACAAATTATTATTTATTTTAATTTATGTCCACCCAGGTTGGTAGGTGCTAAGCAGGTTGACAAATACCCAGGTGCCGGGACAAAATTCCTCGTCTTCACGGTGTACTGGGATTTGTCGAGCCCTGTGTTACGGATGTTGTAGAAATGAAAATGGTTGCAGAATCTTAAAATGTAATTCAAAATTTGCACCACATGTATCCTTTAAATAAGCTATTTTAGTGTATAGGTTATACCTCTGCTTTCTCTGCCATTTAAGAGTTAAGTCACTGTTTTTGCAGCCCTAGCCACACTTCCCCTGGCTGTCACTCACACAGCCTTCCTATACACTTCCTGAGAAAACTTTCTTGTACATTTGCCAGCACACAACTCTACATATTAATACATTTATATAGCACCTGGCATAATGAGTGTTAAACCTATTTGAATGGCTTAACACTGGATCAGGGTCCCAGGAAGTGTTCAGCCTAGCTGCTGCCTGGCTTAAAGGACACTATAGTGCCCTGAGGGTGCCCCCACCCTCAGGGTCCCACTCCCGCCTGGCTCTGGAAAGGGGTAAAAAAAAAAAAAACACCTTTTTCCAGCGCTGGGCGGAGAGCTCTCCTCCGCCGATCCTCCTCGTCGGCTGAATGCGCACGCGCGGCAAGAGCTGCGCGCATTCAGCCGTCACATAGGAAAGCATTCATAATGCTTTCCTATGGACGCTGGCGTGCTCACTGTGATTTTCACAGTGAGAAGCACGCAAGCGCCTCTAGTGGCTGTCAATGAAACAGCCACTAGAGGAAATAGTGGAAGGCTTAACCCATTCATAAACATAGCAGTTTCTCTGAAACTGCTATGTTTATGAAAAAAATGGGTTAACCCTAGCTGGACCTGGCACCCAGACCACTTCATTAAGCTGAAGTGGTCTGGGTACCTAGAGTGGTCCTTTAATATCCTTGCATTAGCCCGAGCAGAGATGGGAGCCAATGGCAGGTTGATCACTCTCAGCCCATTACAAAATACCTATTGCTAGTATGAATTGTTATGACTAAGGCAGAGTGTAATCTCAAGTTAGAACCTGGTTACTGGAGACCCTCATTCAGTTTTAAATTGTTAGCTCGTTAGAGCAGGATCCTCTGCAACCTATCGTTCCTGTGATTTTTCTTGTAATTGTCCTATTTATAATTAAATCCCCCCTCTCATAACATTGTAAAGCGCTACTGAATCTGTTGGCTCTATATAAATGGCAATAATAATAATAACAAATGAAGTGATAGCCCTACTGGAATCCAGCCACCAGGACCACAAAGAGTTGAAGTAGTCATAGTGCCTGATTAACACTTCGCATACTGCAGATCAGCTGGAAAGCAGCCAAACAGCGCAGTAGGTAACAGCCATTTACTGTCTACCCCATATAAAGTATACCGGATTATATAAAGGCAATCCCAATGCAAAGAAACCCTGTTTTATACTGGATGACATACTGCCTCCAGCTAGGAGCTATAACGGGGCTGGTTATAGGATTAGATGGCACATTAAATGAAGGAGGAGGAAAGTTTTACTGAGCACCAACTGGCTGAATTCTGATAATCTACAGATATTAATCAAAGTAACATCATTGGAACAAAGTTTCCATTCTAAATTCTGTCACCATGATAACCGGTACAAGTTCATTTATTAAAAAAATAAAATCACTGCAGCAGGTTTTAGATCTACAAAAGGCTCGTGTTCTCCCTGTTAGTGAGAGATTGTTCGAAGCGGTTGGCCCAATATTAGAATCAGAATAAAGGACCCATTGCTTTCACAGTAAATGGGGCTCCAGTCTCTGTGTCCGGGGGGGTCTCACACAGTATCCCCGGAGGGGGGTCTCGGTCTCTCTCACATTTAGAATCCAGCAGACAGTGTGTCCGGGGTCTTCTCAGTAACCCCTGGCCCTCTCGGCAGTCCCCCCGGCCCCCGGTAAAACCCCCGGGTCTCGGTACCCCCTGCCCTCTCGGTGTGTCCCCCGGTGGGGTCTCCCCGGTGCCCCCGGGTGGGGTCCTCCCCGGTGTCCTCTCGGGTGGGCCCTCTCTCCTCGGTGTCCCCAGGGGCCTCTCGGTGTCCCCAGGGGTCTCTCCCCGGTGTCCCCCAGGGGTCTCTCCTCTCTCGGTGTCCCCAGGGCCCTCTCGGTGTCCCCAGGGCCCTCTGGTGTCCCCAGGGTCTCTCTCTCTCGCTGTCCCCCGGGTGGGGGGGTCTCACAGTATCCCCGGGGGGTCTCGGTCTCCCATCAGACGGGCAGGGCTCTGGCCGCCCCTTTCCGCAGGAGCCCCCCGCACAGGCCGGTGATGTATCTCCTCCCAGCGGCCCCCCCGGGGAGCAGTCCGAGCAGCAGTCCGGCGGCGGTGATGACCTGGGCGGCCGCCCCCAGCACGGTGAGCCCGGTGCTCCGCAGGCCGAGCGCGGCATACAGCGTCCCCCCCAGGGCCAGCAGGTAGAGCAGGCCGGCCGGCTCGGGCTCCCGGAGGAGGCGGCTCGGTCCCCGCAGGAGGGCGGCGGCGGCCAGGCCGAGCCCGGAGCCCAGAGACCAGAGCAGCGAGAACTTCCGGGCCCGGAGCACCAGGAGCGGCAGATACAGCGCGGCCAGCCCGAAACACAGCCCGGCCAGGGACACACACAGCCCGGCCAGCAACAGCCGGCGGGAGGCCGAGAGCCCGGGGAGCAAGGGGTCCGCCTCCAGGGGGAGAGAGGGGAGCCGGGAGCCGGGGGAGGGGAGCCAGGAGCCGGGGAGCCAGGAGCGGGGGGCCGGGGGACGCTCTGACTGCCCGGGGAGCAGGGGGTCCGCCTCCAGGGAGACAGCGGGGAGCCAGGAGCGGCCCAGCCAGCCCGGCCACCCCCGGGCACCGCCAGCACACTCCGACTGCACCGCCTCCGGCATCACTTCCGGGATCACTGACAGCGACACTTCCGGGACTCCGCGCCTCGGGTTTCCAAGTAACGCTCTAACCCCGCCCTGCGGGTGATGTCACTGCCTGGCCCCGCCCTGCCGGTGATGTCACTGCCTGGCCCCGCCCTGTGGGTGATGTCACTGCTGGCCCCGCCCTGTGGGTGATGTCACTGCCTGGCCCCGCCCTGTGGGTGATGTCACTGCCTGGCCCCGCCCTGCCCGTGATGTCACTGTCTGGCCCCGCCCTGCGGGTGATGTCACTGGCCCCGCCCCGGAGTCGGCAGTCACGTTTCCGAGCGGTAAGTGTCTCTTACTGTAACTGAACCCAATCACCCAGCATGCACTGCGACAGGGGCCACGGAGCCAACACAGCCCCCCAATACCGCCCCCTGAACCCCAACAACGCCCCCTGAACCCCAATACTGCCCCCTGCACCCCAATACCGCCCCCTGAACCCCAATACC
>OW240920.1:149606432-149635809 GCA_933207985.1 Pelobates cultripes | reverse complement strand
GCGCCCCTCCCCCCACTACCTACCCCCCCCAGCTTACCGCTCTCCCTCCCTACTACTCCCAGCCCCACCTCCGACACTCATTTAATGTAATTTTTTGTGACAGGTAACATCCAGACACCATGGGACGCTCATCGAAGGACAAACGAGATATCTATTACCGCTTAGCCAAAGAGGAAGGATGGAGAGCTCGCAGCGCCTTCAAACTACTGCAGCTGGATGAAGAATACAGACTATTCCGCGGTAATTATTAACATCTGGATGTATCGTGTCTGTCTGAGTGGCTACATGTCGTTATAAATTCGCTTTCCATTCTAGGTTTTTTGAAAGTCCAGGTCAGGGCGATATCATTAAATAGCGATGTCTAATTTCAGGGCGATATCATTAAATAGCGATGTCTAATTTCAGGGCGATATCATTAAATAGCGATGTCTAATTTCAGGGCGATATCATGAAATAGCGATGTTTAGATTCAGGCCGATATCATTAAATAGCGGTGTTTAGATTCGGGGCGATATCATTAAATAGTGGTGTTTAGATTTGGGGTGACGTGGATCTAACTTTCAGTGTTGACCATGGTGTTTGCTTTTCTCTCAGGGGTTCACAGAGCCGTGGATCTATGTGCTGCTCCTGGCAGTTGGAGTCAAGTTCTCAGCAGGAAACTGCGGTGAGTGCCTTTAGGGTGGCA
Organism: Pelobates cultripes; assembly: GCA_933207985.1. NCBI lineage: Eukaryota > Metazoa > Chordata > Amphibia > Anura > Pelobatidae > Pelobates > Pelobates cultripes. Next base: position 149,635,124 of record OW240920.1, on the reverse strand, counting down.
TACTCTGACTACTCTCATGGGTGTGGTTGGCAGAGTACACGTTTGATAATTAATGAAGTTCGATTTTGTTTCACAGTGGTTCTGAAGGTCAGGAATCGGAGGTGAAGATTGTGGCTGTGGATCTGCAGGCTATGGCTCCTCTGCCTGGAGTAATCCAGATTCAGGGAGATATCACAAAGGTACCACAAATATCTACTTGAAAACGAGAGAAATCTCAATGTATCTTTCCTGGTAAAATATTTTATAAATAAATAAATATTAAAAATGCCAGAGTAAAAAAGGAATTAAATTAACAGGTCATTATCTAGAGTCAAATAGAGTGAAAATATAAGTCTGGGGTGTTCTAAACGAAAATTATAAACAACAACGATAAATCATCACATGGTTTTATTCACGCTCCGCCTCTTGTAATGAATAACTGTGCGAATACCGTGTATACAGGGTGATGGTCCATAAAGCTCTGGTCACTATTGAGAGGATAAGCCCAGAGGTTCCAGTTACTGCCTCTGGCTTTGCTGCTCATTAAGGTCACTTATTATTATTCTTATAGCCAAATTTGCCACCCTAACTCCTCCCACAGTTTTTACACTACATAGACCAAAATTTACCAAAACGTGCATCAAAATGATTCTCACAATATAAAGCTCTTCGCTGTAGGAGTTATAGTTTTTAAGATACGACCGTTTGAAGATGGCAACCGCCAAAATACTCTGACCTGTGCCAGGCTGCAGCAGCAAGTGATGTCATAGACAGAGCCTTTTGAACACCTGCTAATGTTTTTATAAATGTATGGTTTAATGTAACTGTGCAACAACGTTGCAATTAAATGTACTATGTAAATGATAACAGTTACTCCGCCCACTCCAGTTGTAGACTACAGGTGGAGGCAAGAACACTTCACACAATTTCCCCAGAAATTGTAGCTTTTCTAGTTATTATTATTATTATTGTTATAGCCAAATTTGCCACCCTAACTCCTCCCACAGTTTTTACACCACATAGACAAAAATTTACCAAAACGTGCAGATTGTTCTCGATCGGATTGCTATTACTTTGTGGAACGTTTCGCCGAATGGTTCACGGAATATCGTCGTTCTTGTGGCGCAATTTGTCCCTATTGTAGACTACTGGTGGAAGCAAGAACACTTCACACAATTTCCCCAGAAATTGTAGCTTTTCTAGTTTACTATAAACCATTTCCACAGTAAAAGATCAATTGATATAAAGAAATAGTAAAGACAAAAACAGAATTGGGGGCACACACGGAACATGCATTTCACAGAATTGGTGCTGTCGTAGTGACCAAAATGAATACAGTATACAGATTAAAGCGGCACTGTCATGCCGAATCCTGTTTTGTTTTTTTAACCCCCCCTCCGGCCTCCACTACATCTAACACCCTAGTCACCCCCAAATGCCCCTAAGCCCCCCACATTACCTATTTTTTATTCCTTATTTTCCGCCCCGATCTTGATTCAGGGCGCCGCCATCTTTGTGTGGGTAGATGAAGTCCCTGTGGGACACGTCATCTGCCCACAGTAGACAGACTGTGAGATTCCCGCACATGCCCAGTGAAACACCTGGACATGTGAATGGGAATTTCATCCATTCACTCATTCATCAGACAGACGAATGAGTGAATAGAAGGATCAGCCGAACAAACAAACACTATGTATCAGTGTTCGTTTGTTCGTGCAGTTTATTACAAGGAGGGAGCTACCGGCACTCAGCTCTCTCCTTGTAATATGTAACTATAGAAGCAGCAGGGAGCAGTGCTCCCCACCCCTTCATAAGCCCCTCCAGGCTCCCCCTCACTCTATGGAGGTCAATATGACCCCCATAATAGCACAAGGGAGATTAAAATCTCCCCAATGCCCCTACTCGCTATACCGCGAGTAGGGGCATGTCCACTAAACACACAGGCTGCTCACTGTAAAAAAAAAACCCCAAAAAAACTATTGGCCCCCACGCTGTGTAAAATGACACAGAGCACTCTGATTGGCTTAAACCCACCAATCAGAGTGTTCTTAGCCTAATTGCAGGGCAGGGCAAGGCGGAGCTCAGTCTGCGTGGAGCCCTTCATGGGTGAAGATGGATTATTTTTTTGCGCTCAGGTTTTTTATTTTTCGGCGGGTTTTTTTTTTTTTTGCGCTCGGGATTTTTATTTTATTTTCAATTCGACGGTTATGTTGGTTTTTTATTTGGCCTTTTTTGGGGCTGAAAAATGAAGATTTGAGAAAAAAGAAGACGTCGAATGGTAAGTTTAATTTTATTTTACAGGTTAGTTATTGTATTCCCCCCTCACTATTTTTTAGGGTGAGGGGGGTAGGTAGGGACTTTTTATTTGGGTGGGGGGGGGAATTGACTTCGGGCCCCCAGGGGTGGGGCCGGGGGGGGACATTAGGTCTCCCCTCTTATTTTACTTTAGGGCCCCCACCCGTCGTTTAGGGGTGGGGGCCAATAGTTTTTTTTTACTGTTTGGAACCTCACGAATAGCTGCTAGCAGACGAACAGGAAAAGCACCCAAGCGGCTTACACTCCTGGCAATCAGTCTCTAACAGCATACAGTAAATCCCCCCCAAAGACGAGACAGAGCTCCGTGTTGAGGGTCAAGCAGTGGTCTGTTTAATGAGGGCTACCTGCCCAGTATTTATGCAGGTCTCCCACCTGGTGGACACTCCCCTAGGGGACCAAATGGGAGACTGTGACAAGGGACAGACAAGCAGACAAATAGGACACACAGTCACAGTATATTCCCACAATGCATCCTGGCTTCCTCCCCTCTGCCCTGGGAGATAATTGAGAAGTAATTCAATTATCTCCCAAGACAAAGGCAAATCTCCATTATGCACATGGGGATACTAAAACAAGCATTACTGTTAAAATACACCAGGTAAGACACATTACATTAAAACTATACATTTAACATATCCCCAGATATCTCAAGTCTGAGCGCACATTATTAAGTGAATGGCGCTCAGACCACACGAATACAGTTTAATAGCCATGGAGCCAAAGTCTTTACAGTCAGTTTCATACGAATGGGCTCCATGGGATTCCTATCTGGGGTATAACACATTCAAACAAAACTACCGAACAACCGGCAGAAAAGCACGAATACAGCTTTTCTGCTGGCGAAACAAAGTCTTTTAACAGGGGGCCATAGTCCAGAGGCAGCAGGCGAGCAACCAGGCTTCTCCAATGCAATGTGGCGAGATTGGTCTCGTCACAAGCTTCTTCACTGGAACCTCAGCCCTGCCCTCCTCACAGCCATCTGTAAAGCACTGCATGGAGGGATAAATCGCTTTTCCAGCCTCCTACCCAGACAAGTCAGCTTGGACTTGCACAATTGGGCAATGCCCTGCCAGTAACACAACGAGACAGGAATGGGGGAGGAAAAGGAACACAAAGTAAAATGTCCAAAGCTTTTAATACCACTATTCCCAAATTCCACTTTCTGTTCACCACAGACCTCAGTTTATTCACTAAGTTCCATGATCAGAGCTGGGAACTCTGTACAGATCAGCTATTCCGGCCGTACATTGTGCAAGGTTTGAATATATTCCAGTTCAGGGTTTAGAAAGTGCTATTTTAATCTGAACATTTGTCCATTTCCCACAAACGAACGCCCATTTTGTTTCTGTTCTCTATTGCATTTGTCAGACACGTGTCTCTTTTAAGGCATTGTGACTGCTAATCTGATGAAGTCTATGTCTCGCTTCAGGTTTCCACAGCCCATGAAATCATCCGCCACTTCGAGGGGCAGTCGGCAGACCTGGTGGTATGTGACGGGGCTCCAGATGGTATGATATGTTGCTCAATAAATTAGCTTTTTAAGATTAGTTTGTAGTTCTCTGTTCTCTGTGATGGGGAGCCCCGAATGACAAGTTTTGATGGGGAGATTCTGTGACTGGCGAGGATTGATGGGGAGATTCTGTGACTGGCGACGATTGATGGGGAGATTCTGTGACTGGCGACGATTGATGGGGAGATTCTGTGACTGGCGACGATTGATGGGGAGATTCTGTGACTGGCGACGATTGATGGGGAGATTCTGTGACTGGCGACGATGATTGGGGAGATTCTGTGACTGGCGAGGGGAGATTTGACTTGTGGTTTCTGCTTTTCTCACAGTGACTGGATTGCACGATATAGATGAGTATATCCAGGCTCAGCTCCTGTTGGCAGTAAGTTTTCCTATATTCTATGTGACCACATATAGTTGGATAAGTCTTACATGATCTCATATTTTACTCCTCCCTAGGCCCTAAACATCACCACTCATGTGCTGTGTCGTGGGGGTACCTTTGTTGCTAAGGTGAGTTTCCAGATTGGGGTGGGGGGGAGCACTGCAGCTGACTAACCTCTCAGTTAATAATTATTAAACTTATTTGGGTTTACAGATTTTCCGTGGAAAGGATGTGACCCTCTTGTATTCACAGCTGAAAATCTTCTTCCGAGAGGTGACGTGCGCTAAACCCCGAAGCAGCCGTAACTCTAGTATTGGTGAGTGTGCAGCAGGCGTGGTTACATCTCACTCTGGGTGACAATGGCGCTCTCTACCAGACACACAGCTCCTTATATTACCGCTAACATCATGTCCATAGCACCTTGAAAGCTTTAGTGCCCACTCATTAGGCACCTGATATTAACACAGTTTGTCCACCAATCCAGTTACCAACTTCTGTGCAGTAAATCATCGTATTGGCCTGGGGTAGTATACAGAGATCTGTCATATTTATTGTTTCTGACCAGTGTTTCTCTCTCTGTAATCTGAGCCTAACCTTTGTCTCCCTCTCTCCGTAATCATAAGTCTGACCATTTCTGCCTTTTCTTGCAGAATCCTTTGTTGTCTGTCAAGGTTACTGTCCTCCGGAAGGCTATGTCCCTAACATGTCCAACCCCCTGCTGGACCATTGCTATAGTGAGTACGCTCTGCTGCACCGCCCGTCTCCCTGCAGCACCGCCTGACTCTGCTGATTTTGCCACTTTATATTGTTTCTGGTTTTCTTGGTAGATGTGGATTTTAACCAGCTGGAAGGCCCTAATCGTGTGATCGTGCCGTTTCTGGCCTGTGGAGATCTAAGCGCTTATGATTCAGACAGAACATACCCCCTCCAGGTAACTCAACTCCATGTAATGTTCAGATCACCCGCTCTTCCCACCAACATTTTTTTCCCGCCTGGCGTATAACTCACGGTGTCTGTATCACTCTGTGCCCGTCTGGCGTGTAACTCATGGTGTGTGTATCACTGTGCCCGCCTAGCGTGTAACTCATGGTGGTGTCTGTATCACTGTGCCCGCCTAGCGTGTAACTCATGGTGGTGTCTGTATCACTGTGCCCGCCTGACGTATAACTCACGGTGTCTGTATCACTGTGCCCGTCTAGCGTGTAACTCATGGTTGTGTATGTATCACTGTGCCCGCCTAGCGTGTAACTCATGGTGGTGTCTGTATCACTGTACCCGCCTAGCGTGTAACTCATGGTGGTGTCTGTATCACTGTGCCCGCCTGGCGTATAACTCATGGTGTCTGTATCACTCTGTGCCCGCCTGGCGTGTAACTCCTGGTCTGTATCACTCTGTGCCTGCCTGGCGTGTAACTCCTGGTGTCTGTATCACTCTGTGCCTGCCTGGCATGTAACTCATGGTGGTGTCTGTATCACTGTGCCCGCCTGGCGTGGAACTCATGGTGGTGTTTGTATCACTGTGCCCACCTGGCGTATAACTCCTGGTGTCTGTATCACTCTGTGCCCGCCTGGCGTGTAACTCCTGGTGTCTGTATCACTCTGTGCCTGCCTGGCATGTAACTCCTGGTGTCTGTATCACTGTGCCTGCCTGGCATGTAACTCCTGGTGTCTGTATCACTCTGTGCCCGCCTGGCGTGTAACTCCTGGTGTCTGTATCACTCTGTGCCTGCCTGGCATGTAACTCCTGGTGTCTGTATCACTGTGCCTGCCTGGCATGTAACTCCTGGTGTCTGTATCACTCTGTGCCCGCCTGGCGTGTAACTCATGGTGGTGTCTGTATCACTGTGCCTGCCTGGCATGTAACTACTGGTGTCTGTATCACTCTGTGCCCGCCTGGCTTGTAACTCATGGTGGTGTCTATATCACTGTGCCTGCCTGGCATGTAACTCCTGGTGTCTGTATCACTCTGTGCCTGCCTGGCATGTAACTCCTGGTGTCTGTATCACTCTGTGCCCGCCTGGCGTGTAACTCATGGTGGTGTCTGTATCACTATGCCTGCCTGGCGTGTAACTCCTGGTGGTTTCTTTATCACTGTGCCTGCCTGGCGTGTAACTCCTGGTGTCTGTATCACTCTGTGCCCGCCTGGCGTGTAACTCATGGTGGTGTCTGTATCACTGTGCCTGCCTGGCATGTAACTCCTGGTGTCTGTATCACTCTGTGCCCGCCTGGCGTGTAACTCATGGTGGTGTCTGTATCTTTGTGCCTGCCTGGCATGTAACTCCTGGTGTCTGTATCACTCTGTGCCCGCCTGGCATGTAACTCATGGTGGTGTCTGTATCACTGTGCCTGCCTGGCATGTAACTCCTGGTGTCTGTATCACTCTGTGCCCGCCTGGCATGTAACTTGCACATGTTCTATCTCTTGAGAGTAACGTTAAATGAATTGCATGCTGGGAACTAGTGTAAAGGCTCTGTTTAAAGAAATTGCTCAGAAATAACATTTAATGTGTCTGAAGCTCTTGGTTTTGGGTGTCAGCGCAGTTCTATAAAATACTTTTTTATTTGTCTCATTGTTTGCAGTTGGAGACTGGGAAAGAATACAGTTACCTCCCCCCCACACAGCCCCCCATCTGTCCCCCATACCAGGAGGCCTGCTTCCTAAAGAGAAACAACCTGCTATCTAAGGAGAGGCCTTCTGCTCCATCAGACGAGACCCCACCTGGGACTGCCAGTCAGGAAGTGGATGCGCCAGTCTCCTGATGTGGCTTTTAATATTGTACAAATAACATTTGTTTTCTGATATTTATCATTGTTTTATTTCTGTAAAATAAAGATGTTTTAAACAAAATGCAGTTGTCTTTAAACCAAATGGTAAGCACCATGAGTTTACACCGAAAACGTGCTCTGTGCCGGGAGTTTACACCAAAAACGTGCTCTGTGCCGGGAGTTTACATCGAAAACGTGCTCTGTGCCGGGAGTTTACACCGAGAACGTGCTCTGTGCTGGGAGCGAGCCTAAAATCTAGAGATATTGTTCATTTTCTACAATATCCCATTTAGAAAATAATAAAAATTTACCTATCCCTTCAAACACCTGAACGTCAGACTGATAATTAATTAATGAATATTTAAACATGAATTAAAAACCAAAATGAAGATTTTTTTTTAAATATTGTCCCAATTTAACGATAACTCCAGCTTGGTGAATCTGATATTAAGCTTTTATGCAACAACGAATATTCCCACCAGTGTGCAGACTACTGCAGCAAAGATGTCTACATTATCGTCCAAACGCTAGACATGTATCCAGTTGGTGCAGGGTACTAAGCTGGAATGAGTTGTGCCAGTGAGTTCTAATTAAAGTGACACTGAGGGCTGGCATAGGGGCACTGAGAGCTGGAGTGTGGTGTACCAGGGAGGTCTGGTATAGAGGCACTGAGGGCTGGTGTGTGGTGTACCAGGGAGGTCTGGTAGAGAGGCACTGAGGGCAGGAGTGTGGGGTGTCAGCGAGGTCTGGTAGAGAGGCACTGAGGGCTGGAGTGTGGTGTACCCGCTGGCACTCCGACCGAGTACCTCCGCCAATCGATGCTCCTAGTGCTTGCCGAGGACTTCAAGCACTCCAACCGACACCATCAGCACTGCAGACTTATCCCATCCCCCAAGCATGAGCCAAGGCTTCAAGAAAGGGTCAAGCAGGTCTGTTTTAATGAGCACCAAAGCAACAGCACTCACGCAGCAAAACAACTCCTCCTCAGAGGAAAACAAAACAAACTATTACGCCCTATTCTAAGTGGCTCTAAACGCCGCCGGGCGTAATAGTACGCCCTCCGGTCTTTTCCTACTTACCCGGTCGCCGGCGATCGCGGTTCGGGGGACTCCCAGGGAGCCCACCGCGGCACCTCCGTCCTCCTGGAAGCCCCCCGGCCATGTGAGAGTGGGGTCCTTGCGAAGACCCCACAATCACATGGCCGGGGGTAGCTGGCTGCAGCATTGCCAGCAAGGGGGCTGCCAGTAATGACAGGTGGTCCCCCTGCTGGCTGAAAATAAAAATGAATAAAATAAATAGTGTAAAAAAGAAAATAATATATACTTAGATCATATATATATTATATATATATATATGATCTAAGTATATATATATATATATACACACATATACATACACACACGTACACCGTCTAGGTGTATTTTACTATTAATATATATATATATAATTATATATATATATATATATATATATATCAAATTACACGTAGACTGATACTGATTAAATATATATATATATATAATTATTGTTATATTTATATATAATATAAAAAAAATAAAAATGTAAATACGTTAAAAAATAAAATTAAAAAAATAATTAAAAATAAATAATTAAAAAAATATATAGATGTTTGTTATTTCGTTCTAACTGTATTGTGAAATTAATATATATATATATATATATCAAAATACACGTAGAACGAAATAATATATATATCTATATACATAAATATATACGTATATATCACTATATATATACCTATATATAAATAAAAATATTTTTTAAAAATTATATAGATATATACATATATATATACACATACGTATATATATACATATATTAATTCTGCATATATATTTATGTAATATTTTTACATAATTAGGTATCTTAATTACAATTAGCGGGACCTGCCTGACAACCCATGCCGAAAGTAAAGGGAATTTAATTTGCTAGCACTATATTTAACCCTATAACTTTCCAAGACACCATAAAACCTGTACATGGGGGGTACTGTTCTACTCGAGAGACTTCGCTGAACACAAATATTAGTGTTTCAAAACAGTAAAATGTATTACAACGATGATATCGCCAGTAAAAGTGAAGTTTTTTGCATTTTTCATGCACAAACAGCACTTACACGGACAATATTATTGCTGTGATACTTTTTGCTGTTTTGAAACACAAATATTTGTGTTCAGCAAAGTCTCCCGAGTACAACAGTACCCCTCATGTACAGGTTTTATGGTGTTTTCAAAAGTTACAGCGTCAAATATAAGGCTTGCGTTTGATTTTTTTTCACATTAAAATACGCCACATTGGTTACGGTGCCTTTGAGACCCTATGGTAGCCCAAGAATGAAAATTACCCTTATGATGGCATACCATTTGCAATAGTAGACAACCCAAGGTATTGCAAACAGGGTATGTCCAGTCTTTTTTAGTAGCCACTTAGTCACAAACACTGGCCAAAATTGGCATTTTTTGCATTTTCACACACAAACAAATACTAACGCTAACTTTGGCCAGTGTTTGTGACCAAATGGCTACTAAAAAGACTGGACATACCCCATTTGCAATACCTTGGGTTGTCTACTATTGCAAATGGTATGCCATTATGGGTGTAAATTTCATTCCTGGGCTACTATAAAGTCCCAAAGGCAACGTAACCAATCTGGCGAATTTCAATTTCAAATGTAACGTGCTATATTTGACCCTGCAACTTCCCAAAACGCCATAAAACCTGTACATAGGGGGTACTGTCTTACACGTGAGACTTTACTGAATACAAATATGTGTATTTTATTGCAGTAAAAGCAAACAGTATTATGACATTGACCGTTAAAATGTCATGTAGAACTAAAAAAATAAAAAAAAATCGTATTCTCTCCCATTTTTTTCATATTAAATTATGTTTCATAGCTAAATATTTGATATTAAATGAAAGCCCTGTTTTCCCTGAATAAAATGATATATAATAAGGGTGGGTGCATTTACTATGAAAGAGGTGAATTACGGTTGGACAGACATGTAGCGCAAATTCCAGGTTTTGTTTACGTTTTGTTTTGTTAACAATGTGTACATTTGGCTCTGTCCTTAAGGGGTTAAAGACAGACAGCGTTTGGAAATATGACAGGTATTAAGGGTTTTTAAACTGGTGTTCTAGGAGGGAGGGGAATAAAACAGTCAAACTAAGTCCATAAAACAGTGTTTTTCTTCACACTCTGCATCCGAAGTGCATAGCAAAACTGCAGATCCTTTGTCAGAGCATTTAAAGGGCCAGAACCAGTCTAATAAAATCCACTATGCTCAAATAACATACAGTTCAAATACAGGCAATAATCAATGCAAAAGTCTCTTGTGGCTGCTTCTGCCACAATGCTCCCCCAGAACCAAGCCGGCATACACAGTCTGATCCCAACGGATCGGCTTGGGGATGTCCGGGAGAGTGCTCACAGATAATTTCTCGAGTTCTGTCTGTCTGGACAACCCGTCGGCGTTACCATTTTGTTTCCCTGGGCGATACTGGATGGTGAAATCAAATGGTTGTAGTGCCAAGCTCCATCTCAGTAGTCTAGCGTTGTCCCCTGACACCCGGTTTAGCCACACCAACGGGTTGTGATCTGTGAGCAAGGCAAATTGTTGTCCATATAAGTAGGGCTGGAGTTTCTTGAGGGCCCACACCACCGCCAGGCATTCCTTTTCGATGGCGGCATAGCTTACTTCCCTGGGTCATAGTTTCCGACTTAAGTAAGCGACTGGATGCTCGCCGCCATCGGCCCCAACTTGGCTCAGCACTGCTCCCAATCCAAACATAGAAGCGTCTGTATGAACGAGAAAGCGTTTAGTTGGATCGGGAGCAGCCAGTACAGGGGCATGAATTAGGGCAGTTTTCAGTTCTTGGAATGCCTTCTCACACTCTGGGCTCCAGGTCACTACTTTGGGTAAGTTCTTTTTGGTGAGGTCAGTAAGGGGCTTGGCTTGGGCACTATAATTAGGTACAAATTTACGGTAATACCCGGCGGTCCCTAGAAAAGCTAAAACCTGAGTTTTCGTGCGAGGGGTTGGCCACTTAGCTATGGCCTCTATCTTAGCGGGTTCTGGCTTTTGCTGCCCACTGCCCACCCTGTGGCCTAAGTACTGCACTTCGGCCATCCCTACGTGGCACTTGCTGGGTTTTAACGTGAGACCTGCCTCCCTGATGCGGTCGAGGATGGCTCCTATATGGGTCAAGTGCTCGTCCCAGGAGTTGCTAAATATTGCTATGTCATCTAAATAGGCGCAAGCATACTCCTGGGATCCGTCCAGTAACTGGTCCACCATCCGCTGAAACGTAGCCGGCGCATTCTTCATCCCGAATGGCATCACCTTGAATTGGTGTAGCCCAAACGGGGTGACGAATGCGGACTTTGGGATGGCATCCTCGGCTAGTGGGATCTACCAGTACCCTTTGCACAAGTCTATTGTGGTGAGGTACTGGCCCCTGGCCATTTTATCTAAGAGCTCATCGATTCGGGGCATGGGATAGGCATCTGAAATTGTTTTATCATTAAGTTTCCGGTAGTCGACGCAGAAGCGGGTGGTTCCGTCCCGCTTCGGTACCAGCACTACCGGAGAGGCCCATGGGCTATCTGAGTGTTCTATCACTCCTAGTTGTAACATTTCGTCAATCTCCTTCCGCATATGATCTTTTACGGATTCGGGTATGCGGTAGGGGGTTTGTCGAAGATGGTGTTGCCCTGGGGTTTCTAGCCTGTGGGTAGCCAGCGGGGTATAGCCGGGCTGGTTGGAGAATGTATCCCCTTTTTCCCGGATCAGCTCTAGTATTTGAGCTCGCTCTCTAGTGCTCAGCCTGTCTCCTAGCTGTACTTCCCCTAATTCGGTGTTGGCCCCCCCCTTGGGCTAATAGGTCTGGTAGGGGTAGATTATCCGGGTACTCTGCGGTCGAGGCACATATGGCAGTTACTTCTTCGGTCCGCTCGTGATAGGGTTTCAGCATGTTAACGTGGAGCATGCGTCTACCGCCTGCTCCTGTACATGGGGCAATTATATAGGTGGTGTCACATACCTGTTCCACCACCTTATAAGGGCCCTGCCAGGAGGCCTGCAGTTTGTCATTTTGGACTGGCTTCAAGATTAACACCTTTTGTCCTATTTGAAAACTGCGGTCTCTGGCTCCCCTATCGAACCATCTGCGCTGTCGTTGCTGGGCAGCCTGGAGATTAGACCGTACCGTCTGGATTAGGGTCTCCAAGCGTTCCCTGAACTCTAGTACATATGGGACGATAGGGGTACCGTTACTGGTGACTGTTCCCTCCTAGTGTTCCCTAATGAGGTCTAAGGGACTCTGCACTCTCCTTCCGAATAGTAATTCGAATGGCGAGAACCCCGTGGACTCCTGGGGTACCTCTCGGTACGCGAAGAGCAGATGGGGAAGAAACCTTTCCCAGTCCTTCTGGGTATCCATGAAGGTACGGAGCATTTGCTTTAAGGTTCCGTTGAACCGTTCACAGAGCCCATTGGACTGGGGGTTATACGCTGAGTTTACAATAGGTTTCACCCCACATGTTCTCCATAACTGATGAGTGACTTCGGCTGTGAATTGGGTACCCCGATCTGAGATAATCTCTTTGGGGAACCCCATTCTGGAGAATATCCGGATTAGGGCATCTACTATAGTCTCCGCATGGATATTAGTTAGGGCTACGGCCTCTGGGTACCGGGTGGCATAGTCTACTACGGTTAGTATATACTTCTTCCTTGACGGGCTGGGTTTTGCTAGGGGTCCGATTATATCTACTGCCACTCTACTGAAGGGTTCATCTATTATGGGTAGGGAGTGCATTTTTGCCTTGTACCGGTCCCCTCTCTTCCCTACTCTCTGGCATGTGTCACAAGTTTGGCAATACTGCTGAATATCTTTGGAGACCCCTGGCCAAAAGAAGTTTTGGGTCAAACGATGCTTCGTCCTACTGACGCCTAGATGTCCTGATAAAGGAATGTCATGGGCAATACGTAGTAATTCTTGCCTGTACTTTCGGGGCACGACTAATTGTGTGAGGGTCATGGGTACAAATCCTGCTACTACCTTCTCAGCATATCTATGTAATAATCCTTTCTCCCAAGCGTATCTTTCCCCCTCTAACCCTGCCTGATTCTGTGTAGCCCTATCCCGGTATACCTGCAGGGACGGGTCGGTGACTACTTCAGTACCAAATTCTAAGGGGGGAGCCCAGGGGACGAAAGGTGGGTCAGTACTGTTACTTACCGGAGCCTCAGAGTGTTCAGAAGATGCGGTGGTGCGGGCCTGCTGCCGTGTTATCACGGGTAGCGCTTCCTGCGCGGGGTGCTGAGAAACAAAAGCGGAGGTCAGCTCCCCCAAGTCGTTACCCAGGATGACATCAGCTGGTAAGTCCTGCATGAAGCCCACTTCCACATTCCCCGACCCCGCTCCCCAATCCAAATGTACATTAGCAGTGGGAATTTTGTAAATCGCTCCCCCTGCCACCCGGACTGCCACATATTCTCCAGTGAGCTGGTGCTTGGGGACTAGGTGATTGCGAACCAGGGTTATGGTGGCCCCAGAATCGCGCAGACCCTGAAGGCGTTTTCCCTCTACGTGTACCCCTTGGCGGTGTCCCTGTCGGTTGTCTGCAGCTGCTTGTACTGGGTTAACCTCGTGGAGGGTGCTCAAAGATTCTTCATTAGACCGGGTCCCGAAGAAAGGTTGTCGAGGCTCACTCTGGTAGCAGCGTACTGCTGCCCGGTTTGCAGGGGAATTAGTTGGAGTATTCCACATGGAGCGGTTTCTGTTTTTGGGAAAGTCTCTCTGCATGTGGCCCTGCTGGTTACACGTGTGGCACCTGATGAAAGATCGGGCATTGTTGTACCGTGGAGGGGTTTGGTAGTTCCCACCACCCGGACGCAGTGCTGGGGTGGGGTTAATGGTGGGAGGTGGGTTAGCAGCTCCCAAGATGGACCGTGCCTGTGCTCGCTGTGCCCTCCTGGCATCTTGGTACTCGTCTGCCCACCTGGCGGCGTCAGTTAAGATGCGCGGTTTCTGATCCCTCAGCCAGTTTTGTAAATCCGGGGTTAACCCCTGGAAAAATTGCTCCAGTAGCAGTAATTGTAGCATGTCCTCCACTGTGGTTGCTTGTGCGGCTTGCACCCAACTGCCCTAGTTAAGTGGTGTGCCCACTCCATGTGAGTATCTTTCTCAGTCTTTCGGCTTTCTCGGAACCGCTGCCGGTATGCCTCCGGGGTAATTGCATACCTGTCCAGGATCGCCTGCTTTACTTTCTGGTAGTCTCTTCTATCCTCGTCTGGCATGGTGCGGTAGGCTTCTGCTGCCCGGCCCACTAGCTTACCCACCAACAGGGGTACCTGGTCGGCAGCGTTGATCTCATGTAATTGGCATAACCTCTCAAAGTCATGCAAGTAGCCATCGATGTCTTCGGTCTCCACATAGTTTTTAAAAGCATGGTACGGGATTTTAGGCTTCCCCGGTACTATGTGTGGTGTGATTAGGGACCCCGCTCTGGACCTCCGGTCTGCCCGCTGCTTTTCCATTATGTATTCGTGGACATCTGCCATAATCCTTTCCAAGGTTTCTGTGGGAGGCGTACCTGGGAAAAAGGCCAGTCTGCTTTGGAGTTCTCTTCCAAACTCATTCTGTGTGCTGTCCATAAGAGGTGCTGCAGCAGCTGCCCGGTCTCCCTCCATGAGTTCAGCAATAAGGGTAGCTTTGGTTTTATTGCTGGCAATAATTCCCCTTGCTTCCAATAGTTCTTTTAGCGTGGCCCGTTTCAAGTTGGTATAGTCTGTCCCCGTTCACTATCCGTTCGGGTATATTCACATACCCTTTCCTTTCGGTTCCATACGAAATAGCAAATTTCCCAAATGGCTGTAACTGCCGAACAATGGTCTGCTGTGAGGTTTGAATCCCGTCGCTGCCACCAATTGTGACGGACCCGCTGGCACTCTGACCGAGTACCTCCGTCAATCGATGCTCCTAGTGCTTGCCGAGGACTTCAAGCACTCCAACCGACACCATCAGCACTGCAGACTTATCCCATCCCCCAAGCATGAGCCAAGGCTTCAAGAAAGGGTCAAGCAGGTCTGTTTTAATGAGCACACAAAGCAACAGCACTCACGCAGCAAAACAACTCCTCCTCAGAGGAAAACAAACTGACAGTTAACAGCGTTTGGAAATATGACAGTTATTAAGGGTTTTTAAACTGGTGTTCTAGGAGGGAGGGGAATAAAACAGTCAAACTAAGTCCATAAAACAGGGTTTTTCTTCACACTCTGCATCCGAAGTGCACAGCAAAACTGCAGATCCTTTGTCAGAGCATTTAAAGGGCCAGAACCAGTCTAATAAAATCCACTATGCTCAAATAACATACAGTTCAAATACAGGCAATAATCAATGCAAAAGTCTCTTGTGGCTGCTTCTGCCACAGTCTGGTATAGAGGCACTGAGGGCAGGAGTGTGGGGTGTCAGCGAGGTCTGGTATAGAGGCACTGAGGGCAGGAGGGTGGTATAACAGGGAGGTCTGGTATAAGGGCACTGAGGGTAGGAGTGTGGGGTGTCCGCGAGGTCTGGTATAGAGGCACTGAGGGCTGGAGGGTGGTATAACAGGGAGGTCTGGTATAAGGGCACTGAGGGTAGGAGTGTGGGGTGTCCGCGAGGTCTAGTATAGGGGCAGTGAGGGCTGGAGTGTGGTGTACCAGGGAGGTCTGGTATAGAGGCACTGAGGGCAGGAGTGTGGGGTGTCAGCGAGGTTTGGTATAGAGGTACTGAGGGCTGGAGGGTGGTGTACCAGGGAGGTCTGGTATAGAGGCACTGAGGGCAGGAGTGTGGGGTGTCCGATAGGTCTGGTATAGGGGCAGTGAGGGCTGGAGTGTGGTGTACCAGGGAGGTCTGGTATAGAGGCACTGAGGGCAGGAGTGTGGGGTGTCCGCGAGGTCTGGTATAGGGGCAGTGAGGGCTGGAGTGTGGTGTACCAGGGAGGTCTAGTATAGAGGCACTGAGATCAGGAGTGTGGGGTGTCCGCGAGGTCTGGTATAGGGGCAGTGAGGGCTGGAGTGTGGTGTACCAGGGAGGTCTGGTATAGAGGCACTGAGGGCAGGAGTGTGGGGTGTCCGATAGGTCTGGTATAGGGGCAGTGAGGGCTGGAGTGTGGTGTACCAGGGAGGTCTGGTATAGAGGCACTGAGGGCAGGAGTGTGGGGTGTCCGCGAGGTCTGGTATAGGGGCAGTGAGGGCTGGAGTGTGGTGTACCAGGGAGGTCTGGTATAGAGGCACTGAGATCAGGAGTGTGGGGTGTCCGCGAGGTCTGGTATAGGGGCAGTGAGGGCTGGAGTGTGGTGTACCAGGGAGGTCTGGTATAAGGGCACTGAGGGTAGGAGTGTGGGGTGTCCGCGAGGTCTAGTATAGGGGCAGTGAGGGCTGGAGTGTGGTGTACCAGGGAGGTCTGGTATAGAGGCACTGAGGGCAGGAGTGTGGGGTGTCAGCGAGGTTTGGTATAGAGGTACTGAGGGGTGGAGGGTGGTGTACCAGGGAGGTCTGGTATAGGGGCAGTGAGGATTTTGAATAAATTGGGTTATAACTCCATGCCAGGCATTACATGGACTAATATGGAGCTGGTCCCTCCCTGCACTTACACTACAGTAGCCTCGTTAATGTAATTAATCTGGGCCTGGACTTGCAGGACTCCTTTTCCAGAGGAAGCAGACGTACTGTTACCCACGTCCATCACACCTGCAGAGCTCAGGTTTCCCATTTCTACTGCCAGACCTTTGGCCTCATTTAATGGCAGTCCCCAGGGTGTCGAATGCCTAGCTATGGGGGCCACGGGATTTTAGGCTTCCCCGTTACTATGTGTGGTGTGATTAGGGACCCCGCTCTGGACCTCCGGTCTGCCCGCTGCTTTTCCATTATGTATTCGTGGACATCTGCCATAATCCTTTCCACGGTTTCTGTGGGAGGCGTACCTGGGAAAAAGGCCAGTCTGCTTTGGAGTTCTCTTCCAAACTCATTCTGTGTGCTGTCCATAAGAGGTGCTGCAGCAGCTGCCCGGTCTCCCTCCATGAGTTCAGCAATAAGGGTAGCTTTGGTTTTATTGCTGGCAATAATTCCCCTTGCTTCCAATAGTTCTTTTAGCGTGGCCCGTTTCAGGTTGGTATAGTCTGTCCCCGTTCACTATCCGTTCGGGTATATTCACATACCCTTTCCTTTCGGTTCCATACGAAATAGCAAATTTCCCAAATGGCTGTAACTGCCGAACAATGGTCTGCTGTGAGGTTTGAATCCCGTCGCTGCCACCAATTGTGACGGACCCGCTGGCACTCCGACCGAGTACCTCCGTCAATCGATGCTCCTAGTGCTTGCCGAGGACTTCAAGCACTCCAACCGACACCATCAGCACTGCAGACTTATCCCATCCCCCAAGCATGAGCCAAGGCTTCAAGAAAGGGTCAAGCAGGTCTGTTTAATGAGCACACAAAGCAACAGCACTCACGCAGCAAAACAACCCCTCCACAGAGGAAAACAAACTGACAGTTAAAGACAGACAGCGTTTGGAAATATGACAGTTATTAAGGGTTTTTAAGCTGGTGTTCTAGGAGGGAGGGGAATAAAACAGTCAAACTAAGTCCATAAAACAGGGTTTTTCTTCACACTCTGCATCCGAAGTGCATAGCAAAACTGCAGATCCTTTGTCAGAGCATTTAAAGGGCCAGAACCAGTCTAATAAAATCCACTATGCTCAAATAACATACAGTTCAAATACAGGCAATAATCAATGCAAAAGTCTCTTGTGGCTGCTTCTGCCACAGTCTGGTATAGAGGCACTGAGGGCTGGAGGGTGGTATAACAGGGAGGTCTGGTATAAGGGCACTAAGGTCAGGAGTGTGGGGTGTCCGCGAGGTCTGGTATAGGGGCAGTGAGGGCTGGTGTGTGGTGTACCAGGGAGGTCTGGTATAGAGGCACTGAGGGCAGGAGTGTGGGGTGTCAGCGAGGTCTGGTATAGAGGCACTGAGGGCTGGAGGGTGGTGTACCAGGGAGGTCTGGTATAAGGGCACTGAGGGAAGGAGTGTGGGGTGTCCGTGAGGTCTGGTATAGGGGCAGTGAGGGCAGGAGTGTGGTGTACCAGGGAGGTCTGGTATAGAGGCACCGAGGGCTGGAGGGTGGTGTACCAGGAAGGTCTGGTATAAGGGCACTGAGGGCAGGAGTGTGGGGTGTCCGCGAGGTCTGGTATAGGGGCAGTGAGGGCTGGAGTGTGGTGTACCAGGGAGGTCTGGTATAGAGGCACTGAGGGCAGGAGTGTGGGGTGTCCGAGGTCTGGTATAGGGGCAGTGAGGGCTGGAGTGTGGTGTACCAGGGAGGTCTGGTATAAGGGCACTGAGGGAGGAGTGTGGGGTGTCCGTGAGGTCTGGTATAGGGGCAGTGAGGGCTGGAGTGTGGTGTACCAGGGAGGTCTAGTATAGAGGCACTGAGATCAGGAGTGTGGGGTGTCCGCGAGGTCTGGTATAGGGGCAGTGAGGGCTGGAGTGTGGTGTACCAGGGAGGTCTGGTATAGAGGCACTGAGGGCAGGAGTGTGGGGTGTCCGCGAGGTCTAGTATAGGGGCAGTGAGGGCTGGAGTGTGGTGTACCAGGGAGGTCTGGTATAGAGGCACTGAGGGCAGGAGTGTGGGGTGTCAGCGAGGTTTGGTATAGAGGTACTGAGGGGTGGAGGGTGGTGTACCAGGGAGGTCTGGTATAGGGGCAGTGAGGATTTTGAATAAATTGGGTTATAACTCCATGCCAGGCATTACATGGACTAATATGGAGCTGGTCCCTCCCTGCACTTACACTACAGTAGCCTCGTTAATGTAATTAATCTGGGCCTGGACTTGCAGGACTCCTTTTCCAGAGGAAGCAGACGTACTGTTACCCACGTCCATCACACCTGCAGAGCTCAGGTTTCCCATTTCTACTGCCAGACCTTTGGCCTCATTTAATGGCAGTCCCCAGGGTGTCGAATGCCTAGCTATGGGGGCCACGTCCTCCTGTGGCTGCAGAAAGTCATATTTATCCAGTGGGGCATGTTCAATGTGGCAGAGTGTTTCATCGCTGTCCATCATGTAACTGGAGTTTGTGTACTCCTCTTCAGAAAGGCTGTAGCGGCCAGCAAATGCTGTCTGCGAGGACTTGTCCTGGGTCCCTTCAGGGCCCAGTGATTCTCTGTCAGGGCCTGGTTCCACCCTCCGAAAACAGTAACGAGCAAATAAGCTGATGAAAAACATCTCCATGGTGAGAGCGTAGTTAAAGATGGCTGCGGGAAAAATCAACATGTTAATAAATACATGACTATCCACCTTCTACCGTTACATATACACGCACTATTGCCCCGATATAACATGTACAGTGTCTACCCTGCCATCTGTTACTCCTACACCCAGCTTTTACCTCGCTATAACACGTATAGTGTCTACCCTGCCATCCGTTACTCACACACCCTGCTTTTACCCCGATATATCATGTACAGCATCTACCCTCACATCCAATACTCACACACCCAGCTTTCGCCTCGATATAACACGTACAGCATCTACCCTGAAATACGTTACTCACACACCCTGCTTTTACCCCGATATATCATGTACAGCATCTACCCTGCCATCCGTTACTCACACACCCCACTTTTACCCTGATATAACAAGTACACTGTCTACCCTGCCATCCAATACTCACACATCCAGCTTTTACCTCGATACATCATGTACAGCATCTACCCTGCCATCCGTTACTCCTACACCCAGCTTTTACCTCGATATAACACGTACAGCATCTACCCTGGAATACGTTACTCACACACCCCACTTTTACCCCGATATAACAAGTACAGTGTCTACCCTGCCATCCGATACTCACACACCCAGCTTTTACCTCAATATATCATGTACAGTGTCTACCCTGCCATTTATTACAAACACACACGTTATACCTAGTCTCCCCTCCATGCACTCTGTTCCATCCAGCTGGACCAGCCTTACACCGAGATATTACACGGCATGTGGTTCCATGCTCACAAGACAAAGTGGGCACTTACTCTGAGAGCGGGTCTCCACAGTAAATGGTGGCACGCAGGGGATGGCACCGAGTGCCGCCATAGTCTCCAGTATTCCATTCTGCAAGCCACACAGAAACAGCACCAGCGTGATGCAGATAAATTTGGAGCGTGGACTATAACCCTCCAGAGACTTCTTGGTGACTTTGTAGAAAAGCAGATACCCATAGAAAGACAGGAAGGTTGAAAGACCGATGATCACATTGATATATGAATTTGGGTTGGTGTAATCAACCTGGAAACAAAATGTACTTCGTTTAATGTAACTTCTAGAAATCGGTTCAATGGTTTCCATTCATGTACTGAACCCCCACACAAACCCCCAGCAGTTGGTGTGTCACTGTATGCCCTGCCAGACTCCTTCATAGCTCACACGCTTACACACCTCCTATATTACATTTGTACTGAATAAATCACAGGGCCTGATAGTATTCACCCATGAGTACTTAAGGAGCTAAGTGGGGAAATAAGTGAACCTCTGTATTTAATCTTTAAAGATTCTTTTCTTTCAGGAATTATACCAGAGGATTGGAGGAAGGCAGATGTGGTTCCTATATTCAAAAAGGGTTCAAAATCCTTGCCTGGAACTTATAGACCTGTGAGCTTAATTTATGTGACTGGGAAATTATTTGAAGGGTTATTAAGGGATCATATTCAAGAATTCATTGGGAAGAACTTTGTTATTAGAATTAATCAACATGGTTTTATGAAACATCGGTCATGTCAAACTAACCTAATTGCATTCTACGGAAAAGTAAGTAGAAGTATAGATCAGGGTGTTGCAGTGGATGTGATCTACTTGGTAGGGATGTGCATTGGAAAAATATTCGGTTCGGCATTCTGAAATTCGGGACTTCGGAAATTGGGGTAAGTGTAGGGTTAGAGCTAGGATTAGGTTAGGGTTGGTTAAGGAGTATGGTTAGGGGTAGGGTTAGTTTAGGAGTAGGGTTAGAGGTAGGGCTAGGGTAGGTGTAACAGAACTATAATCTCTGCCTGGACATATTTAACAATACATAAGCCTGGGAATACAAAAGAACATACTTGCCTGTGTATGTGGATTGTTATACACTAAAAACGAATGCAAACTGCCGAACACCGGACCACCCTGCTGTGTAGTTAATTGGTATTTTACCTCCCAGACCGGCATATACCGTTCGCATGATACTGCACGAATCCTTTGTGTAAAATCTAGGTGGCCGCCATTTCGGGACTTGTCACATGTTCGCGGCCATCTTACGCACGAACAGCGGTGATTTGCCATCGAGTGTCTGGAACTAAAAACGGACACTCGAGTAGGCGAACACCGCTGAGACCTCCATACCAACGTAATTTCATGCTGAAACTACCGAACGATCGGCCGTTCGGTAGAAAGGATATATTGTGTATGGGGATTCCAGCGAACACCAAATTATATGCGGATGGCAGGATTTTCGTGCTTTTTCAGCGCACGAACGGGGACTGACCACAAGGCCAAAACTTATGGAACTATTTTCGGCCAGTATGCCTGTGTGGTCGGTCAAAACTTTAAAGCTCCATAACTCCCAAACGGCTGAACCGAATGAGCTGAATTTTGGATATATTGGTCCCCCAGAATCAAGCTATCTGGGACACCGGACTTATGCCTGTACCCCAAGTATTTGGGGTACATCCAAACTTTGGGGAAATCATGTTCATTTTTAATTATGTTATGTGGTTATCTAAGGGGAGGAGATGTATGGAATGTATATTGTGTTTATTGGCTGTACTGTTAATTATGTGGGTGTCTCCCTTGCATGGGCAGAATCACATAAAAGACAGTGTCTGTCATTAAAGCTTTAGTTCTGCTTGACCCTTCAAAACGTAGCCTCATCTCGTTCTTGAAAGGGGATTTACTACACCATTACTCTGCTCCATTTTCCAGCTATGCCTGCTTCTACCCTTGGATCTTGTGGATGGGAATAAGAACAACTCCATTCTTATACAGCATCTTGCCAGGGAAAGGACGTCTCCAACGGCTGATACCCCCTCACCATCTGGGTAGCCGTTAAAGTAGGGTTAGGTTAGGGTTAGTTTAGGAGTAGGGGTAGGGTTTGAGGTTGGGTGGGTTTAGGAGTAGGGGTAGGGTTAAGGGTAGGGCTAGTGGTAGGGTTATGGTTATGGTAGGGTTAGGGCTAGTGGTAGGGTTAGGGTAGGACTAGTGGTAGGGTTAAGGGTTGGTTTATGGTAGGGTTGAGTAAGTGGCAGGGTTAAGGTTAGGAGTAGTGTTAGGGAAGGGTTAGGGTAGGGTTAAGGGTAGGGTTGAGTTAGGAGCAGGGTTAGGATTAGGAGTAGGGTTATGGTAGGGTTAGGGGTAAGGTTAGCGTTAGTGTGGTGTTAGGAGTTCGGTTAGGGTTATGGTAGGGTTACTCTACTCCAACCCTAACCCTACTCCAACCACTAACATAGAAACATAGAAACATAGAATGTGACGGCAGATAAGAACCATTCGGCCCATCTAGTCTGCCCAATTTTCTAAATACTTTCATTAGTCCCTAGTCTTATCTTATAGTTAAGATAGCCTTATGCCTATCCCACGCATGCTTAAACTCCTTTACTGTGTTAACTTCTACCACTTCAGCTGGAAGGCTATTCCATGCATCCACTACCCTCTCAGTAAAGTAATACTTCCTGATATTATTTTTTAAACCTTTGTCCCTCTAATTTAAGACTATGTCCTCTTGTTGTGGTAGTTTTTCTTCTTTTAAATATAGTCTCCTCCTTTACTGTGTTGATTCCCTTTATATATTTAAATGTTTCTATCATATCCCCCCTGTCTCGTCTTTCCTCCAAGCTATACATGTTAAGATCCTTTTAACCTTTCCTGGTAAGTTTTATCCCGCAATCCATGAACCAGTTTAGCAGCCCTTCTCTGAACTCTC
The DNA here is from genome assembly GCA_933207985.1 of Pelobates cultripes. Taxonomy (NCBI): domain Eukaryota; kingdom Metazoa; phylum Chordata; class Amphibia; order Anura; family Pelobatidae; genus Pelobates; species Pelobates cultripes. The sequence continues at coordinate 149,612,165 of OW240920.1, read as the reverse complement.
TCTAAGGTATCAATATCCTTCTGAAGATATGGTCTCCAGTACTGTGTACAATACTCCAAGTGAGGTCTCACCAGTGTTCTGTACAATGGCATGATCACTTCCCTCTTTCTACTGCTATTACCTCTCCCTATACAACCAAGCATTCTGCTAGCATTTCCTGTTGCTCTATTACATTGTCTGCCTACCTTTAAGTCATCAGAAATAATCACCCCTAAATCCCTTTCCTAATATGTTGAGGTTAGGACTCTATCAAATATTCTGTACTCTGCCCTTGGGTTTTTACGTCCAAGATGCATTATCTTGCACTTATCCACATTAAATGTCAGTTGCCACAATTCTGACCATTTTTCTAGTTTACCTAAATCATTTGTCATTTGGCTTATCCCTCCTGGAACATCAACCCTGTTACATATCTTAGTATCATCAGCAAAAAGACATACCTTACCATCAAGACCTTCTGCAATATCACTAATAAAAATATTAAAGAGAATGGGTCCAAGTACAGACCCCTGAGGTACCCCACTGGTGACAAGTCCAAGCTTCGAATATATTCCATTAACTACAACCCTCTGTTGCCTGTCACTCAGCCACTGCCTTACCCATTCAACAATATTGGAATCCAAACTTAAAGATTGCAGTTTATTGATAAGCCTTCTATGTGCAACAGTGTCAAAAGCCTTACTGAAATCTAGGTAAGCAATGTCTACTGCACCACCCTGATCTATAATTTTAGTTACCCAATCAAAAAAATCAATAAGATTAGTTTGGCATGATCTCCCTGAAGTAAACCCATGTTGTCTCTGATCTTGAAATCCATGTGTTTTTAGATGTTCAACAATCCTATCCTTTAACATGGTTTCCATCACTTTCCCCACTACTGAAGTAAGGCTTACTGGCCTATAGTTGCCCGACTCCTCCCTATTACCTTTCTTGTAAATGGGCACAACATTCGCTAACTTCCAATCTTCTGGGACTACTCCTGTTAACATTGATTGGTTAAATAAATCTGTTAATGGTTTTGCTAGTACACCACTAAGCTCTTTTAATAACTTTGGGTGTATTCCATCAGGTCCCATTGACTTATTTGTCTTTACTTTTGACAGTTGAAATAGAACCTCTTCCTCTGTAAACTCACGTGTAATAAATGACCCTACCCTTACCCCCAACCCTCTCCTGTTTTGCCACTTTTCAGAAATCCGAAGCATTTCGGAAATCCGGCACCATCCAAATGTCCAAATTTCCGAAATTGGTCCAAATTTGCATTCGGAACGAAATGAATTGTACATATTGACTACTTGGATTTTGCAAAAGCGTTTCATATGGTTCCTCGCAACAGGTTAATGTTCAAACTCAAAGAAATTGGTCTAGATGAAAATGCTTGTTCTTGGGTAGAACAATGGCTTCAAAATAGAGTACAAAGGGTTGTCATTAATGGTACATTTTCAAGCTGGACAGAGGTGGCAAGTGGTGTCCCCAGGGTTCTGTTTTGGAACCGCTTCTATTTAACATGTTTATAAATGATCTTGAAGACCGCATTGAAAGTCATGTATCAGTTTTTGCAGATGACACCAAACTTTGTAAAACAATACAATGTGAGCAAGATATTACTTTGCTGCAGAGGGATTTAGATAGAATGGAGGACTGGGCACTCAAATTGCAGATGAAATTTAATGTTGAAAAATGCAAAGTTATGCACTTGGCGTAAAGAATGCACAAGCAACTTACACCCTAAATGGTAATTAGTTATGGGTAACAAAACACAAGAAGATTTGGGAATTGTTATAGACAACAAACTATGCAACAATATGCAATGTCAATCAGCAGTGGCTAAGGCCTGTAAGGTATTGTCATGCATGAAAAAGGGGATTGATTCTCAGGATAAAAATATAATTTTTACCTTTTAACAAATTAATGGTAAAACCTTGAATATGCTGTGCAATTTGGGGGACCTGTTCTAAAGAAGGATATTATGGCACTAGAAAGAGTGCAGAGGAGGGCTACAAAATTAATCAAAGGAAATTAACATTTTAGAAGAAAGGGTAACAAATTGAAACCTCTTTAGCTTAGAGGGGATATGATAACATTCTACAAATATATTCAGGGCCAATACAAACCATTGTGTGAAGATCTATTCACAAACCGGACTTTACATAGGACACAAGGTCATGCGTTTAGACTGAAAAAAAGGAGATTTAGTCTAAGGCAAAGGAAAGGGTTATTACAGTAAGAACAATAAGGATGTGGAATTCTCTGCCTGAAAAGGTGGTTTATCAGAGTTTGTAAGGATGTTTAAAGGGACACTATAGTCACCAGATGATCACCAGATCTGGTGAGTAGAATCTTTCCTTGAAGAGGCACTGTCATTTAGGGCACTGGTTGCTCACTGTTTAGGGAAAATTGCTCTGATCACAGGAAATGAAGCACACTTTGCTCCTCCGCTGGTCAGAGATGGTCACGCGTAGGAAACCTCCATAAGACTGTGTCTTATGTTTTAAAGAAAACTAGAGCAGACAGGAAGAAATGAAGAACAGATCCTGAGAAAGGGAAAGTAGAGGAATGAATTAAAGAAAGGTAAGTTTGGCATGACAGTGACGCTTTAAGGCTTTTTGCAGTAAACACTGTCTTTTCAGAGAAAATGCAGTGTTTACATTACAGCCTTGGCATACCTCCACTGGCCACTCCTCAGATGGCTGCTAGAGGTGCTTCCTGGGGCAGTGCTGCACAGTGTGACTGACATTCAGTGTCTCCCCCCCTCTGCATGGAGACACTGAACTTTCCTCACAGAGATACAATGATTCAATTAATCTCTATGAGGAGAATGCTGATTGCCCATCTGTGTATTTGACTTGTGCTGGCTCTGCCCCTGATCTGCCTTCTTGATAGTCTCAGCCAATTGTATGGGGAAGCATTGTGAGTGAATCAGAGAATCACTTCTGATGATGTCAACCAAGCAGGCAGATCAGGGGCAGAGGCAGCAGCTGCAGGGTTGAACAAAAGTAAGATTTTACTATATTTAGGGGATGCCAGGGGAGCTAGAAGGTGGTTTTAACACTATAGGGTCACAAATACATGTTTGTGTTCGATTTAATTGCTAGCCATATAGTGTTCCTTTAAACAGCAATAGGATACATACTTTCAAAAACATTACATAAAATAAAGGGATATAATTTCTAATTAGTGGGGTAGCTTCTGGATCCAAGGAGATATCTGACTGGGGTCCAGAAGTATTATTTTCCTAGTTTGTTGAAAAATTGGAAGCGCTTCAGATTGGGTTTTTTGACTTCTTTTGGATCAACAACAAAAGCAGATGTGAGGAAGGCTGAACTTGATGGACGCAAGTCTCTTTTCAGTAACTATGTAACTATAACCATCCAACTCTCTCTCTATATCTATATAAGAGGTGTTACCTGCAGCAGAGCATTCTGGGATGTGGCATGCCATTCTCCACATGCAGTCTATTTCCTGGTCTGTATAAGCACGATATGGGCAGACTAGGTGGGCCGGATGGTTCTTATCTGCCGTCACATTCTATGTTTCTATGATATGGACACATTGTATCGGTTACTTACATCTCCATAGTCGTATTTGTCATCAGTCCACAGAATGAGACCGACGAAGAACAGCAAGGTTCTGACTACGGACAGCTGGTACACTGCAATATTCATCCACCTCACGCTGGTCCTGGGGGGGGACACTGGTCATTGCATCGATATCCTGAACTAATGCAATACTTCGTTTTACAGGAATTGGCATTAGAAGATCATATCAGACCGTCATCATGAAATGAATCGCATTCCTCACATATTAAAAAGAAAGGAAAACTTCTGAGGAAGGATATGTGTTAAATGGTTGTATATAAAGGCGGTCAGGTTAGCTATGACTGAGTGATGGTGAAAGTTAAAAGTTTATGTCAATATGTTACTGTTATCAAGTTATGGTCGTTTCAAGCTTTAAATAAACACCACGGTCTAGCCCACTGAAATAAAAATAAACCGTGTCTGTGTTTATTGAGTGGTCTAAGTAATTTATGCAAAATATTGCCTACTGTACATATATTCTGTTATTTTAACCCTTTCATTGATTGCAGCAAATACACGCACATCCACATATACCGTATATACACATATACACGCACATATACCGTATATACACATATACACGCACATATACCGTATATACACATATACACGCACATATACCATATATACACATATACCATATACACACACACATATACCGTGTATACACAAATACACACACATATACCGTATATACACGCACATATACTATATATATACACAAATACACACACATGTACTGTATATACACAAATACACGCACATATACCGTATATACACATATACATACACATATACCATATATACACACACATACACACATATACCGTATATACACATATACACGCACATATACTATATATACACAAATACACACACATATACTGTATATACACAAATACACGCACATATACCGTATATACACATATACATATACCATATATACACACACATATACCGTGTATACACAAATACACCGTATATACACATATACACGCACATATACCGTATATACACAAATACACACACATATACTGTATATACACAAATACACGCACATATACCGTATATACACAAATACACGCACATATACCATATATACTCACATATATACCGTATATACACAAATACCATATATACACATATACACACACATATACTGTATATACACAAATACACACATATACCGTATATACACATACACACAAATATACTGTATATACACATATACATACACACATATACCGTATATACACAAATACACGCACATATACTGTATATACACAAATACACACACACATATACCGTATATACACAAACACACATATACTGTATATACACATATACCATATATACACACATATACCGTATATACACAAATACACATATACTGTATATACACAAATACCATATATACACACATATACCGTATATACACAAATACACATATGCACGCACATATACCATATATACACAAATACAGGGAGTGCAGAATTATTAGGCAAGTTGTATTTTTGAGGATTAATTTTATTATTGAACAACAACCATGTTCTCAATGAACCCCAAAAACTCATTAATATCAAAGTTGAATATTTTTGGAAGTAGTTTTTAGTTTGTTTTTAGTTTTAGCTATGTTAGGGGGATATCTGTGTGTGCAGGTGACTATTACTGTGCATAATTATTAGGCAACTTAACAAAAAACAAATATATACCCATTTCAATTATTTATTATTACCAGTGAAACCAATATAACATCTCAACATTCACAAATATACATTTCTGACATTCAAAAACAAAACAAATCAGTGACCAATATAGCCACCTTTCTTTGCAAGGACACTCAAAAGCCTGCCATCGATGGATTCTGTCAGTGTTTTGATCTGTTCACCATCAACATTGCGTGCAGCAGCAACCACAGCCTCCCAGACACTGTTCAGAGAGGTGTACTGTTTTCCCTCCTTGTAAATCTCACATTTGATGATGGACCACAGGTTCTCAATGGGGTTCGGATCAGGTGAACAAGGAGGCCATGTCATTAGATTTTCTTCTTTTATACCCTTTCTTGCCAGCCACGCTGTGGAGTACTTGGACGCGTGTGATGGAGCATTGTCCTGCTTGAAAATCATGTTTTTCTTGAAGGATGCAGACTTCTTCC
>OW240920.1:149556202-149606332 GCA_933207985.1 Pelobates cultripes | reverse complement strand
AGTCTTGGCGTTTCAGCTTGTGTGTCTTGTTCAGTGGTGGTCGTCTTTCAGCCTTTCTTACCTTGGCCATGTCTCTGAGTATTGCATACCTTGTGCTTTTGGGCACTCCAGTGATGTTGCAGCTCTGAAATATGGCTAAACTGGTGGCAAGTGGCATCGTGGCAGCTGCACGCTTGACTTTTCTCAGTTCATGGGCAGTTATTTTGCGCCTTGGTTTTTCCACACCCTTCTTGCGACCCTGTTGACTATTTTGAATGAAACGCTTGATTGTTCGATGATCACGCTTCAGAAGCTTTGCAATTTTAAGAGTGCTGCATCCCTCTGCAAGATCTCACTATTTTTGACTTTTCTGAGCCTGTCAAGTCCTTCTTTTGACCCATTTTGCCAAAGGAAAGGAAGTTGCCTAATAATTATGCACACCTGATATAGGGTGTTGATGTCATTAGACCACACCCCTTCTCATTACAGAGATGCACATCACCTAATATGCTTAATTGGTAGTAGGCTTTCGAGCCTATACAGCTTGGAGTAAGACAACATGCATAAAGAGGATGATGTGGTCAAAATACTCATTTGCCTAATAATTCTGCACTCCCTGTACACACACATACCATATACACACAAATACACGCACATATACCGTATATACACGCACATATACCGTATATACACATATACACACACATATACCGTATATATACAAATACACGCACATATACCGTATATACACAAATACCATATATACACAAATACACATACCATATATACACTCACATATACCATATATACACAAATACACACACATATATTGTATATACATGCACATATACCTTATATATACACAAATACACACACATATACATCCACATATACAGCTGTCCTCAAAAGAAATTGTGAAATTTTGCCATCGATTTTGAAAATATGACTGATCATGCAAATAAATGTATTTTATTGAAGGATAGTGATCTCATGAAGCCATATATTATCACATACTTGTTTGGCTCCTTTTTAAATCATAATGATAACAGAAATCACCCAAATGGCCCTGATTAAAAGTTTACATACCCTTGAATGTTTTGCCTTGTTACAGACACACAAGGCGACACACACAGGTTAAAATGGCAATTAAAGGCTAATTTCCCACACCTGTTTTTTAAATTGCAATTAGTGTCTGTGTATAAATAGTCAATGAGTTTGTTAGCTCTCATGTGGATGCACTGAGCAGGCTAGATACTGAGTCAAAAGATCTGCGTAACAAGGTATGGAACTTTATAAAGATGGAAAAGGTCATAAAAAGATATACAAAGCCTTGAAAATGCCAGTCAGTACTGCTCAATCACTTATTAAGAAGTGGAAAATTCGGTGATCTCTTGATACCAAGCCATGGCTTGACCAAGAAAGATTTCAGCCACAACTGCCAGAAGAATTGTTCGGGATACAAAGAAAAAACCACATGTAACCTCAGGAGAAATACAGGCTGCTCTGGAAAAGGACGGTGTGTGGTGGTTTCAAGGAGCACAATATGATGATGCAGCCTTTACTGTGCCAATGCCACAGCAAAGCTTGGTTACAATATGCCCGACAACACCTTGACACGACTCACTGATGTTTTGGGGGAGGTGTGAGCTCTAAAGGCACGAAGAATCTTGTGAAAATTGATGAATGCAGCATGTTATCAGATAATACTGGCAGACAATTTGCATTTTTCTGAACGAAGGCTGCACATGGGACGCGCTAGGACTTTCCAGCATGACAATGACCCTAAACACAAGGCGAAGTTGATCCTCCAATGGTTACAGCAGTAAAAGGTGAAGGTTCTGGAGTGGCCATCACAGTCTCCTGACCTTAATATCATCGAGCCACTCTGGGGAGATCTCAAACGTGCGGTTCATGCAAGATGACCAAAGACTTTGCATTACCTGGAGGCATTTTGCCAAGACGAATGGGCAGCTAGGGTACCACCTGCAAGAATTAGGGGCCTCATAGAGAAATATTACAAAACACTGCACGCTGTCATTGATGCTAAAGGGGGCAATACACAGTATTAAGAAATAAGGGTATGCAGACATTTAAACAGGGGTCATTTCATTTTTTTTTCTTTGTGGCCATGTTTTGTTTTATGTCATTCTGTTATAACCTACAGTTGAATATAAATCCCATAAGAAATAAAAGACGTGTTTTGCCTGCTCACTCACTTTCTTTAAAAATGGTTCATATACCACCAATTCTCCAACGTTATGCAAACTTTTGAGCACAACTGTATATATTATAACATCCACATATACAGTATATTTATATATATGCCGCTTTCACGCTACAACAATCAGAGAAACTGGATCATACATAGTTATCTGTTTTCTTTCTCACACTGTGGACACTTAGCTACAGGTTTCTCACACTGTGGACACTTAGCTACAGGTTTCTCACACTGTGGACACTTAGCTACAGGTTTCTCATACTGAGGACACTTAGCTACAGGTTTCTCACCCTGTGGACACTTAGCTACAGGTTTCTCACACTGTGGACACTTAGCTACAGGTTTCTCACACTGTGGACACGTAGCTACAGGTTTCTCACACTGTGGACACTTCGCTACAGGTTTCTCACACTGTGGACACGTAGCTACAGCTTTCTCACACTGTGGACACGTAGCTACAGGTTTCTCACACTGTGGACACGTAGCTACAGCTTTCTCACACTGTGGACACGTAGCTACAGCTTTCTCACACTGTGGACACTAAGCTACAGGTTTCTCACACTGAGGACACTTAGCTTCAGCTTTCTCACCTGTTCACCACAATATTAGGGAAACAGCAACAGAAGCAGCATGGCGCAGGGTTTGGTGAGACCATCTGGCCTTCCAACTCCTCCATCATCCGTGCTTTCCCTCCAAAGAAATCTGTGATCAGGTCCAGGAACTTCCAAAGGGTTATGGAGTGATATCTGAAACAGAGTGAGTGGAGGGGCAGTGAGTGTGGTTGTGGAGGGGCAGTAAGTGTGGTTGTGGAGGAGCAGTGAGTGTGGTTGTGGAGGGGCAGTGAGTGTGGTTGTGGATGGGCAGTGAGTGTGGTTGTTGTGGAGGAGCAGTGAGTGTGATTGTGGATGGGCAGTGAGTGTGGTTGTGCATGGGCAGTGAGTGTGTTTGTTGTGGAGGAGCAGTGAGTGTGGTCATGCATGGGCAGTGAGTGTGTTTGTTGTGGAGGAGCAGTGAGTGTGGTTGTAGAAGACGAAGATACTGTGAATATTGTTCCATAACTTACATTGAAGCAACAAAGTTGCAAATTGAGGAAGACCGAGGGATATAGAGCCCGATGATGGAGGAAATACAGAAAACCTAGAGAGAGAGAGAGAGAGAGAGAGTGAGAGCGAGCCCCAATAGTAATTAGTTACATTTAACCCCTTTGTAACAGAACTATAATCTCTGCATGGACATATTTCACAATACATAAGCCTGGGAATGCAAAAGAACATACTTGCCTGGGTATGTGGATTGTTATACACTAAAAACGAATGCAAACTGCCGAACACCGGACCACCCTGTTGTGTAGTTAATTGGTATTTTACCTCCCAGAACGGCATATACCGTTCGCATGATACTGCACGAACCCTTTGTGTAAAATCTAGGTGGCCGCCATTTCGGGACTTGTCACGTGTTCGCGGCCATCTTACGCACGAACAGCGGTGATTTGCCATCGAGTGTCTGGAACTAAAAACGGACACTCGAGTAGGCGAACACCGCTGAGACCTCCATACCAACGTAATTTTGTGCTGAAACTACCGAACGATCGGCCGTTCGGTAGAAAGGATATATTGTGTATGGGGATTCCAGCGAACACCAAGTTATATGCGGATGGCAGGATTTTCGTGCTTTTTCAGCGTACGAACGGGGACCGACCGCAAGGCCAAAACTTATGGAACTATTTTCGGCCAGTATTCCTGTGCGGTCGGTCAAAACTTTAAAGCTCCATAACTCCCGAACGGCTGAACCGAATGAGCTGAATTTTGGATATATTGGTTCCCCGGAACCAAGCTATCTGGGGACACCGGACTTATGCCTGTACCCCTGTATTTGGGGTACATCCAAACTTTGGGGAAAACATGTTCATTTTTAATTATGTTATGTGGTTATCTAAGGGGAGGAGATGTATGGAATGTATATTGTGTTTATTGGCTGTACTGTTAATTATGTGGGTGTCTCCCTTGCATGGGCAGAATCACATAAAAGACAGTGTCTGTCATTAAAGCTTTAGTTCTGCTTGACCCTTCAAAACGTAGCCTCATCTCGTTCTTGAAAGGGGATTTACTACACCATTACTCTGCTCCATTTTTTTTAGCTATGCCTGCTTCTACCCTTGGATCTCGTGGATGGGAATAAGAACAACTCCATTCTTATACAGCATCTTGCCAGGGAAAGGACGTCTCCAACGGCTGATACCCCCTCACCATCTGGGTAGCCGTAACATTGGTGGCAGCGGTGGGATGGTCCTTTCATCCGCAGAGCAAGTGCTGAATGGAGTCTCAGTACGCTAGACTGAAGAGACCCACACTGAAAGATTTATTGGAGACCCGGGAAAGGAGTGCCAGTAACAGACCCCGGAGAGAGTTAATAGCTGATCTACTGGAGCTGGACGAAATGGATCGATCCATGGAGGTCGCTGAACAACCTATTCCTGCCGGCGAGGAGGATGAAGTCACCAGTATTGTACAGAGGAGGTTAACCATGTACCCAGCGACAGCAACTTCCGTGGAACTAATTGAACGGCTGTTCCTGGAAGTGAAAGTGGAAGTTCGGGAAAAGAGGGGATACGAAATTGAGATGGTAAGAGCTAAACAGCCCATTATCCAGACAGCTCCTACTCCCCCACCCGCTCCTGCAGCCAAGAAGGTACCATTTACAGCATTTAAAAATTTTGTAGAAAGCGAGGAAGAAATTGATGGATATTTGGCCGATTTTGAAAGGCAGTGCTCCCTGCATCAGGTGGCCCCAGAGCAATGGGTCACTATCTTGTCTGGGAAACTATCGGGTAAGGCAAGCGAGGCCTTTCGGGCTCTTACCCCAGAGGATATCCTACAATATCAACGGGTAAAAGAGGCACTGCTTACCCGGTATGCTGTAACCCCAGAAACATACCGCCGCCGCTTCCTGGAGTCCAAAAAGAAGGCAGTGGACTCCCACATGGAATGGGCGAATCGAATGCAAAGGGTGGCATCACATTGGGTGCACGGATGTAATGCTAACACCGGCGAGGAAGTGTTACAATTGTTCCTACTAGAACATTTTTTCCAAGATTTGCCGGCGGATTTACAGGACTGGATACGAGATCGCCGCACCGCTAACCTAAACGAGGCGGCTCGGCTGGCGGATGAGTACGCCGAAACTAGAAAAGTGAGCCAGGGTACTCCACGACCAGCGCATAAGGTAGAACCTCGTACCTCAACCAGCAACCCCAGACCGGAGTTCCGGGCTCCTGTACCTCCAGGGCCACCCCGCTCTCAGGGGTCTAACAACTACCCCCGGGATTCATCCAGGATTACTTGCCATCCTTGCATCAACACTGGACATATTGCCCGTTATTGCCCTTTGGGATCAGCGTCTAATAACAATTGGAGACGCCCAGCCCCCAACAAAGAGGTCACTTCACCATGTCCCTCTGCCGCACACTGTCTGGAGGCCGAGACGGGTCCAGAGGAATGCCTGGGGATTTTATATGAGGCAGACAAGCAGCCTCCCCAGACAACCGCCAACATCATCGGCAGGAGGTGTGCGTGAATGGGCAGGTAACCCAAGGCTTGAGAGATACCGGGGCTACCATTACCTTGATGCAGAGACACCTGATAAAACCAGAACATTTATCTACTCGTACAGTTGCTGTCTGTGTCGCAGGGGAGGCTGTATTTCGCTTACCCACGGCCCGGGTCAGGAAAGACCACGGTGGGCATCATGGACAACCTGCCTGCCGAAGTCGTGTTGGGCAACGACACTGGCCCTCTGGCTTCGGCCTATTTACCCACTACTGCTGCTGCTTGTCCCGTGACCACCCGTTCACAGACCTGTATCGCAGATGATCCGATGACAGGCCAGGAGACCCAGGTAAGCACAGAACCGACAATTAGCCCCACTACAGTAGAGAGACCCATAGCTTGGGACACACCAGAGGAGTTTGGGAGGGAAACTAGAGAGGACCCCACCCTCCAAAAGTACCAGGAATTAGCCGACGGTGGGGGGGATGAGCGGGAACATTTATATGGGATAGCGACAGGTTGTATAGATTGACCGAAGGTAGAAGGAGAGGCTGTGTCCCTTCGCAGAAGCGCCAACTAGTGGTACCCAGAAAGTACCGGTTGGAACTTCTCCGAATCGGCCACGACATTCCGTTGGCAGGACATTTAGGGGGTAACCGCACCACCTACAGGATCACCCAGACCTTCTTTTGGCCGGGGATCTTGAGGGATGTGCGGCGTTACTGCAGCACCTGTGACGTCTGCCAACGAGTAGGGAAGAGGGGGGATCACCCTAAAGCTCGACTGTCACCTATGCCGTGATCGTGGAACCATTTAGCAGGGTGGCAGTCGACCTGGTAGGACCCCTACCTAACCCCAGTCCCTCCGGTAAGAAATATATTCTTACCGTAGTAGACTATGCTACACGCTACCCGGAAGCCGTCGCTCTGACGAATATCCAGGCTGACATCCTCTCGTCGGGATATTCACCAGAGTGGGATTTCCCCAGGAAATACTATCCGACAGAGGGACCCAGTTTACCGCAGACTCAACCCAACAGTTATGGAAGGTCTGCGATATTAAGACCCTCCTCAGCTCACCCTACCACCCTCAGACTAACGGTCTCTGTGAACGCTTTAATGGTACCCTAAAGCAGTTGCTGCGGACCTTTACAGCGGAGTACAGAGACTGGGAGCAATTCTTACCGCACCTCTTGTTTGCATATCGAGAGGTGCCGCAGGAATCCACAGGGTACTCTCCATTCGAGTTGATCTATGGACGGAGAGTTCGAGGCCCCCTCGATCTCATCCGAGAGCACTACCCTTCAAAACGTAGCCTCGTCTCGTTCTTGAAAGGGGATTTACTACACCATTACTCTGCTCCATTTTCCAGCTATGCCTGCTTCTACCCTTGGATCTCGTGGATGGGAATAAGAACAACTCCATTCTTATACAGCATCTTGCCAGGGAAAGGACGTCTCCAACGGCTGATACCCCCTCACCATCTGGGTAGCCATTACACCCTTCCCTGCTGGCATAACACTACATGAACTATACAATAAATGGACATGTATCACTTCACTTTTTAAACCAGCAAGCCAACACTTTTAAACAAAGACACAAACCACAAAGGTTTATAAAATATAGAATAGTTGTTTATAAATAGGGATGTGCATGGGGAAAATTTTTGTTCGGTTCGGCTCGGCATTCCGAAATTCGGGACTTCGGCAATTCTGAACTTTGGCACTTCGGGACTTCTCTTGCAGCCACTTAGTAGATAACTCCCTAATTCCCACAGGATTAGGGTGTTATCTAACAAAAGGCTGAAAGACCTTAATTGGTCTTTCAGCCACATTTACTAATACTAAGTAAAAATTACTTAGTATTAGTAAATTTTGCCCCTACTCGCTATACCGCGAGCAGGGGCATGTTTATTAAACAGTGAGCAGCTATATATAAATATATATATATATATATAAACATTTCCCCTACCCCCTCCGGCCCCCAACCCTGAGCGGCGGGTGGGGGCCCTAAAGTAAACTAATGGGGGGGACCTATTGTCCTCCCGCCGGTCCCCACCCATGAACGTCGGGTGGGGGCCCTAAATATCAATAAGGGGGGAGGACCTATTGTCCACCCCCCTGGCCCCCACCCCTGAGCGGCGGGTGGGGGCCCTAAAGTAAACTAATGGGGGGGACCTATTGTCCTCCCCCGGTCCCCACCCATGAACGTCGGGTGGGGGCCCTAAATATCAATAAGGGGGGAGGACCTATTGTCCACCCCCCTGGCCCCCACCCCTGAGCGGCGGGTGGGGGCCCTAAGTTAGAATAAGGGGGGAGGGCAATAGGTCCTGAGAGGCAGGTGGGGGCCCTAAAGTAAAAAGGGGGGAACCGGAGCGGTGGGTGCGGGCCCTAAATTAGAATAAGGGCACCTATTGTCCTCCCCCTGGCCCCCACTCCTGAGTGGCGGCCCTAAATATCAATAAGAGGGGGACCTATTGTTCTCCCCCTTGGCCCCCACCCCTGAGCGGTGGCCTTAAATAAGAATAGGGGGGGGACCTAGTGTCCTCTCCCCTAGCCCCCACCCCTGAGCGGCAGGTGGGGGCCCTAAGTTAGAATAATATTGTCCTCCACCCGGCCCCCACCACATAGCGGCGGATGGGGGCCCTAAATATCAATAAGGGGGGCCTATTTTCCTCCCCCCTGCCCCCCACCCCTGAGTGGGGGCCCTAAATTATAACAGGGGGGGGGACCTATGGTCCTCAGGGATGGGGGCCCTAAATATCAATAGGGGGGGACCTATTGTCCTCTCCCCCTGGCCCCCACCCCTGAGAGGTAGGTGGGGGCCCTAAATTAGAATAAGTGGGGGACCTATTGTCCTCCCCCCGGCCCCCACACCTAAATAAAAATGTAAACCCCCCAAGGTGACTAGGGGTCCCTAAACCCCTACCTACCCCCCTCACCCTAAAAATAATGAGGGGGGACCATAAACTAGATACCTGTAAAAAAAAAAAGGGGGGCGTGTCCTGGCGGCGGTGCTGAGCGGACGCATGTGCTGAGCGCTCCGCTCTGGCGAGACCCACAAGAGCAATTTGGCGATAACAGCCGGAAAAAAAACAGGGGCAACATATACCCCAAACAAGCATGTCACAAGCCAAAGGGAAGATGCAAGCTGATAAGGTGGAAAAAAACAAGTTTTTTGCCTCGTGGACGCCGCAGGGGAAGCAGGCCTTGGTGCAGGAAGACATCCAAGATGGCGCCGAGGAACCTGCTGAACAGCACAGTAAGATCCCAGACAGTGAAGCTTCTCTCACACAGGAGGTGCTGCGGACACTGCTGGAGGAGATGTCTGCTAGGTTGGAAAACAGCTTTAAAACCACAATTGGGGCAATGCATAAAGATATCCAAGAGCTGGAGGTGAGAACAACCGGGACGGAAACCAAAATGGCGGAGCTGGCTGAAGCTCACAAAGGTCTGGAGGAAGAGGTGACAGAGCTACATAACCAAATTAAAGCATTTGAACTGAAACTAGCTGACATGGAAGATAGAGCCTGATGAAATAACCTGCGGATACACGTGATAAAGGAGGAAGTGGGGCAAGCGGAATTGGCAGCATATCTGCACAGCATGCTTAAAAAGC
The DNA here is from genome assembly GCA_933207985.1 of Pelobates cultripes. Classification (NCBI taxonomy): domain Eukaryota; kingdom Metazoa; phylum Chordata; class Amphibia; order Anura; family Pelobatidae; genus Pelobates; species Pelobates cultripes. The sequence continues at coordinate 149,596,973 of OW240920.1, read as the reverse complement.
TGGCACCAGATATACCACAAGATCAGCTACTTATGGACAGATACCATAGAACAGCTAAACCCAGCTTCCTACCCCAAGACACCCCGAGAGATGTCCTCATAAAAATGCACTATTACCACGTAAAAGAGGTGGTGCTCCAAACGAGCCGGGCGAAGAAGAAACTTCCAGACCCCTATGGGGGGTTGATGGTGTTTGCGGACATATCAACGTATACGCTAAAAAGAAGGAGAGAATTTAAAAGTGTCACAGAACAGCTCAGGATCAACAAGCTGCCATACCGGTGGGGATACCCGGTGAAAGTGCTGGTGTCCAGAGGAGGGAAAGTGTCGGCCATAAACACACCGGAGGAAGGGACCCGCATACTACAACGGTGGGGTATAACCGAACCGAGCCAGCGTCGAAGCCCGCAGAGGTTGGGCAGTATCTCCACGGATTGGAGAAAAGCTAAAGATAAGGCATAAAAGACAGTGTCACCATGACAATAGACTGTAAGCAGTACCGAGAGACTGTTGAGAGACTGGTCATGATAAACCGACCATGGAGAAAATCAAGGGTATCGTATAATGCTAATTGACATGTTAAATGTTCTGCCATAGTTAGACAGTTCACGCCACAGAGGGATGCTCTACACACACAAAAAAATAAAAAAAAATAAAGCACACTTGTCAGAACACCCAGCAGGGATCGCTTGGCCTCAGTCTACCAAGACGCCATGACCACCTTAAATGTTATTGTGTCGGCCAAGTCGGGGGAAAGCAGCCCACCGGGAGGGAGTTCACACTTCCACCCCTTGAGGTACTAAATAGTACCTAAGCCGCATATGGCACATCAGATGTACCTGTTAATGTTATGTTCCCCGTTTCCCCTAGGTCTAGCTGGCACCAGAAAAGTTACAACCCTCCCCAGGTACCCACAGGACACCCATACAGCGATCCAAGCCCGGAGTGCTCTCATTATCACTAAGGTACCAAACGTGACCCACTCACCCATAAGTAGGCGAGAGAAGAGTGCCCAGATCTTACCCTCAAATAGGGGAAAGTCGCTCAACTTGATGCTGCTGGGGCGAGCGAACCCCCCACATAGGTACTTACCTTTTGGTATGACCCTTACTAAACAAACAGAGTATAGACCCCCATGAAAATCTATTCTCTAAATGTCAGAGGGTTAAACCTACCGGTTAAAAGACACCAACTGTATAGAGAACTTAAACATGCAGATGCAGGTGCCATCTGTCTTCAAGAGACACATTATAGAACTGACAATTATGTTCCGCCAGCGGTGACCGAATACCCATACCAATAACACGCGACATCCCCACGAAGTCCAAGGGGACCTCCATATTAATCTCTAAACGGGTAGCATTTACAATGATCTCCACGGAGTTAGATGAAAATGGGAGATATGTTATATTGAAATGTACTATTAACGACATGACATATACAATCATGAATATTTATCTAACACAAACCAAGGCCGGTTCCTACAGCACCTGCTACAAAAACTAGCTACATCAAAAGAGGGAGTGTCTATTATATGTGGGGATTTCAACCATGTCTGGGACCCAAAACTAGACTCAAATATCTCACAATACAGCCCAAGATATAAAATACTCCACAAACAGTGCAAAAAACATATACATATGCAATGAATTTGCAAACTATTACGCTTCCCTGTATAACATAAATAAACATGACACCACTTTTCAACCCACACAGGAACACATCAATGCATATCTGGCCACAATAGACCTCCCAACGATTACGACCGCAACAGGCGAGAGATCTCATTAAACCAATCACAGAGGAAGAAATCCATACTGTAATAAGGAACCTGCCAAACGGCAAATCCCCAGGCCCAGATGGATTGGACAATAGCTACTACAAAACTTTCCTACACCAACTAGCACCCCAACTAGTACACACATTCATAGTGGCGACCACTACACAAACTCTCCCCAAAGACAAACTACTAGCCCACATCATAACATTGCAAAAACCAGGGAAACCGCCTATCGTCCCCCAAAACTTCAGACCCATCTCATTGCTCAATACTAACGCGAAATTATTCGCCAAACTGTTTGCAATGAGATTGAGTGTTCTTGTCCTCCAGTTGATCCACTAAGATCAGGTTGGATTTGTGGTGGGGAGACAGGGAGCGGACAACACGTGTAAAGTTTTAAATATACTGCACAGTCTACCCAGAACACACAAAGAGGGAGGCCTTGTGGTATCCCTAGACGCAGAGAAGGCCTTTGACCACCTGCACTGGACATTCCTAGAGGCGGTCATGGCGAGGTATACCAAGAGACTTTAGGTCAGCGGTAAAAGCGCTGTACAGCCCACCGAAGGCCCAGGTACTTAATGCGGGATTCTTGTCACGCCCCTTTAGCATCTCAAACAGAACGAGGCAGGGATGCCCTCTGTCGCCCCTGCTATACGTCCTAGCTCTGGAGCCACTGGCCTCTAACATTAGACAACACGACTCCATACATGGAGTGCGTATAGGGGAAAAGGAATACAAAACCAACCTATTTGAGGACAATGTGCTATTGACTTTGACCCAACCACTAATCTCAATACCACACCTATTACAAGTAATAAAGGAATATGGGGATAGTTCACACTATAAACTTAACGTGACAAAAACCCAGGCGATGGGGATAGGGATACCCAATGACATAATACGAGTGCTACGAGGGAAATTTGAGCTGGACTGGAGGATAGACAGTGTCACCTTCCTAGGAATTAAACTAGCCAACGATAGGGGGTCTATTCAAGGCCAACTACGAGTCCCTACAAAAGGAATTGGAGACCAGCTTGGCCTCATGGAAAGATAAATACCTATCATGGCTGGGAAGGATAGCAGCATTTAAAATGTCTCTCCTCCCCAAACTACAATACCTGTTCAGAACAATACAAATAGACCTGCCATCCTCATACCTAAATACAACACAAACACTGCTCACCAAATTTGTATGGGCACAAAAAAGAGTGAGAGTAGCGACAAAATTCTTATATAGACCAACCCATCATGGGGGTCTCGCATTGCCAAATATCAAAACCTATTACCAGGCGACACTACTAGCCCCAATGATGGGAATGCACACACACAACATAACCCCTCAATGGCTAGAAATAGAGGACCACTGGTTACAAGGGGCAGACCTTCGGAGACTAGTGTGGGTACCTAAAAAGTTGCGTCCAACCCAACCTTTCATATTACCCACCACAAAAACAATGTTGAAGGCCTGGGACAGAACACAAAATGCATTGATATCAATGTTACCATGGTCACCGGCGACTCCACTGACCAGCTTACATGTAGCCAACAACACACAGAGAATGGACAAAGAGAGGGTGTACATATTTGAGAGACCTCCTAGAGGTACAAAAGCTGATACCATTCCCCATTCTCCAAGAAAAATTTAACCTGCCTCCCAGACTGATATTCCCATCTACAAGTTAAATCAATGTTAGGGGCCCAAACACCCACTGCGGAAGGGGTGAACACACTTACAGGGTTCGAGAGAACATGACTGAACCAAAAGCAGAGAAAAGGGATAATATCTATGTGCTACTCGCTCCTAAATGTAGGTACCCCAGTACATCTAGACAGATTCAGTGAGGCCTGGCAGACAGATATGGGGAGACAATTTGATGAAACCCAATGGGCAAAAGCAATAACGGCACACAAGGGGAAGACAACGTGTACAACGCACTTAGAGGTAATGAGGAAAGTGTATTATAGATGGTACATGGTGCCGGCCAGACTAGCAAAAATATACCCGGGAACATCCGCACAGTGCTGGAGATGTGGGGTGATGGAAGGCACGATGTACCACATATGGTGGACGTGCGGGGTGATCCTTCCCTACTGGGAGATGGTAGAGAGCATTATTAAAGAGGTTGTAGACACCAACATCACACTTACCTCAGAAATGAGCCTGCTATTTATGGACTTAGGCCAGTTCAAAGGAAGTGGGGCAATACTGATTTTCCACATACTAATAGCAGCCCTAACGCTCATAGCTAGAGAATGGAAAACCATAACAGCATCGACAAAACTAGCCCTAACAAAGCAAATCTCCACTAACTTACAATACGAAATGGTAGCGAGGAAAACTCACGGCAACAGCCAAAGATTTGAGGAAGCACAACTTAGATGGGATGCCATAAATGCCCCCACGGAAAAGGAGGACAGTGAATAGTCCACAAACCTCTGGATTGACCCCTTAAGGAGAATTAGTAATACAACAGGAACATGCCCCTATGTGTAGAAGGTGGAGCCCAAAGGATATGAACCAGACGGGAACGAGAGGATAGATAGGCGGTAGATAGGAGGACAAGGGTACAGAGAGGAATAACACAAGAACAACAGGAGAACAGAACCGGTAGGAGAGCAGGCACGCTGATCTCGCAAATCCCCCCATCAATCCCCCCCACCCCACCCCACCCCACCAGCAACTCTACCACCCTCTCTCACCAGGATACTAGTCGGGAGACACGGAGGGCTCATAATTTTAGAACATTTGAGGAGAACACAAAATGGGAAGCGCACACTGAAATCGGTACAGAGTAGTACGAGCTCACTCGGTTGGGGACTGAAGGTGTACGCTCACAGAGGTGAGGAGCAAGGAAGGTACCAGAACCTAATGATAGAGTGCAAGTCCAGAACGAACAATATGTATAAAATGTTATTAAGCAATACTGTACCATGTAACGAAGGAAAATCTGTATGACGGTCCTATCCTATCCCCCTTCTCTCTTTTGTATCCCAAGTTTTATCTTATTTGAAAATAAAAATTGTCAAATTGAAAAAAAAACAACTTACCATTTGATCTTTTCTTTCTTCTAAAATCTTATTTTTTCAGCCCCAAAAAAGGCCAAATAAAAAGCCATAATGTACGTCGCACTTTGAAGAAAAAGAAAAAATAATACACGCTGTGTAAATTGACTCATAACACTCTGATTGGTGGATTGAAAGTAACCAATCAGAGTGTTATGAGTCAAATTACTCAGCGTGGGAAAATTCCAAAGAACTTTCCCACGCTGTGTAAAATGACACAGAGCACTCTGATTGGTGGATTTCAAGCTAACCAATCAGACTGCTGTGACAGGTAACTGTAGAGACTTACCTGTCATTTCCCCCGCCCTGCAGAGCTCAGTCTGCGCAGAGCTCTCCATGGGTGAAGAAGGATTATTTTTTTTTGCGCTCAGGTTTTTGTTTTGTTTTTTTCAAAGTGCGTCCGTTATTATGGATTTTTATTTGGCCTTTTTGGGGGCTGAAAAAATAAGATTTTAGAAAAAATGACATCAAATGGTAATGTTTTTTTTACAGGTATCTAGTTTAAGGTCCCCCCTCATTATTTTTAGGGTGAGGGGGGATAGGTAGGGGTTATTTTTGGGGGGGAGGTGAGTGACTAGGGGTTTGGAGACCCCTAGTCACCTTGGGGGGGTTTTAAATTTTCAGGGGTTGGGGCCAGGGGGGAGGACAATAGGTCCCCCCCTTATTGGTATTTAGGGCCCCCACCCACCGCTCAGGGGTGGGGGTCAGGGGGAGAGGACAATATGTCCCCCCACTTATTGATATTTAGTGCCCCCACCCACCGCTCAGGCGTTGGGGCCAGGGGGGAGAACAATAGTTCCCCCCCTTATTGGTATTTAGGGCCCCCACCCACCGCTCAGGGGTGGGGGCCAGGGGGAGAGGACAATAGGTCCCCCCCTTATTGGTATTAAGGGCCCCCACGCACCGCTCAGGGGTGGGGGGCAGGGGGAGAGGACAATAGGTCCCCCCCTTATTGATATTTAGTGCCCCCACCCACCGTTCAGGCGTGGGGGCCAGGGGGAGGACAATAGTTCCCCCCCTTATTGGTATTTAGGGCCCCCACCCACTGCTCAGGGGTGGGGGACAGGGGGGAGGACAATAGGTCCCCCCTTATTCTAATTTAGGGCCCCCACCCACCACTCAGGGGTGGGGGTCAGGACAATAGGTTCCCTCCCTTGTTGATATTTAGGGCGGGTGGGGGCCGGGGGGGAGACAATAGGTACCCCCTTCTTATTTTACTTTAGGGCCCCCACCTGCCACTTAGGGGTGGGGGCTGGGGGGAGGACAATAGGTCCCCCCTTATTCTTCTTTAGGGCCCCCACCCGCCGCTCAGGGGTGGGGGCCGGGGGACGACGACAATAGGTTCCCCCCCTTATTCTAATTTAGGGCCCCCTCCCACCGTTCAGGGGGGAAACATTTTTTTTTTTGTTTTTACAGTGAGCAGCCATAGGCTCATCGGCACTTCGGAAATTCTGCAATTTCGTAACTTCGGCAATTCAGCTATTCGGACATTCGGATGTATCCGAATGTCCGAATTGCCCTAAATTCGTCAGAATTGCCATTCGGAACTAAACGAATTGCACATGTCTATTTATAAATATACTATAAACTTAGTCAAATTGCATTGCTGGGCACGTCTCTCAGATAGGGGTGTTTCTTCAACCACCCCTCCCCCCCATTACCCGTCCGTCTCACTTTGTGACCAGTAGACTGATGTCACAGACACAGGCAGGGCCAGATTAAGAGCCCAGTGGGCCTGGTGCTGACAATTATGATGGGGCCTATTTACAGAATCTTATCGACCAAGAACACTAAAACAATCATACCTCCCAAGCGTCATGTATCTGATGGAGATGGTGTTGGAGGGAAACTCAAAGGATGCAGCTATAAGAAAACACATACTCTATGCTAATCTCTCTCTAATTTATGCTTTCATCTTTCAAGTCAACCCATACCCCCTAACTGCAGTGTCCAGTGAAGCAGAAAGTCAATGGTCAGGGTAAAAGGGTGGGCCACTGCCGTGAATCACGTGACCAGACCTGCCAAAAGGGGTGAACATGCCCCAAAAGAGGGAACGTTTGTCCAAAGAATTGGAAGGCCAGCCTGGCATGAATGCATGTCAGGCTGCCTGCCAATCATGCAGGCTGTCCAACTAAGGGCATACTATGCAGACATCACCCTGAGCTTGGCATAAATGCATCTAATGATGCACTCGCTCCATGCTTTCTAAGGACTGTCCCCTAGCACTCACATGTCCACTTGTCTCCTTACCTTCTTACTAGCAGGCAGAAGTTCCTGGTATACAGTCTGGGACAGAGAAAAGGTGTCTGTAGTGAGTGTAGAAGAAAGGGGACATGCCACAGTGTTAGAGAGACCACACAGTGTGTGGACTTCCTAACTTTGGAACTGGCGTGGTAACTAAACAACAGGAGGAACCCCCCTAACCACAGGGGAGGCAACCTGAGGGCTTGAAAAAAAACCAGCAATTTGTGAGTGCAACCTTGAAACACAAAATGAATATTTAAATTGTAACTTTATTACACTATCCTGCATTTCATTTTTATATTTTAGTGATACAAGCTGGATCCCTGGTCGATTTATATTTTGTAATAGTTGTATATGGTCACCAAGTTGGGAGGTGACCTAAGGGAAGCAAGTATCCGAAAAGTTAAGTTCATACCAATATTTTCCACAGGTGAATAGGTGGAAGCTATATATTAGAGAGACCAAAGTCTGCATTATCTAAACTAATTTTATTGTCAGCCAGTCCACACAGGTTTTGTTGCCACGCATCCCTCTTAAGCTTCCAAACTTAAAGGGACACTATAGTCACCAGAACAACTACAGCTTATTGTATTTGCAGTAAACACTGTCTTTTCAGAGAAAATAACTCTGATGGGCACTCTAGATGGCTGCTAGAGGTGCCTCCTGGGGCAGTACTGCCTAGTGTGCAGCACTGCCATTCAGTGTCTCCACCCTCTGCATGCAGACACTGAACTTTCCTCATAGAGATGCACTGAATCAATTTATCTTCATGAGGAGATGCTGATTGGCCAGGGCTATGTTTGAATCATGCTGGCTCTGCCCCTGATCTGCCTAGTTGATAGTCTCAGCCAATCCTATGGGGAAGCATTGTAATTTGCTCAGACCACCACTTCTGATGATATCAGCAGACAGAGTCAGTTCAGAGGCAGACAGGGACAGAGCCAGCAGCTGCAGACTTGAATACAAGTAAGAGTTTACTATATTTAGGGAATCAAGAGGGGCCCAATGGCTAAATGGTGGTTTTAACATAATAAGGTCAGAAATACATGATTGTGTTCCTGACCCTATAGTGTTCCTTGAAGCAAGAGTATGTGAAGAGTAGTTAGGGTTGCCACCTTTCTTGGAAAAAAATACCAGCCTTATACATTTGTATAATTAATTAGTTATGCATGACATCACCTGATGTAAATCACAAGGAGTGACATAAGAGAAAATGCAGTAAAATCCCCTGTGTCTCCCTGTCACGCAGTGTCTCAGTCTCACAAGTCACCCAGTCTCTCAGTGTCCCTATGTATCACAGTGTCATTGTCCCCATGTCGCACAGTCTCCTAGTGTCTCAGTGTTCCCATTTCTCCCAGTGTCCCCATGTCTCACTGTGTCCCCATGTCCCTGAGACACTTGGGGACATGGGGCACTGAGACACTTGGGGACACTGGGAGACATGGAGACACTGAGTCACTAGGGACACTGGGAGACATGGGGACACAGACACTGGAAGACTAGGGGAAACTGGGAGCCATGGGGACACTGAGACACTAGGGACACTGAGACATGGGGACACAGACACTGGGAGACTAGGGGACACTGGGAGACATGGGGACACTGTGTCCCTAGTATCTCCGTGTCCCAATGTCTCTGTGTCTCCCAATGTCCCTATATCTCAGTGTCCCCATGTGTTTCAGTGTCCCTTAGTGTTTCAGTGTCCCTTAGTGTCTCAGTGTCCCGGGTTTTCCGGTGTCCCCAGGTCTCCCAGTAGTGTCTGTGTCCCCATGTGTCTGTGTCCCCATAGTTTCTCCGTGTCCCTAGTGTCTCAGTGTCCCCATGTGTCCCTTCTGCCTTTCCCCCATCCCTCACCTGAGCTGTAGAGCTGCTGTCTGGACCCTCTGTGCTGTGTAGCTGCTCCCCCGCGGATCAGTGAGTAGTAGAGAGAGGCAGGGAGGGATATTCTGTAACTTCCTATCCCTGCCTCTCTCCACACACAGTGACCCCTACTGGCCAGTGCTGGTATTGCAGAGTAATCTCCATTTATACTGAGAAAAATACCTGCATTTGTATTGCCGGTATTACTGCAATACCGGCACGGCCAGGTGTGGTGACATTGATACACCACACCAGGCAGCCTCAAATACCGGCTGTGCCGGTAAAATACCAGTCAGGTGGCAAACCTAAGAGTAGTGTGTGTAAAACAAACACACAAAAAATGTAAAAAAAAAAAAAAATGTATATATATATTTTTTTTTTAAATGGGCCTATTCCATGGGCCTGGGCCTGGGCCTGGGCCTGGAGCTGCAGCTCCATCAGTCCCTATGTTAATCCGGCCCTGGACACAGGGCATCATTGTGCAGCAGGAGGAGAGAGAACCCACACTGGCGTCCGCTCTGCATTATCACATGGTGCAGGAGGATGTGACAAGGTGAAAAGATCTTCCAACTGCACATGTGTAAATCTGTCAGACACGCCTGTTACGATTGCCCCCGGTCTAGCAGGAGGGTTGATCGCTTGGATGTCCTGGTTCCCGCTGCAGAGAGTCGAACGGAGGTCTTTCGGTAGTAAGCTGTAAGTGTAGAATATCCCCAAGCACGATGTAAGCATCAATATCCCGGATCCCTACAAAATGAGTCGAGGCTGCAAGTTGAGGGTCAAAAACGAACTGGCTTTACTGGCACATAGCATGGCAATTTATGTGATTCCTCAGGTCCAAGGACAGCCCCCTGTGGACCTGATGGAATACAGGTACAGTACAGACAAATATCCAATCACAATACAGTGTATTATTTGAATTAGTACCCGCCCAGCTTGGAGATAATGAGGCCAATGGTTATACAATCTAATTATCTCCAAGCGCAAAAAAGACCACGTTTTATTCTGTCCCAGAAAACTGCATCCATAACTTTTACATTAATACAGGGAAACCACTCATTCTACCATTCATCTAAAGGCTCGCGTTCGTATATATTAAACATGCGAATGGCGCTACAATCCCACGAACAGAATGGACTGTTTCTGCCGTATAAAGTCCATTCGGCATTTTGTATTGTGAGTCTCTGTTGGCGGCCATGTTTTCTGATGGTTTAGTGGGCAGCGGGACCTCGCTTCTAACTCGTGGAACTAAACTCGGGTACCGGTTCATGCGAAGCCCCGCTGTCCGTCTGGTAGTGGAACTCGTTCGGTACATGAACGAGGACCACCTGGTAGAGGGGTACTTGACCTGCGGTTAACCGCAGAAACCACAAGTTAATGATCGCCTCGCGACCCGCTGTAGGGGGTCGCCGTTCGGTTGATGGTTCGGTAGATTCCGTTCGGTACTTTGGGTGCAAATGTCGATGCCCCCAGGCCTATCAATTAGGTTGTGGTTAACCGCAAACCGCAGCCGCCTGGATGGTTAATGGCTGTCACACGCCGCTGGCCGGGTGGTCGACCGTTCGGTAGTTTGCGGGGTGACGGGGTTAAGTGGCGGCACACGCCAGCATCTGGGGGGTCCCCCGTTCGTACCACGAATGGAGTCTTTATAATGGTTCGAGTAATCCATTCGTGTTTCTTTCGGCTTAAACTTATACAGTGGCAAACAGTATCCATTGGTTATTAAACAGTAACATAGTTATTTCCAGTCTTTTGTAACAACGCCCAATGCACTTTTACAGCATTCCTAGGGATAGGACACTGATTGCCTAGATCAGTATCCACCTTAGAGTGGTTGTGAAAAGCATAAGAAAAAAGGAGCCAGTAATTATGTAAAAACAACAACTTTAAAATTGTTTAAAAGTGATAACTCCTTTCTTACCAAAGCATATTACTGTCGGCACCCCTTCACTGCCAGAGATCTGTATAAAATACTAAACCCTTTCACTGCCTGAGCCCTGTATAGAATATTAAAACCCCTTCACTGCCGGAGCCCTGTATAGAATACTAAAACCCCTTCACTGGCGGAGCCCTGTATAGAATACTAAACCCTTTCACTGCTAGAGCCCTTTATAGAATACTAAACCCTTTCACTGCCAGAGCCCTGTATAGAATACTAAACCCTTTCACTGCCAGAGCCCTGTAAAGAATACTAAACCCTTTCACTGCCAGAGCCCTGTAAAGAATACTAAACCCTTTCACTGCCAAAGCCCTGTATAAAATACTAAAACCTTTCACTGCCAGAGCTCTGTATAGAATACTAAACCCCTTCACTGCCAGAGCCCTGTATAGACACAACACAGTTAAATTTAACCCTTGATTACTATATTCCTGAAATTTTAAATTTATTCTCCTCCTTGCAATTGTTGAATAGTATTAAGTTAACCTCTTCTTGTAAGAGATATGCATGAGTGAAGTTAACCTTTTTCTTGGGAGAGCCTCAAACTACTAAAGGTAATTAACTTTCATCATTAAATTTAACCCTTTCCTTGCCACAGTCTGAAGTGTCAGTACAATGTACCTCTCCCTAGCCATGAATTGTAGTGATTGATTTAACCCTGTACGTGCCAGTGCCTCCGATTTGTTTTGTGATACCTGTGTTTTCTTGTTATTTACAGGTTCCTGGTGTCAAGCAATTCTCCTTGTGCATTTATTGAATGAAAGAGTCCCTAAGATGTGAACTGAAAGGTGAATTGTGTCTGTTTCTTGTCATTAATTCCCTATAGTGAGTCTACGGATGAATAGATTCATTAACACAAGGGTTTGAAATCGTTCTAATCAAAATTATTCAAACCCTTTTGAAAATCAGGTTTATTGTCAATAAATACACTTTCAGCTGTTTGCATTGAACAAATCAAACCAAAGTAATTGAAATAGCTTAACACAACAAATGCTTAAACTGGTTTCACCAAATTCAACTGAAAATGCAACGTATAATGACTTCTCCAGTCTCAAAATTAGAATCGTAGAATCCCTCACAACAGCACAAATATGTAAAACAGGTGTTGTTTCAAGCACACCTGGTGCAACTAATCAAGGGCTTCCTTAGTTGCACCAGTTGCCACTTGAAATACATGACTAGAGGTTTGTTGAGTGTCACGTTTGACTGCATGTTAGAAATTTGGTCCCCGAAGTTAAGAGAAGACATCATCACCGTCCACAAACAAGGAACAGGATATAGAATGATAGCTAAGACACTGAATGTTCCTAGAGACACCAATTGGAAGCATAGTCCGCAAGCTCAAAGATGAAGGAACAGTGGTTACACTACCTGGATGGGGCAGAAAAAGGACACTTTCAATGGCTGCAACCAGATTTATGAGAAGACAGCAAAATTTGGTGGCAACAGGCATTGAGGTTTCCATGAGTACAGTAAGGCGCATACTAAATGCAGAAGGTTTCCATGCCAGAACATCCAAGGCCAGAACTCCAAGAACCACTACTGACCCAAAAGCACAAGTAAAGTCAGTTCCAATATGCTCAAAATCATATAAATAAACCACAGAGATTTTGGAATTCTGTTCTTTTGATTAATGAAACAAAACTGAACTTTTTTGGCGCAGTGGATCTGTGTCTGGAGGAAGAAGAATAAAGAAGACTCTGCCTACAGTTAAACATGGTTGCAGAAGAAGTCCTGGAAGATTCTACAGTGGCTACCAGTAACCTGACTTGAACCCTATAGAAAATCTCTGGTCGGATTTGAAGAAGGCAGTTGCAGCACGCAAACCCAAGAATATTTGGAGGCCATTGATTCCTAAGATTCCTCAGAAACGCTACCAAAAGCTGGTATCTTGCTATGTGTATCTTTTGCAGCAGGTCATAACAGAAAAAGGGTGCTCTACCAAATACTAAAGATGCTTGCCATGAATTTTGAGACTGGTGAAGTCATTATAAGTTAAATTTCCAGTTGAATTTGGGAAACCCACTTGAAGCATTTGTTGTGTTATGCTATTTCAATAGCTTTTGATTGATTTGTTCATTGCAAACAGCCGAAAGTCTGTAAACATTGACAATAAACCTGATTTTCAATGGGGGTTTGCATATTTGTAATTGTGATGGTAAATATACTTACCGGGTACATTCCAAGGATCCACAAGTACAGGCAGGTCCTCCGCGTGCTACGAATGTTGCGGAGGAAGAAGCCCATCTCTTCCAGAAACAGACCCACCTGGACGAGCGCGACAATGACGGGGATGAGGAATATCCAGAGCTCGTTCCGTATAACTAGAGAGAGGGAGAGCTTGGTATAAATTCTATACGTGTGATAATATTCCGTCACATGGATTTATAGCTGACTTACAATGTAAGAGATCTATATTTAAAAACCAAAGAAAAAAAAGTTACCTGCGCTCTCTCCTTAATCCTTATGTATATTTAAACAAATGGAGGTCATTTAGTTACTCCAATGGCCATTGGAGGGAATGCCCGCCTGCCAACGTCAAGGCAGACCCCCCTAGACGGTTGTGCTCTGACCCTTCACCTTGCCTCCTTGAGCTTCTGGCAAAGATCTCTCTGAGACAGAGAGGGGTATTTTCTATATACACGCCTATATACTTATTAACCCTTTATAGGGAACACATGGGATGGGCAGCAGCATTGTAACCAACTGTGTGATACAAAAAGTGAATACAAAAAAACAAGTCCTGCGCTCACTCCCATCACTCCTGGGCGGCAGCAATGACCACAGTACACATTAGCCCCAATACATACAGTAAAAACCAAAGAAAGTTACCTGCGCTCTCTCCTAAATCCATATTTATTTTTAAACAAATAGAGGTAATTTAGTTACTCCAATGGCCATTGGAGGGAATGCCAGCCTGCCAACGTCAAGGCAGACCCCCTCAGATGTGTCCTACACTGACCTTTCACCTTGCTTCCTTGAGTTTCTGGCAAAGATATCTCTAATAAGACAGAGAGGGGTAATTTTTCTATACCCCCCTATATACTTATTAACCCTTAATAGGGAACATATGGGATGGGCGGCAGCATTGTAACATAGCAGGCAGGTAGACATTCCCTCCAATGGCTATTGGAGTAACTAAATGACCTCCATTTGTTTAAATATACATAGGGATTTAGGAGAGAGCGCAGGTTTTTCTTTGGTTTTTACTATATGTATTGGGGCTAATGTGTACTGTGGTCATAGCTGCCACCCAGTAGTGATGGGAGTGAGCGCAGGACTTGTTTTTTTGTATTTGTATTCACTTTTTGTATCACACAGTTGGTTACAATGCTGCCGCCCCTCCCATGTGTTCCCTATTAAGGGTTAATAAGTATATAGGGGTGTATATAACAAATACCTCTCTGTCTCATTAGAGATATCTTTGCCAGAAGCTCAAGGAAGCAGGCTGAAGGGTCAGAGTAGGACCCGTCTAGGGGGGTCTGCCTTAACGCTGGCAGGCGGGCATTCCCTCCAAAAACGCTAAATACTAAACTCAGTGCCAGGCCGTGGGACACAGCATGTAAATACTAAACCCAGTGCCAGGCCATGGGACACAGCAGGTAAATACTAAACCCAGTGCCAGGCCGTGGGACACAGCAGGTAAATACTAAACCCAGTGCCAGGCAGTGGGACACAGCAGGTAAATACTAAACCCAGTGCCAGGCCGTGGGACACAGCAGGTAAATACTAAACCCAGTGCCAGGCAGTGGGACACAGCAGGTAAATACTAAACCCAGTGCCAGGCAGTGGGACACAGCAGGTAAATACTAAACCCAGTGCCAGGCAGTGGGACACAGCAGGTAAATACTAAACTCAGTGCCAGGCCGTGGGACACAGCATGTAAATACTAAACCCAGTGCCAGGCCGTGGGACACAGCATTTAAATACTAAACCCAGTGCCAGGCCGTGGGACACAGCATTTAAATACTAAAACCAGTGCCAGGCCATGGGACATAGCATGTAAATACTAAAACCAGTGCCAGGCCGTGGGACACAGCATGTAAATACTAAACTCAGTGCCAGGCCGTGGGACACAGCATTTAAATACTAAACTCAGTGGTGCTAGGCCGTGGGACACAGCACTGGTTTTAGTATTTAAATGCTGTGTCCCACGGCCTGGCACTGGGTTTAGTATTTACATACCAGTGCCAGGCAGTGGGACACAGCATGTAAATACTAAACCCAGTGCCAGGCCGTGGGGCACTGCATGTAAATACTAAACCCAGTGCCAGGCCGTGGGACACAGCATTTAAATACTAAACCCAGTGCCAGACTGTGGGGGCACAGCATGTAAATACTAAACAAGTGCCAGGCCGTGGGACACAGCATGTAAATACTAAACCCAGTGCCAGGCCGTGGGGCACAGCATGTAAATACTAAACCCAGTGCCAGGCCGTGGGACACAGCATGTAAATACTAAACCCAGTGCCAGGCCGTGGGACACAGCATGTAAATACTAAACTCAGTGCCAGGCCGTGGGACACAGCATGTATGGGACACAGCATAAATACTAAACCCAGTGCCAGGCCAGCATGTGCCAGGCCGTGGGACACAGCATTTAAATACTAAACCCAGTGCCAGGCCGTGGGACACAGCATTTAAATACTAAACTCAGTGCCAGGCCGTGGGACACAGCATTTAAATACTAAATTCATTGGTGCCAGGCCGTGGGACACAGCATGTAAATACTAAACCCAGTGCCAGGCAGTGGGAGACAGCATTTAAATACTAAAACCAGTGCCAGGCCGTGGGACACAGCATGTTAATACTAAAACCAGTGCCAGGCCGTGGGACACAGCATGTAAATACTAAACTCAGTGCCAGGCCGTGGGACACAGCATTTAAATACTAAACTCAGTGGTGCCAGGCCGTGGGATACAGCACTGGTTTTAGTATTTAAATGCGGTGTCCCACGGCCTGGCACTGGGTTTAGTATTTACATACCAGTGCCAGGCAGTGAGACACAGCATGTAAATACTAAACTCAGTGGTGCCAGGCCGCGGGACACAGCATGTAAATACTAAACTCAGTGCCAGGCCGTGGGACACAGCATTTAAATACTAAACCCAGTGCCAGACTGTGGGGGCACTGCATGTAAATACTAAACCAAGTGCCAGGTGGTGGGGCACTACATGTAAATACTAAACTCAGTGGTGCCAGGCCGTGGGACACAGCACTGGTTTTAGTATTTAAATGCGGTGTCCCACGGCCTGGCACTGGGTTTAGTATTTACATACCAGTGCCAGGCAGTGGGACACAGCATGTAAATACTAAACCCAGTGCCAGGCCGTGGGGCACTGCATGTAAATACTAAACCAAGTGCCAGGTGGTGGGGCACTACATGTAAATACTAAACCCAGTGTCATGCTGTGCGACACTGCACGTAAATACTATACACGATACACCATAAATACTGATAGGAGCCACATTACCTTGAAAAAACTCAGATGACAGCGGGAAGCTCCCGCCATCCAGAGAACAGTTTGAACCCTTCGCCATGATGCGTGTTTTGAGCTCTCTGTGAGTGGTGTCTAAATGACGGTTATCTTTCTCTGTCCTCCATCTCTGTATGTGGAAAAAGTGTCACCCCCTCCATCCCACAGGATGCTCCCTGCCCTTCCCATATTAATCATTAATGCAAATAGCTGGGGCTGTCCAGGTAACGGGTGAAGTCCACAGCTAAGCCTCACCTGAGCAGAGAAACCACAGAAAGGTATTGTAACCGCGCTGATGCTATACACTAAAACCGAATTAAATAAATATTGCCCCCCCCAAAACGCAATTACTATGGTTTAAAAACACGGGTGAAAAAAAGAACATTTACCAAAATAAATATGTTTGTTTGTTGTTAGATATTATGTCTGTATCAGTTTTAGCCCAGTTGTCATCGGTTTGTGTTTTACTCCAGCACCTAATGAGGGCAATGTCAGCTAATCATCACAAGACAGAATGTGAATCAGGAACTCATTGTATGAGTCCACCCGCAACACACACAGGCACCTGCTCATTGTATGAGTCCACCCGCAACACACACAGATACCTGCTCATTTCATGAGTCCACCTGCAACACACAGATACCTGCTCATTGTATGAGTCCACCTGCAACACACACAGATACCTGCTCATTTCATGAGTCCACCTGCAGCACACAGATACCTGCTCATTGTATGAGTCCACGTGCAACACACAGATACCTGCTCATTGTATGAGTCCACCCGCAACACACACATTTCATGAGTCCACCTGCAACACACAGATACCTGCTCATTGTATGAGTCCACGTGCAACACACAGATACCTGCTCATTGTATGAGTCCACCTGCAACACACACAGATACCTGCTCATTTCATGAGTCCACCTGCAGCACACAGATACCTGCTCATTGTATGAGTCCACGTGCAACACACAGATACCTGCTCATTGTATGAGTCCACCCGCAACACACACATTTCATGAGTCCACCTGCAACACACAGATACCTGCTCATTGTATGAGTCCACGTGCAACACACAGATACCTGCTCATTGTATGAGTCCACCTGCAACACACAGATACTTGCTCATTGTATGAGTCCACCTGCAACACACACAGATACCTGCTCATTTCATGAGTCCACCTGCAACACACAGATACCTGCTTGTTGTATGAGTCCACGTGCAACACACACAGATACCTGCTCATTTTAGGAGTCCACCTGCATCACACACAGATACCTGCTCATTGTATGAGTCCACCTGCATCACACACAGGCATCTACTCATTGTATGAGTCCACCTGCAACACACACAGATACCTGCTCATTTCATGGGTCCACCTGCAACACACACAGATACCTGCTCATTGTATGAGTCCACCTGCAAAACACACAGGCACCTGCTCGTTGCATGAGTCCACCTGCATCACACACAGATACCTGCTTGTTGTATGAGTCCACCTGCAACACACACAGATACCTGCTCATTTCATGAGTCCACCTGCATCACACACAGATACCTGCATCACACACAGGCACCTGCTCATTTCATGAGTCCACCTGCAACACACAGATACCTGCTCGTTGTATGAGTCTACCTGCAACACACACAGATACCTGCTCATTTCATGTGTCCACCTGCATCACACAAGGATACCTGCTCATTTCATGAGTCCACCTGAAACACACACAGGTACTTGCTCATTTCATGAGTCCACCTGCATCACACACAGATACCTGCTTATTGTATAAGTCGACCAGCAACACACACACACACACACACACACAGATACCTGCTCATTTCATGAGTCCACCTGCATCACACAAGGATACCTGCTCCTTTTAGGAGTCCACCTGTATCACACACTGATACCAGCACATTTCATGAGGCCATCTGAAACCCCCACTGTAGCACAGATAGAACGTCCATTAACCCCCCCCCCATAACCTCCTCTCATGCCCTATGATCCCCCAAGCAACAACCTGAGATATCCTCCCACCAGGGCATTCCACAGAAAGACAAATGGATTTTTATTAAGAAAACACTCGGTACATCATGTAACATATTCTGAGACAAACTCTTCTACTCCTGCCTCTAATACCTGGAGTTGTGTCCACTTAGTACCATCAGCAAACTGCCATGGATTGCTGAACCAAGGAGAGAGCACATCCTGAACGCAGCTCTTTGGGCACAAATCTCAAATCTAACACTCAGCTCCATCTAGTATTACAGGCAGGAGCGGTGAGTTCAGCTTATTATAAATTAATACTTTGTGGTTTTATTCTTTGTCTTCAAAACATGTTCTTTGCCAAACAGGAACCGGGTCACTTGGAGAGTACAGATAAAACTGGGAGTTGGCATGTGGTACAATTTGTGCCCGTTGTAGGGCTGGCTCTGGTGGCAGAGTTGGTTGGATGCTCACACAAAGGGCTTGCTGCACCATCAGATGATTAGACGGTAGAACACCCAGCATCCAAACGTTAGCCAATGTCCAGTCCAGCTGAGCTCCGACCACTTGTGTATAGTGTAAGACATCCCATAGCCCTGGAAGTAAAGAGAAGGAGATTTAGAGGCGAGATGACCTGTAGCCCAAGGAGTACAACACAATTAGAGTAGACAGCCCGTATCCCTGGATTGTAAAGGGAAATAAACCATGCAACGTGTGGCGGAACCAGCCTCGCCACTGGGAATTGGAGAAGACTGATTGCCAGCCTCCTGCCATGTGACTATGGCCCCTGGGATGTATTGCTTGCTCTCCTGTACTGCTGAGGATTGCTACCAACTAGGTGGATTTGGCTATGGAGCTTGTGTAATGCCCTCTGTTGGTAGCAACAGTAATATGCACTACCTGAATAGCAAGACTGATAATTTGCGTATTCGGGTAGATTTGCATATCGCTAATTCTGCATGCAGGAGAGACATTTTGTGTTAATCATGGTCTTCCCCACCCATTTATAAATATGTAATTATGTTATAATAAGTCACTGTATGTTGCCTGCTATGATTTGACGGTTTGTAATTTTATTGAGTTTTCACAGCAATGTTAATGTAATGACCATATGGGCTAGTCCCAAGTAAAATAAAGTTTTAGATAGTTCTACTTCACCATCAGTTTGGAGGGCCGTCTCTTATTGGGGGGAAATCTGCTACAAGGGATTGCTATGCTTGTCATACTCCCTTGCTAAATCACTACTAAGCTCTTGTAAGAGCTTGTTCCTGCCTTGCTCTCTTGAGGAGTCTATGGTGGTTATGGTGTCTGCTGCAGTGCTTGGAGTCCTCAGGAAGCGCTAGGAGCATCCTTCAATGGAGGTGCCCAGTCGGGGTGCCAGGTGATCCGTTACACAACGTATCCCCTATACTCCGGCTGAGTATATTCGTTGTAAATCTCCCAAATCCCAAGTGAAACAGTGATCAGAGCTCTTAGCTACCCAAACATCAGCCGAGACTTGATGAAGGGTACAACAGGAATATTTTAATGGGAGATGGTACAGCCAATTTATACAAAGCCTGGACACAGTCAAACCCACCCTGGAACACTCCCACAGCACGACTGAGCATAACGAACATAAAGCATAAAAATACCCAAAAACATAGCAAAGACATAAAACAACCCGACACAAATGACCCCTGCAAATAGAGGAGCTATTGGATGTACAGAGCCCGAAAAAACATTGTATAAAGTCTGGACTTGAGGCTCTGTACATACACGAAAATAGATTCACAGAATCACTTGGTTTAGGCCGGTAGATTCAAATTTTGCGACCAATCAGGGCTCAAGAATGGGAGGGGTTCCAAACTTATCCCTTTAACTCACGCTGGCCTATCGGTAGAAAGGGGACGAACCAGTTTGACCAATCAGCTAGCTGAGTCCTTTAACTCGCGCTGGCCTATCGGGAGAAAGGGGGCGAACCAGTTTGAATGGTAGAAGCAGCTCATAGCTCTGGGGGTAACAGACAGCCTGTAGCCATGGGGGTAAAGAGATTTACAGGAGAGACAGTGAGAAAGCTGGGTTTACAGAGATATAATGTTTCCAACCGGTAGGTAGTCAACATATGTCACATGAAGCCCATAACCAACATGTTTGCTGTTTAGTGAATAAACCCCTCTGTAGAATTAGAAAGTCAATCTACACTTACAAAGCTTTGAGAAGAAGGATTGAGAAAAAAAGAAAATCCCAGAATGTACAGATACATTATTCAGATAGAATAGAAAGAACTCCCAAAGGACAGGATATACACGGTGCTGCCCCCTGCAGGATAATGCAGGATATGACAAAGTAGAATTTTAGAAAGGCTGGATCTGTTTGGAGATTTGCTTTTATGATTAATCTTCCCTTTGTTAAAATATACCAAACATCTGCTTATTTTGGTTATAGAGAGAGATTTAGCAGAAACCTTGACTACATTTCCACACAGACCAGATATAAGCCGATTGAGTGGATACTGGAAATGGGTGATCCGGGAGAGGTTGGAAGGACTTACCTCCTCCTCAACAGCATCGTCTGTCTCCGAATCGAAGAGAGAGCCCAGGTAAGTGAGGTGAACAATGGCTAGGACTCCAAACAGGAGATTTGTCAAATACACTAGGGGGCTCTGCAGAGAGACAAAGACATAAGAATTAGGGACAGTCATGGTAAAAGAGACTAATTAAATCAGGAAACGTGAAGTGAGCAGAATGTTAGGGGGAGGGGAGGCAGCAGCATTACAGGTTAGTTGGGGTGGACAGGGCTGTGGAGAAGTGGTTCGTTTTGGGGCATGGAGGTGACTAATATTCACCTTTTTGTTTCGGTGCGTACAGTTGGTGGGACATTTCTTCGACAGGATACAGGCGCTGAATATTTCAGACAATCTCTTACGTAGCACTAAAAGACACAGGCAAAGGTGAGCGACAGATTGCTGGGTGGTGGTGGAGAATAGTAGGTGACATTTTGCTGGGAGGTGGAGGTGACGGATTGCTGGGTGGTGGCGGTGAATGGTAGGTGACATATTGCTGGGAGGTGGCGGTGAATGGTAGGTGACATATTGCTGGGAGGTGGCGGTGAATGGTAGGCGACATATTGCTGGGAGGTGGCGGTGAATGGCAGGTGACATATTGCTGGGAGGTGGCGGTGAATGGTAGGTGACATATTGCTGGGAGGTGGCGGTGAATGGTAGGCGACATATTGCTGGGAGGTGGCGGTGAATGGTAGGCGACGGATTGAAAGGTCGTGAAGGTGAATGGTAGGTGATGGATTGCTGGGTGATGCAAGGGAATGGTAGGTGGCAGATTGCTGGGAGGTGGCGGTGAATGGTAGGCGACATATTGCTGGGAGGTGAATGGTAGGTGATGGATTGCTGGGTGGTGAATGGAAGGTGATGGATTGCTGGGTGGTTAATGGTAAGTGACGAATGATAGGCGACGGATTGCTGTGTGGTGGCGGTGAATGATAGGTGACGGATTGCTGTGTGGTGGCGGTGAATGATAGGGGACAGATTGCTGTGTGGTGGCGGTGAATGATAGGGGACAGATTGCTGTGTGGTGGCGGTGAATGATAGGGGACAGATTGCTGTGTGGTGGCGGTGAATGATAGGGGACAGATTGCTGTGTGGTGGCGGTGAATAATAGGGGACAGATTGTGTATGGTGAGTGATGCATTGCTGGGAGGTGAATGGTGAGTGACGGATTGGTTTGGTGCGGATTAAAACTGGTGGGAATGTGAGTCTCTAATTTTACTGTCTGTTCTCAGTCCGTTCAACTTCCAGCGACATTGTATACAATCATTGGATTTATAAAGTAACTGACACCAAACCCCATCACTTTCAACCAATGGTGTTCGGACACCTTGACCCAGATTACCATGCTCCACGTATGTTATGAATCCCAGGGACAGGAGAACGGCAGCAAGGTGAAAACTGAAACCCTGAAAACACAGAACGTGATTATAAATAGATGGATCCTCCCACAAGGTTCAGCCTGCATGATACCCTTAATAACTGTAAGTGATCCTCCACCCCCAGGAAGACTTGGCTGTACCACTTAGACACCACCAATGACAAGGCATGGCCACCCACCCTCAGATAGCACCATTGGGAAGGCAAGTCCACCCACCCTCAGATAGCACCATTGGGAAGGCATGGCCACCCACCCTCAGATAGCACCATTGGGAAGGCATGGCCACCCACCCTCAGACAGCACCACTGGGAAGGCATGGCCACCCACCCTCAGAGAGCACCAGTGTATATTCAATATAGAATCACTCACATGAAGCAGAGCGCTGGCAGCGTATGTAACGATAATTGCGTGGAACATTCCGAGACGCAGAGCATTCTTAAACACATCTGGAAGGAAACAAGAAAAGGCAGAAATTAGAGCATGGAATGCTGGGAACTGGGTTGTATAGATGGCCGTGGTATGTGCCATGGTGAATACAGGACTTCTGGGGCCAAGCAGCAGTTTCTTACATGAGTGCAACCAGCGAGACATGGGCAGGTTCCAAGATGTCACGACTTCCACCATAGAGCGAGGAATCTCCACATTTAGAGGCCGAGACACCATCAGATCCCTTGGAGATAGTGACAGATCAGTAAATGGCACATTGAGACCCCAACCACTTTCCACTTACACCCTACGTCCTCACACTCTAACCACTCACTAAAACCAAAAACGTGTAAACATTTAAAGGAAACCTCTCCCCATTACAGCGTTCCATACCAGATAACTACATTCTACCCATTCCAATAGTTAGCTTTTATTTTGTTATAATGTATATCGGATAGATGGAAGTTACCAATGGGGCCTAGTCCATAAAGGCTGTGCCCACCAGTTTTTACTGACTAAAAATAATTTACTGATATGAGGAAGACATTTAATATTTTTACAGAGGGACTAGTTTGTGTTAGAAAAATACAGGTTGTTACTTTCACGTTAATGATGTTACTGTGACATTTGTCTCCCACCCCCCTCGTGTTGTTTATCTCACAGCACCTCAGAGCATAAATTAAGCATGGCAGGTTTTTAAGTATTCCAATTCTTTTTAAAGTGTTTTTAAGTGTTCCAATTTTTGCTGCCTTATTTATCCTGAGCCTGGCTTTCCAGATCCCCAGAATTGGTGGCAGGCACTGCGGTTATATCCAGATACTTGCTGCCTTGTTTGTCCTGAGCCTGGCTTTCCGGGTTCCCAGAATGGCAGTAGGCACTGCGGTTATATCCAGATACTTGCTGCCTTGTTTGTCCTGAGCCTGGCTTTCCGGGTTCCCAGATTGGCAGTAGGCACTGCGGTTATATCCAGATACTTGCTGCCTTGTTTGTCCTGAGCCTGGCTTTCCGGGTTCCCAGAATGGCAGTAGGCACTGCGGTTATATCCAGATACTTGCTGCCTTGTTTGTCCTGGGCCTGGCTTTCCGGGTTCCCAGAATGGCAGTAGGCACTGCGGTTATATCCAGATACTTGCTGCCTTGTTTGTCCTGAGCCTGGCTTTCCGGGTTCCCAGAATGGCAGTAGGCACTGCGGTTATATCCAGATACTTGCTGCCTTGTTTGTCCTGAGCCTGGCTTTCCGGGTTCCCAGAATGGCAGTAGGCACTGCAGTAATATCCAGATACTTGCTGCCTTGTTTGTCCTTGTAGCGGAGCTGCAATATTTAATCCCAATATCTCCGCTGTTACAGAAAGTAATCCAAGTAAAGCGCTGAAAATGAAGGCAATATCCCAAATCCCCCAGTCACCGGACGAAACACAGTTCTGGGAGTCAACTGATGATTTTATTCACAAGCTCCAGTATTTATGTGATTCCCCATGCAAGGGGTTTCCTTAGTTACTTTACAGGGGTTGTACAGTAGGGGACTACATGGGGAACTGAACATGCAGGACATTTCCCCCATCATGCACTGCTGTACGGGAGGGATACTCCCACAAGAAAATCTCTTGTTAAGTGAATTATCCCTCTGTACAGTAGAACCGGCCTTTCACACAAAAATATGTAACTCATACTTTATTCGTGCCATTGTACCGAATGACCATTCGGCAGATAGCTGGGGTCTGAGCGCACACTTTGAGAAAGTACCGCTCAGATCCCAGCATAAATAACCGAACGTCGCATGAAATACATTTTGCCACCAACTTTTCAGAAAGTCACGAATACATATGTTGGAAGAAAGTACCGAAAGACCGGCGCTCCCGAATGGCCTGGAAGTCCAGCGGTGTTCGCGCCGTCGAGTAGCCGATTTTAGTTCCAGGAACTCGATGACCAAACACCGCTGGGCTAAAAGGAAATCCAAGATGGCTGCCGCCGCGTGGTCGGTAGCCAAACGACGGCCACCCGGGAAATCAATTAGCAGCCAAATTGATACAATGTTGCAACCGGGGTAATGGGAGCCACACGAACCCCTGTGTGTGGGCTCCCATTCAGTACTTTGTTCATTTCACGAACAGCATGGAAAGTCACTGTTCGTGAAACTACCATATGAATGCTAGTGGCTTTTGGCTGTTAGCATACACATACTCTTTATTACAGGTATTGACGAATACATAAACTAACTAGGACAACCTGTAGACATAGAATAACATAATCTGAAGTGGGTAGGTTTGCCACAGTCCTGAGCCTGGCTTTCCGGGTCACCAGAATGGCAGCAGGCTCTGCGGTAATATCTGACTACTTGCTGCCTTGATTGTCCAGAGCCTGGTGTTCTAGGTCCCCAGAATGGTGGCAGGCACTGAGGTTATAACCAGATACCTGCTGCCTTGATTGTCCAGAGCCTGGCGTTCCGGGTCCCCAGAATGACGGCAGGCACTGCTTTAATTTCCAGATACTTGTTGCCTTGTTTGTCCCGAGCCTGGCATTCAGGGTCACCAAAATGGCGGCAGGCACTGCGGTAATATCTGAATACTTGCTGAATTGTTTGTCCCGAGCCTGGCATTCTTGGTACCAGAATGGCGGCAGGCACTGTGGTAATATCTGAATACTTGCTGCCTTGTTTGTCCCAAGCCTGGCATTCTTGATACCAGAATGGCGGCAGGCACTGCGGTAATATCTGAATACTTGCTGCCTTGTTTGTCCAGAGCCTGGCATTACGAGTCAAAGAAAGGCGGCAGGCTCTGCGGTAATATCCGGATACTCACTGCATTGTTTGTCCTAAACCTGGCGTTACGAGTCACAGAATGGCGGCAGGCACTGCTGTAATTTGCAGATACTTGCCTCCTTGTTTGTCCTGAGCCTGGCTTTCAGGGTCACCAGAATGGCGGCAGGCACTGCGGTAATATCTGAATACTTGCTGAATTGTTTGTGCCAAGCCTGGTGTTCCCGGTCCAAGAATGGCGGCAGGCTCTGCATTAATATCCGGATACCTCCTGTCAGATACTTGCTGCCTTGAGCATGGCGTTCCAGGTCCTCAGAATAGCAGCAGGCACTGCTTTGACATCATGTGCCCTGCACCCTCCCATGCCATCATCAGATGCCTGCCTTGATAGGATTAGAAATCGGCCATGCCCCCAGCTCTGATTCCCAAGACTACACATGGCAGCAGGCAGTGTATGCTGCTTTAACTTGCTCTGGCCCTTCATGGCCCTCTCCATCCCTAACCTAAATAAACATTTATTGAAACCATCAGGTGCCTGCCTTAATCTGCTCAGAAGCGGTGCCGTGCGCCTCACCTACGTATAATGAAAACCAGAGTTTTCCCCCATGTAGCGGACCCCTGGTAACCCATCCAGTTACCCCTGCTAATTCCTTCCCTCAGCCACTCTGGAAGCCTTAAAACAAGCAGGCATCCCTTTTCCCCAGTAACCGGACGACACACAGATCTGGGAGTACCATTTAACTCAACTGAGGTTTATTGGACCACACACTGCTTTTATGCCCAGTACTCCACATGGGGTTTACAATACAAGACAACAGGGGTTTCAATCTCAGGATCCTCTACAGAAAAATATACAATATTCTGAGACACTCCAAAAATAAATTTTCAAAAGTGGCCAATTTAAATGTGAAGACAGTTTACAACATGGATTGATCCTTTGATTAATCAAAGGCTCTGCAACGTGTGATATTCTACACTTGAGATGCCTGGCTGTCCAGCTCCAATGTAAACTAGCGGGCTGTAATATAGCATACTGGATCGCACGGTATTATAGCATACTGTAACACTATATACCACACTGTATTATAGCACTGTGTATCACTATATACCACACTGTATTATAGCATACTGTAACTATATAGCACACTGTATTATAGCACTGTGTATCACTATATATATCACATTGTATTATAGCATACTGTAAAACTAAATATCACACTGTATTATAGCATACTGGATCACACTGTATTATAGCACTGTGTATCACTATATATATCACATTGTATTATAGCATACTGTAAAACGAAATATCACACTGTATTATAGCATACTGGATCACACTGTATTATAGCACTGTGTATCACTATATATCACACTGTATTATTGCATACTGTAACACTATATACCACACGGTATTATAGCAGCACTCTGTATTATAGAGCAGTTCCAGTATCCTATCCCAACGAGACACTAACACTTACCCAAGTCTCAATTCTATTACATTCAGAAAGGGACAAGCACAATCTTCTAATTAGTCCAAACATGATTTTTGAACAAGGGAGGCACATGTGGGCATTGTACTCCATGACGGTGGTCTGTCAGCCCCCCCATGTGAGCGGCTGTTTTGTACGATCGGGGAGGGTGTCTGCTAATATAACAGTATAACTGATTGCGCGTTGGTGGAATCTCTGATATCAGCACTGTGTATCTAAGCAGTGGCTTATTCAGACAGATTGTTAAATCCATGTCTGGTCACGGTTTATCATGGTTAAATGTTGCTGTAATACACTATGACTTTAAATGGGAAGTTACATTGACACCATGGATTGGATGTGAGTCTTCCTCAGTGAGGTTTCATTATATATTTTACCGCTCCACATTCCCCCTCGCACTCCCTCACTCTGCCAGTCGCACTCATTATACTCGCTCCTCACACTCCCTATCCCTACTACTCACCACCACACGCACTCCCTATCCTTGCCATTCCCCATCCCCGCTACTCCCTTACAGCTTACACTCCCCATCCCGGCCACTCCCCTACCACTCACACACCCCATTCCCGACACTCCCCTATCACTCATACTAACCTACCACTCACACACCCCATTCCCAACACTCCCCTATCACTCATACTAACCTACCACTCACACTCCCCATTTCCGCCACTCCCCTTCCCTACCACTCACACTCCTATTTCCCATCCCGCCCATCCCCTACCACTCCACGCACCCCATCCCACCACTCCCTTCCATCCCTCCCCCTACCACTCCACACACACCCCATTCCATGCTCCCCTATCACTCATGCTAACCTGCTCCACTCCCATCCCGCCAGCTCCCTACCACTCCCTTGCTCCCATCCATCCTCCCCTACCACTCCACACACACCCCATCCCTACCACTCCCTGCCTCCCATCCCGCCACTCCCCTTCCCTACCACTCACACTCCCCATCCCAACCACTCCTCTACCACTCACACTCCCCTTCCCGCCACTCCCCTTCCCTACCACTCACACTCCCCATCCCTACCACTCCCCTACCACCCATCCCCACCACTCCCCATTCCTACCACTCCTCTACCACCCATCCCCGCCACTCGCCTTCCCTACCACTCACACTCCCCATCCCTGCCACTCCTCTACAACCCATCCCTGCCACTCACACTCCCCATCCCCACCACTCCCCTACCACTCACACTCCCCATCCCTACCACGCAACATGATCCTTTTCCTCTGAATATCCGGCTCCGGATAAAACAGCAGTAACTTCGGATAAAAATCCCACAAAATAATTGCTGAAATGGAAAGACGAGGCGTTCTCATAGGCTCGGAGCCACCTGCAGGGCGAGAGAGCAAAGCAGAGTATTTATAATAATGCACACTAATGGTAATTCAATAAATAACTGCTGCATAATTCTCTGCTTAGCTCGAATATTCAGTTTTTCAAATGAAGGAAAATTAACTGTTAATAAAATGTATAAATAAAACCAGTCTGCATTAAACATATGGCTCTAGTGTCCACAGTTAATCACCTTATAATTATATTGCACTAAACGCTGATTATCAATAATAATAATGGACTGGTATCCAGACTACTGGGGCATGTCCAGTCTGCACAATGTGAAATCCAGTCCTCATTCACTCTAATGCTTGGCTGGATTACAAGCTGTCTGGAAAGAAGTCTTTTGTTTCCCATGCACCTAAAAATATACACACACACACACACACAGCGATATCACCAAATCTCCATTCAGCAACTAAGCCTGTCTCAAGAATTGAAAGGCATGCAACTTTAGAGCAGAAACATTGCTTGCTACGATTTGTAAGAAAGTCAAAGGGCCGGACCCCGTGTGCAAGAAACCTGTGATCCTCCCACGGGCCGAAACACACAACTGGGGCACAAAATGACATTTTCACAACACACAGGGTTTTTAACTAGCATGACAATTGTAATAAAGTCCAAAAACAGCTGGACTGAGAGGCAAGCTGGAGAATATTTAAATTCAGCCATTTTGTTCTAGAATTTAAAATTCCAAGAATTCACACATTAACATCCAGTTACCATTACCCCCTCCTCCATAGCGCACCGCAAGCACTCACCAGACTACGGGTCCTCTGCCGCAGGGCGAGACAAGCAAAGGAGACAGTGAGGGAAATATCAAGGAATAAAATAGACAGTTAAACACAATGTCTGAGAAAGAGAGACAGTCAGAGAGCAAGAGCCAGATGCAGAAATTCATGTTTCTAATCCCCACATATCGTCTCTTTTTTGCAGTCTGTTGAGTATAAGCAAGACAGACAGTAATTATGGAAATAGAGCGTTTAAAGAGAGAGACTGACAGATAGATATCCCTAGAACAAGTCCGAAAAAGAGAGAATGGTGTATTTTGAATTTGTGCTGCCCTAGGCATGAGTAAACTTGGGCACCCCCCACCCCCCCCCACCCACACCCACCACCCCCACCCAATCTAAATTTGCTCTGCCCTTTCCTGCCCAGGCAGCCTCTTTTCCTGTTTAAGACCAACACACAGTTTAACTAACAGACACACACAAACACTCATACACTGAAAGACACACACTCACTAACAGACACACTCTCACAGACACACACACATTCACTCTCAGACACACTGACAGATACCCAGATACTTACAAACTCAAACACATTGTTTAACACGCCAATTTATATGTAATTTAATTTTCATTTACATCCACCCAGCCTACCTTTGGGAGAGCTGGAGTGGATTCTTCCCTGGGGCTGGCTCCTGCTGCTGGGCAGGCATTAAGGCACAGGTGGCAGACAGGCACAGGTAAACGGGCCGGCCGGTGGTCAATCAGCCACTGCGGGCGGCGAGAGAGCACGGTCATCTGAGCTCTTCCTGCTCAGCTCCCTCATGCGCCTTGCAGCTGTGCCGGGAGCCGGAATATGATGTTATATTCTGGCTCCCGTCATAACTGCGAAGCACGCAGATGACAGTGCTCCCTCACCGCCCACATTGTGAGAAGCTTGAACGCCTCTTGGGGGGGCCCTGAGGTGGCCAGCCGTCCAGCTCTTGGCTCCCCCACAAGAGAGGCTAACAGGGCACATGCCAGGGCGCTTGGGGGGGGCGGTGTTTTTTGCCGTCCCCCTGAAAGTGCCGCCCAAGGCAAATGCCTTGTTAAAAATACAGCGCTGATGGTGTGAGATGTTTTAGAGAGACAGACAGTATACAGTAAGGCAGGTACCTCGCTTTGTGCTTCTTACTGGAGTGGTCAGGAGAGCAAAGAAAGAAAAGGGAAAAAGAGGAGACATTGTCACTGAAAAACAACAAAACGATCTGAAGGAAAGGATGGGAGACACACACAGGCGGGGCGCGGGGAGAGACACACAGGCAGGGCGCGGGGAGAGACACACAGGCGGGGCGCGGGGAGAGACACACAGGCGGGGCGCGGGGAGAGACACACAGGCGGGGCGCGGGGAGAGACACACAGGCGGGGAGCAAGCTTAACATGGAAGCTATTCAGGAGAGTATTTTGCAATGTCTGTTTCCAACCCGTTGTGAAGTGCGACGTTTTGGCATAACTTTGGTTTGTGAACATAGGGTGATGGCTGACATTTAAATAAAAACGTCAGAGTCCGTACAGATGTTCAAACAGCTACTAGATGCATATTTGCAAAAACAGAATATTCAATTATGTAATCTTTCAATGTAGGGTAAATGCTTCTTGATCCAAGGATAAATCTGACTGCCATTCTGGGGTCAAGAGGGGATTATTTTCCTAGTTTGTTGCAAAATTGAACGCGCTGGACTGGATTTTTTGGACCAACAGCAAAAACCAAAAGTGAGGAAGGCTGAACTTGATGGACACATGTCTCTTTTCAGCCTATGTAACAATGATAAAGGTGGAAAGGAAGGCAAAAGGAAAAATTTTAAATAGTATTTTGCCGAGGAATAACTCACTTTCTGAGCAGCCGCTCCCCATACAATGGGATGAAGTACGGGAAAAGGTAGGGAGAGACGCAGGTAGATATCAGAAGGCAAACGAGACACAACAGCAGACTGCGGCACACTCTCCAGGACCAGCAGAGACTCTGTTTGAAAAAAGGAAGAGGCATCACATAGACATATATAGGATGGGGAGTCTAGTGGGCTCTAAATGAACAGACAAAAACAAATGAAAAACAAAACACATATAAAAGTTCTAACCACAGATGGCACCCACCACCACAAACATCAGCGTTTTCTTTCTTGAATCAAACTTACATAAACCACAGTGCATGGCAAGAGAGGGGGCACCTAAACTAGTGTTTTTGAATTGTCAGGTAAACCGAGCACAGGGTGGACCCAGGGCGAGCTGCCGGGTAAACCGAGCACAGGGTGGACCCAGGGCGAGCTGCCGGGTAAACCGGGCACAGGGTGGACCCAGGCCGAGCTGCCGGGTAAAACGGGCACAGGGTGGACCCAGGCCGAGCTGCCGGGTAAACCGGGCACAGGGTGGACCCAGGCCGAGCTGCCGGGTAAACCGGGCACAGGGTGGACCCAGGCCGAGCTGCCGGGTAAACCGGGCACAGGGTGGACCAAGGCCGAGCTGCCGGGTAAAACGGGCACAGGGTGGACCAAGGCCGAGCTGCCGGGTACAGGGTGGACCCAGGCTGAGCTGCCGGGTAAACCGGGCACAGGGTGGACCCAGGCAGAGCTTCCGGGTAAACCGGGCACAGGGTGGACCCAGGCAGAGCTGCCGGGTAAAACGAGCACAGGGTGGACCCAGGGCGAGCTGCCGGGTAAAAAGAGCACAGGGTGGACCCAGGGCGAGCTGCCGGGTAAAACGAGCACAGGGAGGACCCAGGGCAGGTGCCGAGTAACACGAGCATAGGATGGATGCAGGGTGCTATCAATCTCCCTCTCAATCGCAATCAAAACTCAGCAGACCCTGCCTGTCCACTGGTTGTTAGACTTTGGAGATATCTGACGAGATTGGTGTGGCCCTGAGAGAATTTGGAGCCTAATCCTTGGTCAGCCTTTGTTCATCACCTCTACCCTCTTAGAGACCTATTCCTTACAGGCAGTAAACTGATTTTTTACATATGCACAGTGACTAGATTGTGAACTGCCAAACACTGGAAGGTCTTACTCCTTCTGAGATCTCGCACAAAGTTAAATACATTGTGAGAATGGATAAAATAATGGTCTATACACAGGGCACTTCGGCCCAATTCTGTAATATCTGGGGTCCTTTGATTGCGGTAATCTGGAGGAGAGGGTTCCTCATTCTTTCCTGTTCCTTTGGGGCGCTTTTCCTATTTTTCTCTAACTCTCTCTCCATGTTCCTCACTCATCTTTTCTCTTCTCCCCCCTAAACTATCCTTTCCCCCCAGTTAATCCGCCTCATTATTTCTCATGAAAATGTTTAGAGCTGAATATTATACTGTTTACACTTAAAAAGAAAAACAAGTAAAATAAAGTTAGCAAAACCCAGTTTAGTAGGTAAAATAAATGAGGTCCAGGCACTCAGGATTGCTGCAGGAAGGCAGGTTTATTTACACAGAGGCCTTTATTAAGCTATGGATATATTAGCTTGATAAAGGCCTCTGTGTAGGCCGAAACATTTTGTTCCAATAAACCTGCATTCCTGCAGCAAACCTGACTGCCTGGACTTCATTTATCTTATAAAGAGTGAGTGGCAATTGGAACATGATTTTCAAAGTGGCATTTATATAAAGTGTTGTGCCTTTTTGGTTTTCCTTAGCAGAACTACCCTCATATTTTGGAATACTTGCATTAGAGATCTTCTGGGTAGATCTCATGCTCAAGGGAAGTTCTTTGTATTTGGAGATTGTGATTGTCACTATATATATTTCCCTTTATAAATGAACCTTGTTACACCCCCATGGCTGTCAATCATACCGTCGGTCCTGTTACTTCCTGGTTTGGTTATCTCAGTGGAGATAAACCAGAGGCAGCAATTGCCCAGAGGACACCTGCCTTCAGGGCCAATCTTAGAGTCACTGGCACGTGGGTGCAATATTATTTTTGGCGCTCCCAGGTGGGCATGTCTATATTGTTAACGCCTTCCCCTCAACTTCACCAGGTCACATGCCACTCACTTCCTACAATGCCAGCTTTGTGTCCAAATAGCTTATAAGTGCCTAATATTGGGAGGGGCACAGGATGTGGGCTGTAGTCGGGAGGAGACACAGTGGCTGTAATTGAGGAGTTAGGGGCTGTAGTAGGTGGCTTGGGGCATTAGTGGAAGGTTAGGGGTTGTAGTAAACACTTATTGCTTGGGGCAATAGTGGGGGTATATGGGCTGTAATTGAGGAGTTAGGGGCTGTAGTAGGTGGCTTGGGACAGTATTGAGGGGATAGGGACTGTAATTGAGGAGTTAGGGGGCAGGAGTGGGAGGTTAAGGGCTTAGGTAGGTGGCTTGGGGCAGTAGTAGGGGATTAAGGGCTGAAGGAAAAAAAAAAACACTAAGGCTTACTTTGGGCCAGGGAGTGGGGATTCCTGATCCCAGGCACCGAGTGTGATGGGTTGAGCCTAATACAAGTGGTGGAGCCGAGCATGAGGGGGGAGCCTAAAGCAAGGGGGCAGGGTCTAGTGCCGCAATGCACCTCTTTCTGCTGAGCGCCTGGGCACTGTGAACATCAGGAACCCGCGTAGGATCGTCCCTGCCTGCCTTACAAAGACTTCTCATTGAGCTGCATTGGAAAGTCTGTGATTGGACAGACACAGAAAGTCTGAGTCGGGTTAGAAGGGGAGGAATTGAAAAGGCTGCAGAGATGACATCTGCAGCTTTTTCAAGCTGCTTTTAGATATACACAGAAAGAGAAACACATAATTTAAATGCAATCTCAATGTATCTTTCCTGGTAAAATATTTTATAAATGAATAAATAAATGTACGTTTTCATTTGGGGTGTCTAATAAACAGTGTATGTTTTACTTGGTATGAGAAGTGTTCCTTTAATGTTTATCTATTTGGACAGCTTCTCTACAATAAAAATCTTAATTGCAAAAAAAAAACCCCACAAAACTCACCAGGACGCTGTCCCACCGCCTGAGAGTAACTGGTAAAACTTATCCATGGACCAAATATGACGGTGCCCACAAAATAAACGTGAACCATGAACTCCACGGAGATGGATAGATTAACAACACCGGGTCACATCGAACCCCAAAAGACACGGCTTCTGCACAATCATCTGGGCACCCTTACAGACCGAGAGAGAGTATTAACTAATTACAGAGCGAGACAGCCCAGGAGAGTGCACAGACACACCTTACAGACCAAGAGAGAGAGTATGAACTAATTACAGAGCGAGACAGCCCAGGAGAGAGTGCACAGACGCACCTTACAGACCAAGAGAGAGAGTATGAACTAATTACAGAGCGAGACAGCCCAGGAGAGAGTGCACAGACACACCTTACAGACCAAGAGAGAGAGTATGAACTAACTACAGAGCAAGACAGCCCAGGAGAGAGTGCACAGACACACCTTACAGACCAAGAGAGAGAGTATGAACTAATTACAGAGCGAGACAGCCCAGGAGAGAGTGCACAGACACACCTTACAGACCAAGAGAGAGAGTATGAACTAATTACAGAGCGAGACAGCCCAGGAGAGAGTGCACAGACACACCTTACAGACCGAGAGAGAGAGTATTAACTAATTACAGAGCGAGACAGCCCAGGACAGAGAGCACAGACACACCTTACAGACCGAGAGAGAGAGTATGAACTAATTACAGAGCGAGACAGCCCAGGAGAGAGTGCACAGACACACCTTACAGACCAAGAGAGAGAGTATGAACTAATTACAGAGCGAGACAGCCCAGGACAGAGTGCACAGACACACCTTACAGACCAAGAGAGAGAGTATGAACTAATTACAGAGCGAGACAGCCCAGGACAGAGTGCACAGACAGACCAAGAGAGAGTATTAACTAATTACAGAGCGAGACAGCCCAGGACAGAGTGCACAGACAGACCAAGAGAGAGTATTAACTAATTACAGAGTGAGACAGCCCAGGAGAGAGTGCACAGACACACCTTACAGACCAAGAGAGAGAGTATTAACTAATTACAGAGCGAGACAGCCCAGGACAGAGTGTACAGACACCTTACAGACCGAGAGAGTATTATGAACTAATTAAAGAGAGAGACAACCTAGGAGAGAGTGCACAGACACACCGAGACAACCCAGGAGAGAGTGCACAGACACACCAAGACAAAGACAAAGACAAAGACAAAGACAAAGACAAAGACAAAGACAAAGACAAAGACAAAGAGAGAGAGAGAGAGAAAGAAAACAGACAGAGCTAGACAGCCAAAGAGACAAGAGTTCACAGACTGAGCGATATAGCCCAGTAAAGGGAAAATAGGAAGATAACCCAGAAAAGAATGCACAGAAAGACCGAGACAGCCAAGGAGAGAGTGCAGTGCATGGACACAGAGAGACAGCCCAGGAAAGGAAAAAAACAAACAAAAAAAAACAGACAGCCCAGGAGAGAGAGCACATACACACTGAGACAGCCCAGTGAAGGGAAAATAGACAGACAGCCAAGGAGAGAGTGCACAGACAGCTGAGGAAAGTGAATATAGACAGAGACTGCGCAGGAGAGAGTTGACCGGGTGAGCGTGCACAGACAGGTCTAGGCAGCCGAGGAAAGGGAAAGGAGACAGCTCAGGTGAGCGTGCACAGACAGGTCTAGACAGCCCAGGAAAGGGAAGAGAGACAGCCCAGGAAATGGAAGAGAGACAGCCCAGGAGAGCGTGAACAGACAGGTCTAGACAGCCCAGAAAGGGGAAGATAGACAGAGAAAGGCCAGAAGAGAGTGCACAGGGCCTGGAGAGTATATAGTGAGTTAAAATGATGTGTGTTACAGGATAATGAGTGACGGGGAGAGGTAAACAGAGACACCATATATACAAAGCGAGGACGATAGGGTAAGCACATGGAAAGATTGTAAATATACTAACCTCTCATCTTGTGCCAACTGACGGTATCCACCATGTGCATCTCCCTGTGGGTCAAAACAGACTAATTAAACCACAGGTTGCGGGTATATAGTGCCAGGAGAAACCGCTTAAATATTGCCAGTGATGGAGAATGAGAAAAAACATATTCTGTATATATCCTGATACAGGCAGAGGGTCAGACCGGTACCGGGTGTACATATTCTGATACAGGCAGAGGGTCAGACCGGTACTGGGTGTACATATTCTGATACAGGCAGAGGGTCAGACCGGTACCGGGTGTACATATTCTGATACAGGCAGAGGGTCAGACCGGTACCGGGTGTACATATTCTGATACAGGCAGAGGGTCAGACTGGTACTGGGTGTACATATTCTGATACAGGCAGAGGGTCAGACTGGTACTGGGTGTACATATTCTGATACAGGCAGAGGGTCAGACCGGTACCGGGTGTACATATTCTGATACAGGCAGAGGGTCAGACCGGTACCGGGTGTACATATTCTGATACAGGCAGAGGGTCAGACCGGTACCGGGTGTACATATTCTGATACAGGCAGAGGGTCAGACCGGTACCGGGTGTACATATTCTGATACAGGCAGAGGGTCAGACCGGTACTGGGTGTACATATTCTGATACAGGCAGAGGGTCAGACCGTACCGTACATATTCTTACAGGCATTCTGATACAGGCAGAGTCACCGGTGTACATATTCTGATACAGGCAGAGGGTCAGACCGGTACCGGGTGTACATATTCTGATACAGGCAGAGGGTCAGACCGGTACCGGGTGTACATATTCTGATACAGGCAGAGGGTCAGACCGGTACTGGGTGTACATATTCTGATACAGGCAGAGGGTCAGACCGGTACTGGGTGTACATATTCTGATACAGGCAGAGGGTCAGACCGGTACCGGGTGTACATATTCTGATACAGGCAGAGGGTCAGACCGGTACCGGCTGTACATATTCTGATACAGGCAGAGGGTCAGACCGGTACCGGGTGTACATATTCTGATACAGGCAGAGGGTCAGGATGGTTCAAGATGTATATTTTGGGTTCTTACCCCATTAGAAGGTAGATGAGGATAGTAACGGACAGCAGGACGCCCCGGTGCTGGGAATGGCGGCACAGGAAGAGCACCAGATAACACAGCAGGCTGAGAAGGACCACCCAGATCATCTGTAACTGGAAGAAATGATAGAGACAGAAGAAGCCGCCTGCCAAGGTTAACAGGTGCTTGAAATGGGAAGGGAGGGCTGCGGACATGCCCAGGGGTACAGAGAGACATGGCGTGGAAGACGTGATGGAACAAGGAAAAAAAAAAAAAATAACAATGGAAAATCAGAACCAAAAATCCAGAGCGCTCCCATTGCAGCCAGGACAGAATTCCCTCTAGCACCCCAATAATACAGACACACAGTACCCTAAATATTACGAACTAAAAGTGTTCTCCTAGTCAAATACAATGCTGCTGTGAGGGGAATAAAAGAAGTATCAACACTCTCTAACGAAAGCACACAGCGGGTTTTAAAAAAGTAAAGGAACTCACTAAATGAGTACTGCTCCCATCTAAATCAATCTATACCAAGTAGCAAAATCCTGCCAGCGATCAATAAATGATGGCTCACCAAATCTCCACAGCACCCTGCATACCAGGCAGATCGCCAGGAGCACCCAGATCTGCTCGATTCCTTGCTGCACCGTCGGGAACACACAGCCATCCAGCAGCTGCTCATAAAACTCCCTGCGGCTGAAGGCAGCCATGTCTGATCCCCGGGTCCCAACCTGTAGGAACAGAGAACAGCGCTCAGCACGCAAACTACACGGCTAAAACATGCATTCACTGTATGATCAGCTCGAATAATGATAATCCAATCTCACTCGGGTGAAATCTACAGCCCCAATCCAATCTCACTCGGGTGAAATCTACAGTCCCAATCCAATCTCACTCGGGTGAAATTTACAGTCCCAATCCAATCTCACTCGGGTGAAATCTACAGTCCCAATCCAATCTCACTAGGATGAAATCTACAGTCCCAATCCAATCTCACTCGGGTGAAATGTACAGTCCCAATCCAATCTCACTCGGGTGAAATCTACAGTCCCAATCCAATCTCACTCGGGTGAAATTTACAGTCACAATCCAATCTCACTAGGGTGAAATCTACAGTCCCAATCCAATCTCACTAGGATGAAATCTACAGTCCCAATCCAATCTCACTCGGGTGAAATTTACAGTCACAATCCAATCTCACTCGGGTGAAATTTACAGTCACAATCCAATCTCACTCGGGTGAAATTTACAGTCACAATCCAATCTCACTCGGGTGAAATTTACAGTCCCAATCCAATCTCACTCGGGTGAAATTTACAGTCCCAATCCAATCTCACTCGGGTGAAATCTACAGTCCCAATCCAATCTCACTCGAGTGAAATCTACAGTCCCAATCCAATCTCACTCGGGTGAAATTTACAGTCACAATCCAATCTCACTAGGATGAAATCTACAGTCCCAATCCAATCTCACTCGGGTGAAATTTACAGTCCCAATCCAATCTCACTCGGGTGAAATTTACAGTCCCAATCCAATCTCACTCGGGTGAAATTTACAGTCCCAATCCAATCTCACTCGGGTGAAATTTACAGTCCCAATCCAATCTCACTCGGGTGAAATCTACAGTCCCAATCCAATCTCACTCGAGTGAAATCTACAGTCCCAATCCAATCTCACTCGGGTGAAATTTACAGTCACAATCCAATCTCACTCGGGTGAAATCTACAGTCACAATCCAATCTCACTCGGGTGAAATCTACAGTCACAATCCAATCTCACTAGGATGAAATCTACAGTCACAATCCAATCTCACTCGGGTGAAATCTAAAGTCACAATCCAATCTCACTCGGGTGAAATTTACAGTCACAATCCAATCTCACTCGGGTGAAATCTACAGTCCCAATCCAATCTCACTCGGGTGAAATTTACAGTCCCAATCCAATCTCACTCGGGTGAAATCTACAGTCCCAATCCAATCTCACTAGGATGAAATCTACAGTCCCAATCCAATCTCACTCGGGTGAAATTTACAGTCACAATCCAATCTCACTAGGATGAAATCTACAGTCCCAATCTCACTCGGGTGAAATCTACAGTCCCAATCCAATCTCACTCGGGTGAAATTTACAGTCACAATCCAATCTCACTCGGGTGAAATTTACAGTCACAATCCAATCTCACTAGGATGAAATCTACAGTCCCAATCCAATCTCACTCGGGTGAAATTTACAGTCACAAACCAATCTCACTCGGGTGAAATTTACAGTCACAATCCAATCTCACTCGGGTGAAATTTACAGTCACAATCCAATCTCACTAGGATGAAATCTACAGTCCCAATCCAATCTCACTCGGGTGAAATCTACAGTCACAATCCAATCTCACTCGAGTGAAATCTACAGTCACAATCCAATCTCACTCGGGTGAAATATAGTCACAATCACAAAGGTAGTTATTCACTTCGGAATGTTCCTCACTTAATGCAAATGTCTAGTTCACAGATATCGGCAGCGATTTTACGTCCAATCACGGTCCATTCATTTCAAGGAAGTGCTTAGCCAAAACTGTGCCAGGAAACCTATGGATGAAAACACATTAAGTTTTACACGGCTATTTAAAATCACCTATCTCAGTGAACAAATAGGGGATTTAGTTCCACCATACGGCCATATCGTGTTAAAGGACTTCTATAGGAACCCAGACCACTTCAGCTCAATTAAGTGGTCTGGGCGCCAGGTCCCTCTAGTTTTAACCCTGCAGCTGAAAACGTAGCCGTTGCAGAGAAACGGCTGTGTTTACACTGCAGGGTTAATCCAGCCTCTAGTGGCTGTCTCACTGACAGACATTAAAGGCCGCTTCTGCGATTCTCAGTGTAAAAGAAATTGCATTTAACTAACGCAGCGTGAGTTCAGATCCCATAGGAAAGCATTGAGTAATGCTTTCCTATGGGCAGGTTTGAATACGCGCATGTGTGGCTGTGGCCGCGCATGCGCATTTGCCTCCATTTAGGAGCTGACTTCGGCAGGGGGAGGAGAGGTCACCAGCGCCGAGGGAGCTGGATAAAGGTAAGTGGCTGAAGGGGATTTAACCCCTTCAGCCCAGCGGGAGGGGGGCCACAAGAGTTTGTTTTCCTGGCACTACAGTGCTCCTTTAGACCCAATAGCAGGGTGTCCTACACTAACTCCAACGTGGGAGACACATTAAATAGTGCTAAATAAGCAAAAAAGTATATATCATGGAAAATGTATGTGATAAACGCAATTTAAAACGGTGTCATAGCTAAATTAAAGTGATAGTGCTTTGATTTATATATTCACATAGCATATCATATAATGTTAACCCAGTGAGTGCCAGGAAGCCATGCAGTGGGTAGCACAGAGGGAGGGGGGTTAACCCTGTGAGTGCCAGGAATTCATGCATCAGATAGCACAAAGGGAGGGGAGGTTAACCCTGTGAGTGCCAGGAAGTCATGCATTGGATAGCACAGAGGGAGGAGGGTTAACCATGTGAGTGCCAGGAAGCCATGCATTGGAGAGCACAAGGGGAGGGGGGCATTAACCCTGTGAGTGCCAGGAAGCCATGCATTGGAAAGCACAGAGGGGGAGGGGATTGACACTGTGAGTGCCAGGAAGCCATGCATTGGATGGCACAGAGAGGGGGGAGGGTTAACCCTGTGAGTGCCAGGAAGCCATGCATTGGATAGCACAGAGCGGGGGATTAACCCTGTGAGTGCCAGGAAGCCATGCATTGGATAGCACAGGGGGGGGGTTAACCCTGTGAGTGCCAGGAAGCCATGCAT